>BSBK01003381.1:0-43009 GCA_027943335.1 Chamaecyparis obtusa
GATTCTCATGTGGATTTTCCCCATCAGCGATTCTATCCACCAACTATGAGGTTTTAGTGTGGATTGCCTCTATCGGCGATTCTATCCACAACCTCCTGGGTGGATTGCCTCAATCGGTGATTCTAATCCACAAGCTCTTGTGTCAATTTCCTCCATTGGCAATTCCATCCACAAACTCATGAGCTTTATTGTGGATTGTCTTTATCGGTGTTTCTATCCACAAGTTCTATCTATATGATTGGTATTAGCCATCATAAGATGTCTATCACAATAGAAGGTCAAGTTATTGTAAGACCGTTACCTTACAATAACTTTGTGCAAATACAAGTGATAATCATTTGGAAGGTCATCACTTTCTTATGATTTACATAGGGGGGAAAGTCCATTAAAAACATTCATGATTCATTAGTATAAATAATCAATTATATCTAGTTTACCTCATAAATGTTTCACCTTCAATAGTGAACTCCCTCTCAATCAATATGGTCAAGATGGTCACAAGTTGACTGAACCATCTACTCCCTCTGAAGGCTCACGTTTATCAACTTATTGACCTCTTTTAAAATATCAGACTCCCTTTGCATCTATTCTTAATCATGAATTTGTTTGTAAGCTTCAGTTCTTTCTCCCTTGAATGTAGTTATCTTGTTCTTTGTGTCTTGAAGGTATGTCAAAGAGAGATTACAAATAGCTTACTAAACTATCTCGACAGTAAATACAAATGATAAAAGAATATAATATTTACTAAATAATAGTATTATCATGAATACAAACTCAAAAATTATGTGCATTAATAAAAACATGAAATACTTATCTTTTTATAAATTTCAAGTATTCCATTATGTAAGGTGAGCCCATATAGAAAATAACATGAAAATTCACAGAATGATGTCATCATTCTCGAACATTACTAGAATTATTCACATGACTTGTCTTGAATATCCAAAGGTTCTATACACTATGAAAACCTTTAATTGATTGGATCTCCCTTCAAGTGGTTAGTGCTTTTAAAGAAGGAACCTCGCTCTTTTACAAGATTTTTACATATACCTGTACACAGTCGGGTCATAACTTTTGAACCTAACATTTTCTCTCTAATCGCTCCAGTGAGATTCTTCTACATTTGTTTATCACCAACATATCCAAAATTCAGCCAAATCCAATGGTGCATTTGTGAGATACGGTCCTCGTACTGAGACTGTATTTTTGGAGATAGTCACACATTCACCATCAACAAACTACTCTCTTACATTTACAACTTGGCTCTCAGACCATGTTAAGGTTTTAGGATCATTGCAAATGTAATAGCACTATATGATTGTATGTATTTTCCAAATGCATCAATGTCTTGTATATATACAAGGAAAAGACAATCTGACTGATGCTACATACATCAAAACTTATTATCGTTGCAATTCATCAGATTGGTAAAAGCCTCTTATTGGATGTTGTATTCAACAAGCTAGTTGAAATTGTTTATGATTATGATATATTATCTCATGTTGATATACAAAGGCAACATTAGGACAGTTTAGATCGGCCTCTAAATTATTTTTGGCTTGTCGATACGAAGATTTGACATTTGACTGAGTTTTGACCGACTTCCTTGGTCTTACGTATTTTACCTATATTACATTTGTTATCAAAGGGTCAGTCTTTGTTGCATATGGTATCAGAGCTTGGCTAATAACTCACCTAGATAGGGAAATGGAAGAATCCATACTGAATTTTTTTTTAAGATTTTAACGGTGAGATATAAAGAGAGAGTGCTTCCCTTATTTTCAGTCGCTCACCTTTTTCCATAAGACAGTGAATGACAGAGAAAGAATTGTAAAATGGTATGTTCTCAGTTTTTGAAAAATAAATACATTCCTTCACGGAGCTACGGTAAAATCACATCTATAGGCTTATTTCCTAATAGTATTGAAGACATTCGCTCACATGTAGCGTATGCCCATCTGTATTATATCTCTTGGAATTGATTTCTAAAAGATGAGATGAGATTGTTACTGTATTCTTTCACTGTTTTCCTGTGTCGTTCTTTTTGTTTTACCAATATGCATTCCTTTCAAAATGTCCTAGAAATACTTCCCATGAACAGAAAAACTCCTTGTCAAGGTCCAGGAATTTCATGGTTTTTTTTCTAAGTGATCTCACGTTGTTCCTCCTGTATATGCCATCCTAGTATTTTTTATCACCCCTGTAGGTTTTTCAATACATTGCCTTTTTTTTTTCTTTTTTTTCCACCTCCCAAAAACGAGAGTGGAAGTCTGTTTTTAACTGAATTGCTTCTCCACTCTTGAATCTTATTTGTTCTAGACTAATTCCATCATAATTCAGTAAAATAATATTCTATTAAACAAAATACGAAAAAGAGCTTAACTGGGTAATTGCATATACCTTATTCCTTTTCTTGAGAGAAAATCAGCTAAGTAATTAAGTATTAATTGCAATTTATGAAATAGGTTTGTTACATATGGTCGACAAAATATGGCAACAATTCTGACTAATGTTGTGTCGAGTGACAAGTAAGATGAAGTGTGTTACCCAAGAGGAGGATGGCAGACTGAGGGCTGTGGAGGATATTAACATGATACGAATTAGGTGAGACTCAATATTTCTCAAAGTCTTCATTTTTTTTTGCCATATTTAAGCACTTAAAAGAGCTTCAAATTTTTCCCCTCCCACCATTTAAAGATCAGCCGGTTGTTCTCTTTACTGCTTTCAATGAAGTAAAATTTGTCATTTCCCTACTCCAGTTACTGCTTTAAATCAGTCGGTCTTGTAAAAAATCTATTTGTTGTTCTCGATTTGAGAATAGATTGAGGTGTTTAATGAGGTCAATAGATGGACAATAGTAGACCTCCGAATAGAGCAGTGGGTAGTGAGAAGCAAGCTTCGCCATCATGTAAAGTAATCACGGAGGCATGAACAAGGTAGGGAGGGTTGTTACATGGATAACACCATTTCTTTCGTGATGTTCTTAGCTGCAGACATTCCAACTTTTCATGCTTCCTTGGTCGTTGTTATGATTGTAGCCACAGTCTCGCATATGTCTTTAAAGGTGGACTACTTCATCTGTATCGCTATGTGGACATCGGCAGTGTGCGTGGCATTAACATTCCATGCTGCAATCACAACTGGACATCGGGAGTGTGCGTGTAATTATTATTTAATATAGTATTTGATCAAAACGACAACATAAATGTTTGTATTACTTTGTGGTTCAAGTAGATAACACATTATTTTATTTATTATTATAGTTAGATGACACATTCTTTTAGTTATTATATTGTTTTAAATTAAGAAAATGGTGAAAAAAGTTTAAATAATATATTCTAATTATTTGTGACATTTTCTCTGTCAAATCTACTTATAAATTTAAAATAAAATAATTCCATTTGTGTTTTTAATATCTAAGGGGTGTGTGATAACATTTGAAACATTTATCATGATAAGACTGGAAAAAAACCTTGATACAAAAAAAACTCACACACAATTTTATCTATAAAGAAAGTCTAAGCATCAGTATGGACCATAGAAATATAATAAGTTTAATTTTGAAACATTTATTGAAATATTTAACAAACTTGAATCATATTGCAGTTCCTCAATCATACAGAGGATTTCAATAAATAGAAACATAAATAGGTGATGTTGGTTGCATAAAAGATTAACCAACTAAAAAAAAACCTAACTACCAAGCTCTAATGTATTATTCTAACATTCCCCCCGGCTTAATATATTAGGTTTACAAATAAACTCTCTAAAGAGTTCAAAGTTCACCTTGCCAAGAGGCTTAGTGAGCACATCAACAACCTATGAAGCAGAGGGACAAAACTAGAGCTGAATATTATGCTCGGTCACCTGTTCTCGAATGTAATGACAATCAATCTCAATATGTTTGGTGCGCTCATGAAAAATAGGATTCTTGACAAGCTTCAATACACCCTTATTGTCACAAAACACAACTGGTGACTGATCTTCTGAGATACCCATATCTGCTAAAATGTGACGTAACCATATTACCTCAGGAACAACTTCACGTGTAGCTTGATATTTAGCTTCTATGGATGAAAGAGAAACAACATTATGCTTCTTACTCATCCATGAAATAGGGTCAGATCCAAGATGAAAGATATATCCTGACATTGATCTTCGATCATCTAAAAATCTAGCATAGTCCCAATCGGCATATCCTTGAAAGAAAAATGTATCACTCTTCTTATATTCTAGACCATAGTGAAGAGTGTCTTGGACATACCAAAAAACATTTTTGGCTACCACCCAATGATATTATTTTAGATCCTGCATAAACCTGGATAAATAGCTGACAACAAAACATAAATCTAGTCTAGTATATGTCAGGTAAATGAGACTCCCAACAAGTTATTTGTAAAGAGTCGCATCTACATGAGGATAATATTAGAATTGAGAGAGTTGTAAACCTTGTTCCATTGGAGTAGTCATAGTTTTACAATCAGTCATCCCAAACTTGTCCAAGAGTGTCTTGGAATACTTTATCTGAGAGATAAAGATATGACATTTTCATTGCCAAAACTCTAAGCCAAGACAAAAATGTAGTAGCCCTCAATCAGTCATATTAAAAGATTTCTTCAAATCAGGTTTGACAATATCAATGAGATCATATGAGCTTCCTGTAATGATAAGATTATCGACATACAAAAGAAGTATGACAATCTCTATTCCAACCTTTTTATATATATAAATTAGGATTAGAAGGGCTACGAATAAAACCATCTTACAAAAGGTGACCATCTATTTTAATGTACCAAGCCCGAGGTGCTTATTTAAGCCCATATAAGGACTTAATTAGGCAACATACCTTGAGAGGATTGTGTTTATCAATAAAACCTTCAGGTTGGATCATGTAGACTTGTTCTATAAGATCACAATTCAAGAAAGCACTCTTCACATCCATTTGGTGAAGCTTACATCCTTTCTGCACAGCTAGAGCACACACAATTCTGATGGTTTTGAGCTTTGTAGTGGGTGCAAAGGTTTCTTCATAATCTATTCCTTCCCATTGAGCATTTCACTTTACAACAAGACATGCCTTATACTAGTCAATAGATCCATCTGCCTTAAACTTAGTTTTGAAAACCCACTTGCAACCTATGCGTTTCTTGTTAGCTCGTAGATCAATAAGCTCCCATGTACAATTTTTGACTAGAGACTCATATTCAACATATATGGCATGCTTTGAATGTGGTTGACTGAGAGCCTCACATATTGTATTAGGTTCAACACTCTCCTCAATTGAACACATTAAGGCTAAATTAACCTCATTTCTTGTTTGTCTTCATGTTATAATTCATGTAGAGAGATTCGAAGGAGTACTCAGGTTAAGAGTCATGAAGTGTACTTTGAACTCATTTTGGATGTTGTTTCTATGGACCAGAATTATCCAAAATACCCAAATCCACATAGAAATTACCATGTAATTCTTCTTCCCCCCAGGTTGAGAAGAATGCTCAATCTCATCATCAGAGTGTGAGAGAGTCTTGTGAGAGGACATAGGAACTATGGTGTGCAGTGGAGAAGGAAAAGAAGATTCATCAAAGACTACATCTCTGCTTATAATAATGTTATGTGTCTCTAGATCCATGAGATGATAAGCCTTAGACTTTGAACTATAGCCTAAGAATATAGAAGGGAGTGTCCTAGAATCAGGATTCTTTCATTTTTGAGATGGGACATGTATATATGTTGTACAACCAAACACTCATAAATGTGGAACTGATAGTTTGTGACCACTCCATACCTCTTTGGGTGTTTTATTTGTGAGAGCCTTAGTGGGAGCTCGATTAAGCAAGTATACGGCTATTTGAACTACTTCTGCTCAAAACTGGTTACTCAACTTTGTGGTAGCAGGTAGACATCGAGCCATCTCCAAGATAGCCCAGTTGTGCAGCTCTATAATGCTATTTTGTTGAGGCATATAGGGAGCAGTCAAATTTTTCTTGATGGCATGAGCCTTCAATAACTCAAGAAACTCAATAGATGTGAATTCTCCCCCACGATCTTAGTGGAGAGAAAGTAGAGGCTTGGAAAATTCATGAATCACCTCAAAGTAGAAGGTAAAAAAATTAGAGAAATCCTCACTCTTCTTCTAGAGAAAATAGACCCAAGTCTTCCGAGAGAAATCATCTACAAATAACTAGAAATAGCGGTATCCTTGAAAAGAAGTACGAAGAGGTCCGCGAAGATTAGTATGAACAAGGACAAGTTGTATTGATGCATGATAGGCACTAGACTGAAAAGAGTCATGATGTTATTTCCCTGAAAGATAGTCAAAACATATAGGAAAAGAAGATAAGGAAAGAGGAGGAAGACCTCGTACCATCATATGAGAGCTCAACTGAGAAAGTGATGTAACAAAGAGATGACCATATATGTAATGCTAGAGGGAGGCAGATACCATAGTAGAAGTACAAAGAGAAATACCTGAGGAGGAAGCTATATCAAGTGCAAAAAGATGCCCATGCTTGAAACCACATACAAGTATTATTCCATCTTTTGAGAAGAGGTAGGTTTTAACACCATCCTTGACTTGAAATTCTACCTTAAGTCTATGATTTAAAAGTTGACTAATGGAAAAAATATTTCTAGTAAAACCAGGAACATAGAGAACATTGGTGAGATTGCAACTTCCTATGTTAAGAGGAATGATAACTGTACCAATTCCTTCTACCCTATACTCCTTGTCATCACCAATACGAATGAGATCACTAGTAGTTGTAGGATTGAAAGTATCGAACAACCCTTTATCACCAATCATATGTTTACCAGCACCAAAATGAATTAGCCAAACATCACGGGATGAAAGAGTAGTTTGGGATACAAGCACCATATTTGGAGTTATACTAGGAGCAGGAGTTGTTGGGAATAGTCCCAAGAGATAACTGGGGGGGGGGGGGTGTGGTGGGCAGTGAATTAGTTTTCTACAAGTTTCAATTCTTCATCCAATTAAGTATACTTAAACATAAAGTATAAACACAATGAAAGAACGCATGAACACAACACCAATATTTTGGTTACGGGGAAACCCAAATAGGTAAAAACCCCAGTGGGACTTGATACCCACTAATATATTGTACTAGTGTAAAATGATCCTTGCTAGAAGATCCTTTACCTTGTTAGGAGTAGCTTTACAATATATTAAGTATAATAGACCTGGTCAAGGGTTGGACCCTATTAGGAGTCTCTTACAATTGTATCTGTTAGGGGAGAGGACACACTATCCAAGAGCTCACTGCTCAAAGGGGTGAAGGCTGCAACCTTCTAAATAACAGATACACACTATATCTTAATCTTGGTGAGCTGCGCTTTGACTTCCTGTCTGGATCAATTCCAATGTATAGCACATAAACTCTACTTGGTCACATAGACCTTCTTTTGATGGTTCTACAACTCGCACACTCTATTCTACTATGATTAATCAATCATGAACCACACTTCAGCAATCACAAATGACTACCTATAAATATTTTTCCTCTAAATGATATAATCAATTCAGCCTATTAGAACCACCTTGAAATCATAATAGAGAAACCATAATAAACTCCAACAAACATCTTGTCGCCTCTATTATGCACGCAACATATTCTGGGACCTATCTTAATAAAATATATGTAGATGCATGCTACACACTGTCGGCTCTACCAAAACAACTAGATCTTTCTCTACAAGCTGAATTAATTCATGCACTCTTAACCAAACATCAAAAACTTATCTCTAAGCTTAACTCCAAGGGCACATACCCTAAAGATAGGTGCAACTGAAGAACCAATAAATTCTTTGTCGGCTCTATTGAACAAACACAGGAAACTGCTACTAGCGAATAGTGACTGCATAACTTCACTTGTGTTCATCATCAGATCATGCGTCCATGAAATTAACATTAATAGCATGTCTACAATACATATCTAAGGGCACATGCCAATAGGACAATTGTATGGACAACCATACATAGAACACTGCCTGTTACTCTGTCAAGAACACTATTGACACAAGCTGCAATATAACTGTCTGTGCTAATAGTTAACCTTGGCACCCATGATATCATGCTGATATCATGTCCATGCATCATAAAATGAAAGCTTACTGCATCAAACTTCCATGCATGCTACTTTCCCTATGTTGTCATCAATGACAAACATATAGTCAGTATTGGCCTATTAACAAATCTCCACAATGTCCCCCTTTGGCATTGATGGCAACATGTGGAATGAAAAACCACCACCAACCCAAATGAACATTTCTTTTATAACATTATCCTTATCCTCTTCAAAAATCCCCCAAAGATGAATCCTTCATCTGCTGCAATATTTTCTAACACTCTCCATTTCCTCAACTAAACTATTGTCACAACTGAATACTACTCCCCCTAAGTATATTACTCCTTCTATTTTTCATGACTATGTATACTACTCCCCCTTTGACATCAATGGCAAAGGATGCCATTCATTTTAAGCACCAATACTACTCCTAAGGTAGAGTAGTCAACCTTCCATCAGTCCCAGAGGACTAATGCCTTTCCTTCTTTCTTCTTAGCAGAATCAGGGAAGGGAATTACTCCCAACTTCTCCCTGAGATACTCAAAAGTATCCTTAAGTAAGGGTTTTTTGAATATGTTTGCCAATTGTTCTTTAGTATTCACATAGTCCAACTTGACTTCTTTCTCTACCACTTTCTCTCTTAGGAAGTGATACTTGATCTCAATGTGCTTTGTCTTTGCATGCATCACATGGTTTTTTGACATATTGATAGTGCTAGTGTTATCATAGTGAATAACAATAGGATAATCAATCAGAATTCCAAAATCTTTTATCATCTGCTTGATCCAAACAATTGTACAACAATTCAAGGTTGCTGCAACATACTTCGCTTCTACTGCTGACTAAGAAATACAATTTTTTTTCTTTCTTGTCTAAGTGACAAGTCTATCACCAAGAAACATTGCTCCTCCTGATGTACTCTTTCTGTCATCTACACATCCCACCCAATCTGCATCAATGTACACATGAAGCTCAACATTTTATGAATTAGGATAACATAGACCATATTCTATAGTGCCTTGTAAGTATTTGAATATCCTCCTTACTACCATGAGGTGACTTTGTTTAGGCTCTACTGTAAATCTTCCAACTATGCCAACTACATTTGAAATATCAGGTCTAGTCTGAGTAAGATAAATCAATTTTTGAATCATAGACTTATACAATGTTATATCAACTATTGGTGAGTCATCTTCCTTTGTAAGCTTGCATCCAGTAATCATAGGTGTCCCTACTGGCTTGCAATCATCCATCTTGAATTTCTTTAATATTTCTTTCACATACTTGGACTGATTAATGAATACACCTTTCTCTGTCTATTGCACATTCAATCCTAAAAAGTACTTGATAGGACCAATCATACTCATCTCAAATTCATTCTGCATCTCCTTAGCAAATTCAACACTATGTTTGTCATTGCCTCCAAAGATAATGTCATCAACAAACATAGCTACAAGTAACAAGCCTTTAGATGTCTCTCTAATGAATAGATTATAATTTGCTGCTCCTTTCTTGAATCCAGTCTTTGTTAAGTATCCATCTAGTCTCTCATACCATGCTCTAGGGGCTTGCTTAAGTCCATAGAGGGCCTTCTTCAATTTGCATACCATATCAAGTCTGTCTGATAAGGTGAATCCTTCTGGCTGCTTAATGTATACTTCTTCTTTTAGATCTCCATTTAGGAATGCTGACTTGACATCCATCTGATAAACTTTGAATTTTTTAACTATAGCATAAGCTAGAAACAACTTAATAGCTTCTAATCTTCTCACAGGTGCAAATGTGTCTGAATAATCAATGCCTTCTCTTTGTGCATATCCTTTACATACTAACCTTGCTTTGTTTCTTACTACTGTACCATCTTCATTCATCTTATTTCTGAATATCCACTTTGTACCAATCAGATTCTTATCACTAGGTCTTGGAACCAGTTCCCAAGTGTCATTCTTAATAATTTGATCATGTTCTTCTTTCATAGCATCATGTCAATCGGAATCATTACAAGCATCTTCAACACTTAAAGGTTTAATCTGAGATAGTAAACATACCACATCACTGCTAGCTGTGTTCTGAGCTTGTGATCTTGTTAAGACTTTGCCGCTCTGATCTCTAGTGATGTCCTTCTTGGAATGGTTTCTAGATGTAAACTTTGGAGCTTTAGATATTGCTGACTAATCAGCCTTAGGAGTCTCTTCATCACTTGTCTCAGGGTCATTGAATAACACACCAATACTATCAAACATTTCTTTAATAGCTGTCATACTGGTAGAGGGTCTAGGTTCCTCTTCAATCATGGGTGAGTAATCATGATATCTTTCTTGAACCATAAACTTTTCATCAATCTTAACATGAGCACTCTCAATGATCTTTTTCAATCTTAAATTGAAACATCTATAAGCTTTACTTTTAGTAGAGTAACCAAGGAAAATACCTTCATCACTTCTTGCATCAAACTTGCCTACTACTTCATCCCTCTTGATGTAGCACTTTCTTCAAAAGATTTTGAAGTATTTTATTGTGGGAACATTACCAAACCATAGCTCATATGGTGTTTTGTCAGCGCCAGGCCTTAACTGAATTCTATTGATGGTATAGACTGATGTATTGACTGCATCTCTCCAATAGGTGTGTGCAACTTTTCCTTCTATCATGATGGTGCATTCTGTATCTAGAATAATCCTATTCCTTCTCTTTGCAATCCCATTCTGCTGGGGTATTCTAGGTGCACTTAATTGTCTCTTTATGCCATGTTCTTTGCAGTACTCATAAAATCTGTCAGAGGTGAATTCTCCTCCTCTATCTGATCTCAAACATTTTATCTTTAACCCAGATTCATTCTCAACTTTAGCTTTGAATATTTTGAACTTATCAAATGCTTCTGACTTATCTTTCAAGAATGCAACCCACATCATCCTAGCATAATCATCAACAAAAAAATGAAATACCTTTCACCATAGTATGATCTTCTTTGAGTTGGACCACATAGGTCTGTATGAATCAAATCCAACTTGTTCTCTGGTGAATTTTGCTTTCTCTTGAATGTATTCTTCACATGCTTTCCCATCACACATTCCTTGCATATAGTATCAACTGGCTTTGCTATGCTAGGTAGATCTCTTACTGCCTTAACATTTCTTATCTTCACTATGTTATCAAAATTGATATGACAGTCTTTTATGCCACAACCAACTATCATCAACTTTAGAAAAAAAGAAACTTACTTCTGAATTGGGTTGAAAAAAATTACCTCTTGTCTTTGAGCCTGATGTAATTATAACACCATCCTTGTTGTTAATGATGCATTTATCATCTATGAACTCCAACTGATATCCTTTTCCAAGTAGCTGACCAGCACTGAGAAGGTTATGTTTCAAACCATCAACATAGAGAACATCATCAATACTATTCTTACCATCCAAGGTGATGGCTCCTCTACCAACTATTGGTTTAGGAGTGTTGTCACCAAATCCAACCATACCACCACTGTATTTTTCCAGACGAACAAATCTATCTTTATCACCTGTCATGTGATGTGAACAACCGCTATCTATAATCTAGTCTATCCTTATGTCTGGTTGGGAAATCAATGCTAGCAATTGTTTCTCTTTCAAATCTTTGTGTTCAATCTTATTATTTATTTTGTCTACAAAATCAATGAATCCAATTTCTTCTTTACCTAATTCTTCATCAGAAACTCCATCTCCAGCAAAGTAACATTCCTTGGAGTACTTAGGCTTGTAATCCTTCTTGAACTTCCTAGCTCTAGTAGGACACTTAGATGCAAAGTGACCTATCTTATTACATGAAAAGAACTTGAATGGAAATTGACCTTCATACTTTCCTTTTCCTTTCTTTTCTATTTTGGCAATCATAGCAATAAAATCATCTAAAGTTATCTCTTCATTATCATCATCAAAATTGCTAGAAGTGTTTGCAGATTTCTTACCATGAATTGTTGCTTTGAAGGTTTTCTCACTTTTAGGTTCGGTCTTCAATCTTGAAATCTCAAAAGATGAGATTTTGTTGATCAAGGTCTCTCTCTTGAAATTGGCTATAAGTTGCATGGTCTCATCAAGGATGTTGATCTTGTTTTCATATTCTAGAGTGAGAGTAGTCATCAACTTGTCCATAATGTCTTCTTCTTAGATCTCTCCAACATTGTTCCTAATTCCAACAACTGCTTCATTGATCCTTTGATTACAAGCTCTGATGTTTTCTTCAAGTAGCATCTTTAATGCATTGTATATTTTCTTCCAAGTCTTTCTGTGTGCATCCTTTGCTTGCTTGTCTCCTTCAAAAATGTCTGCTAAGTACTTCCATATCTTGTGGGCAGTGTCTACCTTCTTTATCTCTGAAAACTCACTATCTGATAGTGCACTGATAAGGGATTCTTTAGAAATAGAATTCTAATGAAACAATTCCTTTTGTGTATCAGTAGCATCATCCTGTCCAAGGTCTTCTAGGGTAGGGATCTTGGCTACTTTGATAGTTACATTAAAAACTTCAAAACCAATGCACTACAAATGGGTCACTAGTTTATTCTTCCAATCAAGATAATTCACTCCATCAAACTTAGGACTCTCTTTCTTGAAGTATGCCATTTGATCAAACTCAAGTTGTTAAAATTTCTCTCCGAGGCACTTGGCTCTAATACCAATTGTTAGGAATAGTCCCAAGAGATAACTGAGAGGGGGGGCGAATCAGTTATCTACAAGTTTCAATTCTTTATCCAATTAAGTATACTTAAACATAAAGTATAAACACAATGAAAGAACACATGAACACAACACCAATATTTTGGTTACGGGGAAACCCAAATAGGTAAAAACTCTGGTGGGACTTGATACCCACTAATATCTTGTACTAGTGTATAATGATCCTTGTTAGAAGATCATTTACCCTCTTAGGATTAGGTTTATAATATATTAAGTATAGTAGACCTGATCAAGGGTCAGACCCTGTTAGGAGTCTTTTACAACTATCCTTGTAAGGGGGGAGGATGCACTGTCTGAGAGCTCACTGCTCAAAGGGGCGAAGGCTACAAAATTTTAAATAACAGATACACACTATATCTAGATCTTGGGGAACTGTGCTTTGACCTACTATCTAGATCAGTTCCAATGTATAGCACATAAACTCTACTTGGTCACATAGACCTTCTTCTGACAGTCATACAATTCCCACACTCTGCTCTGCTCTGCTTAATCAATCATGGACCACACTTTAACAATCACAAATGACTGCCTATAAATATCTAAGTTCCTCTAAATGATATAGTCAAGTTGGCCTATTAGAACTACCTTGAAATCATAATAGAGAAACCATAATAAACTCCAACAAACATCCTATCAGCTCTATTATGCATGCAACATATTTTGGGACCTATCTTAATAAAATAAATGTAGATGCAGGCTACACATTGTCGATTCTACTAAAACAACTTGATCTTTCTCTACAAGCTGAATTAATTCATGCACTCTTAACCAAACATCAACAACTCATCTCTAAGCTTAACTCCAATGGTGTATACCCTAAAGATAGGCACAACTCAAGAACCAATAAAATCTCTATTGGCTCTGCTGAACAAACAGAGGAAACTGCTACTAATGAATAGCGACTGCATAACGTCACGTGCATTCATCATCAGATCATGCATCCATGAACTTAACATATCTGACATGTCTGCAACATATATTCAAGGGCACATTCTCATAAGACAACTATATGAACAACCATACATAGAACACTGCCTGTTACTCTGTGAGGAACACTGCTGACACAAGATGCAATATAGTTGTCTGTACTAACAGTTAACCTCGGCGCCCATGATATCATGCTGATATCATGTCCATGCATCATAAATTTAAAGCTTACTACATCAAACTTCCACACATGCTACTTTTCATATGTTTTCATCAATGACAAACATATAGTCAGTACTAGCCTACTGGCAAATCTCCAACAGGAGTATCCTCATCAGGAGACCCATCAGATCTATCATCTTATTATGTAGCAACATTTCCATGCTGACAATGTCTACGAGAGTAGTCATGCGAGGTTGGCATGAATGAATGTGACTAGAAGAGTTTGTTGGAGCTAAAAAATCTAGAATATATTTTGACCCCATATTTTGAAAATTTCTCTGAGTATGAGATTAGTGCTTTGAAGAATCATTGTAAGAGCTGAGTTTGTATGCATGGATAAAAGAGCCTATTAATTTTCATGAAGAATCACTTGGATAGGGTTTTTATCACCTATAATTTTATATATGTAATAGGTTTGAGGTCCTATTTTTTAGATCTGATATGTTTTTGAAGTGGTCTTTTAGAGGTGTTCCCTGAAATCTGCATATTATGTCTGTCCAGATTTTCATTGAAAAGCCCACTTTGAAGGAGTGTATCTTTTTCCCAGTTGATTATCATGACATGAGGGTTGTTGCATCATTCTATAGGCATGAGAGAGAGTATTAATACCTAATTTTAGCCCCCCATGTGCCTGTTTGACCTGTTTGCCAGAGCCATTTCATTTGTAGATTGTTAAATTATACCAGGAGTGCATAGATCAATTTTCTGAGTGGCTTACTTTGGGGTCTTGCCATTTGCACTCGGTTCAAGGTCTAGAATAATTGAAGGATGTTCTATATTTTAGACTTGGAAGTGTACTTTCTTGAAGATTTTTGGGTCTCTACCAATCCATCCAATCACTTTCCTAAGCCAATTCTAAACCTAATTTCTACATAATTCATTGTTTTAATTCTAAATATTCCTAATAGGCTAACTTTGGTGTTTAATTGCATTTCACCACTTAATCTTTTGGGAGAGTTAATTATGGATTCATGTACCTTGTATGGAGGTGAATTGGTTTGCAAGTTGCTGGTTTGTGAAGGTTTTAGTGGGTAAGTTTTTTAGGCCAGTTCTGGAGGTGACTTATGTGGATTTGGCAGTTCAGGATGAGTTAATGTTTCTGAAAGGCCAAGTTTGGTCGTTAAAATCTTCTAGCTCAAATATTCTTGAGTAATTTCCATTGGAGAGTGAAATAAAATGTTGGAATTCAATATGAGTTTCTGATGGCATGTTCCGACAAGGTCTTTTGGTTAATTTTTGAAGCTATTTCTGGAGGCCAGTCAGTGTTAGTGGACAATTTTGCAGAGGTCTTAAGGAATGCATAGTGTGATCAAATTTAAATACATGGTGTGTTTTTTTTTCTTCATGAGGTTACATTTTGGACAAACCAAAGGTGTATGCAGTACAAAATGTTGGCCTTCAAATAATGTTTCCATGATTTCAGTTCTAAATTTGTTATTTCCTTCAATATTGAACATGTCACAAAAAGTTGTTGTGCATTGTCTAAAGAAACCAAAGTTTTCTAAGGAAGTACGTATGGTAAGTGATGTGGGAAGTGATTAAGAAATGACTATTTCTAGGTTAAAACCTTTACTTCTTAAGCCCTACCTAACAAGCATTAACATGCAAGGCACTTTACAGATCTTGAATCATCATTAATGGAATTCTCATCCCTTCACCTTCATCATATGCTGAGCTTAGTAAGATCCTACACAACTTCATCTTCTTCAACTACATTGGGAAATTCTTCTGGTGTAGGTGTTTCTTCATCATTATCGACAAAGTCACACTTGTTTGGTCAAACTTAGCTAGCTAGATTTGGAAAGTAGTTCCCTACATTGTGACATTTGTTAGCTTGTTGTAGGTAATGGATGGAGCTAAAGGACTGCAAGCACTGGCTCATTACGTTAGATTTTCTAAAGGATCCAAAGCCTACCTAGGAGGAAATGATTAAAACTTGTGTCAAAACACTTGCCATTATTCTTGGAAGTGAAGAGGAGGCTAAAAAGAAAATATACGCCTTGAGTAAAAACACGTATGCTAGATTCCAATGCAATATTGATGAAGCTACATCGGGGAAAACTTAGGAGGCCCTAGATGGTTTTGAGTTTGTTCCTAAGAAGGTCGAATGGACCGCAATGTCAAGTAATGTTGTTATATAAGGACTGGTATATTGAATGAGGGAAGGATGATTGGGAGTCCCATAAGATATTGTTTCATCTTGGTGGACAATGTTTACTTTATCGTTACTATGCAAAAAATGAGGAGATTGCAAGGCATACAACAATTGTTGAAACCAGTGTAAGAGACTTTGAAGATTATGAATGTCAATGCATAGAGGACTCACACATTAAGAAGAGGTAGAGTGTCGAAGTCCTAATATTCTTAAGAGGATGTGTACTTTGTATTTGGCTATACGAACTTCTTAAAGGAACTGGTCTGGTGCATGAGCATCGAAGGAGTGCGCTAGTTTGCTGGAGACTGGCACAGGAAAAGGAACAAAGGATGTGTTTAGGCAAGACAAAAGTAAAGTATGGGGATATTAACAAAAGAGGGATGTGTGTGGAAGGACAGGGAAGCATACCACTATTGGTTGGGAATGTGCGTGAATACACTTGCAGGTAGTGCATCAAACAAAGGGCTACATAAACATGGTAAAAGATGGATCTGCAGTCAAAAGGTAAGAAAAAATAAAACCAGATCAAATGGCTATGGAGTGTCATGCATGGAGCAAGGAAGATCCAAGGGCGTGGGTGCATAAATGCCTATAGGTAACGAATGAGATTATGCGGAGGAGTTGCGCACCAAGAGCCAAAAAAACACATGACAAAACTAGTGTGGTGCGTGAGTTTCAAAGGCTGCTTCTGTGTAGACATTTGGAGTTGGCTGCAGTGTTTGTGGGAAGCATAGTAAAACAAAAAATGAATTATGCACATTTTTTTCAATGTTGAAAGCTAAAACAAAACCAAAGGATACACACTTAGCATTTGGGGTGTGCATCAAATTAGAGAAGTAATAATGAACTAACAGAGTAAGAGGATACCCTATTTTGGTCTTTAGAAATGTTTATATAGAAAGATGCCCAGGTGATGAATAAAGTTAAAGAATGAAGGAGGCAAGCTGGTCTCTACCCTTGTGGGCCTACTCAAATTTGCATGCCAGCTGGGCATAAGGTATAATTTTTTAATGCAATGTTTAAAAACTATTCACAGATTTAATCACACATTGCCTAAGAAAGGGAGATTTCAAATGTTTAAAAGAATAAGCACTCACATAGAGATATGAAGTAAAGACTCAGAGGCCCTATAGGTGCACGCATGTGGATGTGCCTCGGGATCCATGCCTACAAGTGAGAGACATGATAATTTTGTAGGAAGCTGGCGAGATGACAAAGATAGAAGTGGACACGTGGCACTTAGTCGGACATTTACGGAATGGAATGGTGGTTAAGGAAAATGTTGTGAGATTCAGAAAATGCATTTAATTGTCCAGTTGCCGGATTGTGGTAGTTATGTCAAAGTCATTCTGAGATTCAGAGATAACATGGTCGTGTAATCTTGCAATTCTTGGCAGCTAAGGTGAGACATTCAGCAACATGGAGAATCACATGGTCGCCCAATCTCTGAATCCCTAGCAGTTAAGTGATAACATTCAGAGATCAGGAGATCTAGTGGTCACCCAATCTCCCAATCCAAATGGTTACATCCAAAACATCTAGAGATTTAGAGAATACAATGGTCGCCCAATCTTCAAATCTTGACTATTAGTCAAGAAGCATTCAGAGATTAGGAGAATGGGTTCAGTCACCCATTCTCCAAATATAAACCATGGTTAGAAAATCCATTCTAAGATTTAGAGACTGAAGGGATTTGCCCAGTCACTAGATGTAACTAGGGTTAAGGAGTTGATTCAGATATTCAGAGAATAATGCATTCACCTAATCTCCAAATAGAGGTAGTTAAAGCTTGGTTAAAATTTGGTAACCAATCAGCCTATGACAAGTTTCATGTTCTAGTGCCTTCTGTGAGTAAAATGCATAAATAATATAAAAAGGGAAGATTTAAAAGTGAAATGTAAAATCAGTTTGAATGATATTGTTTGCACTTAGGATTAAATTCAAAATTTTTGGTGATAGAGTGTGCTCATGGAATTAATGCTTAGAGGCTTTATTTTTATTTGAAAATAGGCATATTATATGTTTTTAGAAATGGCCAAAGATGAGGAATCTGGTGGTAATGATAATTTTCAATTTTGACTTGGTGGGAAAGAGAAGTAAGGGTTTGATTTTGGAATCAAATCAATCTGCAAAGGTAAAGGCAGTTAAAAGGGATCAGTTGAAAAGTATGGAAATTTGGAGGGAGAAGTGACTGTAAAGATGGATGCAGTTGTAGAAAGAAATGAATTGGAGAAAATTAGAAGATATTTTGATAAGAATTGATAGGTGCTAGTTTGTTGAAATTGGCTCTCTTTTTCCTTTATCTCTTCTTCTTCTCCATTTTTTATTAAGGTGGTGGAGAGTTCCAGTCCCGGGAAAAATATGGCAGTCTAAATTCTGTGTGGTCTTTTCTAGACTGGTTCCATTGGTGGATCCTGCTGTAAATATGACCCTCTTCCCTTCATATAGGGTGTTTTCCTGATTCCTTTCTGGTCTTAGATGATAATTTGTCTTGTAATAATCTAGCTTTGGAATGAATCTTCAGCACTGTTATACTGTTATCAAAATTATCTCCATTTGTTCCTGAGATTTATTGGTTAAAGCATCAAGGGTGTTTGAGTTTTTCTTTTATGAGTTCACAATAGAGTTATTTCAAAGAAATAACTGAGTTCAAGATTCATTTTAAGGCGTGTATGAAGAAAGATATCAAGGGTATTTCATGTTTTTCTTTTAGTGCATACTGATCATGTGTTTCCTATTTCTAGGTCTCTTCCAAGGGGAGAGGTAAATTCTTTGAATAGGAGATTGCATATCTGAATACACAGGTGGATTCATAAGTAGAATTTGATAAATGGTGTATGTTTGATGTAAGCTTTCTATTTCAGTGATTTGTTTGGCTCTGTTGCCCATTGGATAAGGCATTGGTCTATGAGGGATTTGTGGTATTTTAGAGGTCCATCCCACCCAATACATAAATGATAACATTTTCCCTTTCATGTTGATAGGAGGAGTTAGGAAGTTGGTCTAGTTTTCAGATTCATTGCATGGAAGTGGAATTTTGCATGAGATCTGGTGAGCACTAGGGTATTTTTTACCTGAAAGTTTTAAAATTATTCCACAAAGTAATATACCTACAGGCCTATTGTTTGCAATAAGGAGTTATGTGTGTGCAGATGAGGTGTACCCACCTAAGTGAGTGGAGCTCAAAGTGTAGAAGGTTGTAGGCCTTGTCAACGTTATCCCTTTCTTGTCCTCTGGTTTGTAGGAATATGTCTAGATCTCTGACAATCAGATTAATATCTCATGTCTGGTTATCATTTTCTCTTTTAGAATTGGAGGGTGAAGAAAAATTACTAACAAAATTGGCAACTCTACTAGGGAGTGACCATAAGAAAATTTTGTTTGAGAAGTCCAGATTGACTCATCCCATCCCAGTTGCAACAAAATTGGTGACTCTACTGGGGAAGGAATAAAGGACAACAAGTTTGAGATAATTGTTTCATTAATTTTTTGAATCATCCCGAAGTCTAATCTATTGTATAGAGTCCAATTTCAAAAAAAATGTCATATTATCTTACCGAGTGTGAGTGGAGACTCTAAGTCTCTGTTTGATCAATTTTTTTCAAAAATAAAAATATGATGTATCTTATGATCCTGACAAATAGATATGCCTTGATTGAGATGTGTTGTGTTTTCTAGTTTTAAAAGGAAGTTTAGAATTGAGAAAAGGTTCTTAGCTGATCCAGACTTTGTCCTTTGCAAAGAGGTGGTGACTCTACTAATATTTTAAAAGGTGATTTGGAGGAGACTTCAAATCAGAATTTTGCAGCTACCACAACATCTCCAGGTACTTTGATTTTCATGTCCAAGTTTTTATGAGAATCATGTGTATAGAAAATACTTCCCTATTTAGTGATTAAAAGCACCAAGTGAAAGGGAAAATATTATGGTGTTTTTGCATACAAGTATGTTGAGTAGATTCAACTACTATATTTGATGGTGTTTGCAATTTATATGGAAAGGGATATGTTAGTTTTACCATGGAAAAAATTTGGATAAGGATGTATGCTTAATTTTTCATAGGCAAGGTTGGGTTACTTGTGAAATAAAGTTGAGATGTATTCAGAATTTTCCTAGGCTTTTGTATCTTCAAATATTAACACGCCCCATAAAATATCCAAGATGGGAGATAGAAGAGCTTTTAAATGTTATTCACCTCTAGAATTTGAGGGCATTCCTATCTACCCAAATGTAATACCCCGTAGAAATTATAAAATTATTGTCCAAATTTAATGTGGGAAAAGAAGAATCAACTGAAGAACATTTGTGTGCATTCATGGACCTGATTGAGGATTTCGCAGTCATCCATGAAGACATAATTACGAGACTATTTATGCAATCACTAGTAGGAAGTGATATGGAGTATTTTTCATTTCTATCCCACAATTATATCTATTCTTGGAAGAATTTTGAATCAACATTTATTGAAACATATGCAAAATTCATTTGTGAGTACAGTCTATTAGCTAATCTTGTCAAATTTCATGTAGGAAAGGATGAGTTAGTTAATACTTTTAATCTTAGATTTGGGAAAGTACTTAAGAAAACTCTTGAGACTTGTAGACCTCATGATGCATTATCTTTGGTTATCTATTTGGCTGCCTTTGATAGTAAGATGGGTTACTTGTTGAGAGACAAGGAACCTCAAAACTTATATCATGCTTTTCAGCTGGCATCAGATATAGACAGGATGAAGAAGTTTGGATTACCAAAACTTCATGGCACTGAAAATACAAGAATGCATGAGGTAGCTTTCCCAAATCTTTGTACTAACTCCCCTTTTCTAGTAAGTAGTGAAAATCACGATGGATGTTATGATCCAGCTAATGTAGTTTCAATGAATGAAAATCAGGTTGAGCCTCTAAAATTGTTTCAAATTTTTGAGCCTGATATTGTTTGCAATAAGTGTAGTCAGTCTCAAAGTCAAGATAATGTTATGTCAAATGATGTGGGGGAAAATGAATTCTCAGCGATGGTAATCCAGAAGCAAAAATGTGATGATGTTGTTACAGAAAATAATGAATACTTTAGAAGTCTTGCAAGTGATCTTTGTGATTGCTTAACTGATAGATATGTTGATTCTCATGAGCCTAGAGTGATGCCTTCTTTATCTGAATTGTAGGAGGAGGTTTATTTTTCAAATGGTTTTCATAATTCAGATTTAGAGGCATTTAATGTTTGTGAAAGTGATGACGTCAATTCTAAAATGCTTTCAGATTATGATAACAAATGAGTGTTAGTATTTCAAAATTCTTCTGTTGGTTCAGATAATTCTAAATATGAAACTAAAAATTGTTTAAGCGATAATTTCATTGAAAATGTTGAAGTTTATCTGCTTTAGGATTTGTATGAAACCATTTATGAGTTTTTTTATGAAGGAATTTCTTATAGCTATAAGATTGACATTGATTATAATTCTTTACAAGAAATAGAAGTCATCTTATTTGATATGGACATTGATAAGCATGATATTGTTAATGGTATTGAGACAATGTCTTGTCAAACTGAAATTAGAAATGCCGATAGCATCCCCTATGACAGTGATTTGTGTTTCAAAAATATGTTCCAAGATAAGGATATATGCAATGGGTTGCCAGTTGATTTGTTCATGCCACATTTTGAGATGTTTCATGAAAAGCTGGAAGATGTTTTAAGTTCTACAACTGATTTTTTGTTTCAACCAGAGGTATGTTTGTTTCTTCAAGAATATGATGAAATGAATGATGTTGTTTTATTTTTAAAAGAGGCTAAAAAGAATCAGGAACAATGTATTAGCTATCAGTCAGAATTTGAATATTTCATCTTCCCAGTCTAGCATTTTGATGTTTTCTTGAGTGATTTGAATTTAAAGCCACAAGTTGTGGTTCAAGGTGATTTACTTGAGCATTCACATAGTATACATGGAGTTGAGTTTCAAAATTTTCATTTTGATGTTGAAGAAATTTTTGAAAGGGGCCAGCATACTTCCAGTTTTGTAGTTGAGTTAGAGTGTTTTCCTCCTCGACTGGTTAAAAATCTTGAAGTTCATGTGACATTTTTATGTTGCAAACTGATCAACATTTTCAGAATTTTAATGGTTTCCAAATTTTTCATGATAATGAAAGTGCTGATTATTTTCTTTATAATGTGCTGGATAAAAGTGATAGTGTGATTCATCTTGTTAGTGAAAATAATATTTTCAAATTACCTTGGATTCATGGAAGTGAGAACTATATCTTTGATAGAGGTAAATGCTGATTCACATTGTCATAATTTGAAGTTTTTGTAAATAATGTGAACCTTGTACAGTTGCTTTCCTTTCAATTGTTTGTTTTTTGCTTTCAATAAATGGTTTCAAGTCAGAGAAGAAAGGTTTTGTTGGTTTGTTGTACCGAGAGATTCTAGTTTCTCTACATGCCTGCATGGGGCACACATTCCCAATGAGAGCCATTGTTGGAGCTCAAAATTCTAGAATATATTTTGACTCCATATTTTGAAAATTTCTCTAAGTATGAGATTAGTGCTTTGAAGAATCATTGTAAGAGTTGAGTTTGAATACATGGATAAAAGGGCCTATTAATTTTCATGAGGAATCACTTGGATAGGGTGTCTATCACCTATCTTTTGATATATGTAATAGGTTTGAGGTCTTATTTTTTAGATCTGATAAGTTTTTGAAGTGGTCTTTATGAGGTGTTCCCTGAAATCTACATTTTGTTTATACAGATTTTCACTGAATAGCCCACTTTGGAGGAGTGCATCTTTTTCCCAGTTGATTGTCATGGCATGAGGGTTGTTACATCATGCTATAGGAGAGAGAGAGAGAGAGAGAGAGAGAGAGAGAGAGAGAGAGAGAGAGAGAGAGAGAGAGAGAGTATTCATACCTAATTTTAGTCCCCCATGTGCTTGTTTGACGTGTTTGCCAGAGCCATTTCATTTGTAGATTGTTAAGTTTTACCAAGATTTAATAGATCAATTTTCTAAGTGGCTTATTTTGGGGTCTTGCCATTTGCACCCAATTTGAGGTCAAGCATAATTTAAGGATGTTCCATATTTTAGACCTAGAGGTGTACTTTCCTGATTATTTTTGTGTCTCTGCCAATCCATCCAGTCACTTTCCTAAGCCAATTCTAAACCCAATTTCTACATAATTCACCATTTTAATTCTGAATATTCCTAACATGCTGACTTTGGTGTTTAATTGCATTCCACCACTTGATCTTTTGGGTGAATTAATTATTGATTTGTGTACCTTGTATGGAGTTTAATTGGTCTCCAAGTTTTCAATTCATGAAGGTTTCAGTGGCTAAGGTTTTGAGGCTAGTTCTGAAGGTGACTTATGCAGATTTGGCAGTGCAAGCTGAGTTAATATTTCTAAAAGGCCAAGTTTGGTCCTTAAAATCTTTCAGCTCAAATATTCCTGAGTAATCTCCTTTTTTGAGTGTAACAAAATGTTCGAAGTCAATGTGAGTTTCTGATGGTGTGTTCCGGCCAGGTCTTTTGGTCAGTTTTTGAAGCTATTTCTGGAAGCTAGTAGGTGTTAGTGGATAGTTCTGCAGAGGTGTTAAGGAATACACAATGTGCTCAAATTTTAGTACATGGTGTGTTTTGTCTTCTTCATGAGGTTACATTTTGGACAAACTAAAGGTGTGTGCAATGTAGAATGTCGGCCTTCAAATATTGAACATGTCACAAAAAGTAGTTGTGCATTGTCTTAAAAAATCAAAGTTTTCTAAGGAAGTACACATAGTAAGTGAAGTGGGAAGTGATTAAGAAATGACTGTTTCTAGGTTAAAACCTTTACTTCTTAAACCCTACCTAACAAGCATTAACAGGCAAGGCACTTTACAGATCCTGAATCATCATCAATGATATTCTCATCCCTTCACCTTTGTCATATGCTGAGCGTAGTAAGATCCTTTGAAACTTCATCTTCTTCGACTACATTGGGAAATTCTTCTAGTCCAGTTCTTTCTTCATCATTATCAACAAAGTCACACTTGTTTGGGAAAAGTCACCTATCTAGATTTGGCAAGTAGTGCCCTACATTGCGACATTTGTTACCTCATTGTAGGTCATGGATGGAGTAGAAGGATTGGAAGCACTGGCTCATTATGCTAGATTTTCCAAAGGACCCAAAGCATACCTAAGAGGAAATGATTGACACTTGTGTCAAAACTCTTGCTGTCATTCTTGGAAGTGTAGAGGAGGCTAAAATTAAAATATACACCTTGAGTACAAACACGTATGCTAGATTCCAATGCAATATTGATAAAGCTACATCAGGGAGAACTCAGGAGGCCCTAGATGTTTTTGAGTTTGTGCCTGAGAAGGTCGAATGGACCGTAATGTCAAGTAATGTTGTTATAGAAGGATACTGTAATGCTGGGAGGATAGACGATGCTCTTGAATTTTTTGATTCACTCATGGAGAAGGATTTGAAATGTGATGCCTTGTCAATTGTGTATTTGATGGATTGGTATATTGAATGAGGGAAGGATGATTGGGAGCACCGTAAAATATTTTTTCATCCTGGTGGACAACGTGTACTTTATGGTTACTATGAAATGAATGAGGAGATTGCAAGGCAGACAACAATTGTCAAAACCAATGTAAGAGAATCTAAAGATTATGAATGTGAATGCACAAAGGACTCATGCATTAAGAAGAGGTAGAGCATGGAAGTCTTGATATTCTTAAGAGGATACATACTTTGTATTTGGTTGTATACACTTCTTAAAGGAAGTTGTTTGGTGCATGAGAATTGAAGGAGTGTGCCAGTTTGCTAGAGACTGGTGCATGAAAAGGAAAAAAGGATGTGTGTAGGCCAGACAAATGTAAAGTATGGGGATATTAACAAAAGGGGGTTGTCCATGGAAGGACATGGCAACGTACCAGTGTTTGCTAGGAATGTCTGTGAATACACTCGCAGGTAGTGCATCAAACGAAGGGATGCATACACATGATAAAAGATGGATATGTAGTCAAAAGGTAAGACAAAATAAAAATAGATCAAATGAATATGGAGTGTCATGCATGAAGCAAGGAAGATCCAAGGGTGTAGGTGCATAAATGCCTACAGGTGATGAATGAGAGTGTGTGGAGGAGTTCCACACCAAGAGCCAAGTCATCACATGACAAAACTAGCATGTTGCATGAGTTTCAAAGGCTTTTTTTGTGTAGACGTTTGGAGCTAGTTGTAGTGTTTGTGGGAAGCATAGTAAAATAGTAAATAAATTGTGCACATTTATTTCAATGTTGAAAGCTAAAACAAAACCAAAGGATACACACTTAGTATTTGGGGTGCGCATCAAATTAGAAAAGTAACAATGAAATAACAGAGAAAGAATGCATCTAGGCAAGGTAGGACATGAAAAATGTAGAGGGGGCTGCATGTGACATTTTCCCACATGCACCCCATTCTAGTCTTTAGAAATTTTTAAATAGAAAGATGTCCAGGTGATGAGTAAAGTTAAAGAAGGAGCTAGGTTGGTCTCTAGCCTTATGTGCCTGCTTAGATTTACGTGTGAGTTGGGCATAAGGCACAAATTTTTAATGCAATGTTTAAAAACTATTCACTGATTTAATCGCACATTTCCTAGGAAAGGGAGATTTCAAATATTTAAAAGACTAAGCACTCACATAGAGATATGAAGTAAAGAGTTGGAGGCTCTGTAGGCACACGTGCATGCAGGTGCAGGTGCCTCAAGATCCATACCGATGGTCTAGAGACAGGATAATTTTGCAAGAAGCTAGTGAGATGAAAAGGACAGAAGAGGAAATATGGCGCTCAGTCGTGCATTCACAGAATGGAATGGTGGTCAAGGGAAATGTCACGAGATTCAATGAACACAATTAGTCACCTAGTCTCCAAATGGTGGTGGTTATGTCAAAAGCATTCTGAGATTCAGAGATACACAGTTAGTCACCCAGTCTCCAAATGGTGGTGGTTATGTCAAAAGCATTATGAGATTCAGAGATAACATGGTCGCATAATCTCCCAATTCTTAGTGGCTAAGGTGAAACATTCAGCGACTTGGAGAATCAAATGGTCACCCAATCTCTGAATCCTTGGTAGTTAAGTGATAACATTCAGACATCACGACATGCAGTGGTTGCCCAATCTCCCAATACAAACAGTTAAGTCCAAAACATCTAGAGATTTAGAGAATACAATGCTCGCCCAATCTTTGAATTCTGACGGTTAGTGAAGAAGCATTTAGAGATTAGGAGAATGAGTTCATTTGCCCATTCTCTAAATATAAACCATGATTAGCAAATCCATTCCAAGATTCAGAGACTTAAGGGATTTGCCCAATTGCTAGAGGTAACCAGGTTTAAGGATTTGATTCAAAGATTCAGAGAATAATGCATTCACCTGATCTCCAAATAGAGGTAGTTAAAGCTTGGTTAAAATTTGGTGATCAATCAGCCAGTGACAAGTGTCATGTTCTAGTGCCTTCTGTGAGTAAAATGCAGAAATAATATAAAAAGGGAAGATTTAAAAGTGAAATGTAAAATCAGTTTGAATGATATAGTTTTCACTTAGGATAAAATTCTAAAATTTTGGTGAGATAGTGCGCTCACGGAATTAATGCCTGAAGGCTTTATTTTTATCTGAAAATAGGCATATTATATGTTTCTAAAAATGGCAGAAGATGAGGAATTCAGTGGTAATGATAATTTTCAATTTTCACTTGGGAGGAAAGAGCTGTATGGTAAAATGACAATAAGCTGTTACCCTTTTACAAAGGAAAAGGCTAACAAAATCAAAGTTGTTTAACTTCAATAGTATAAAAATGACATTTCTGTTTGGAATTTGAAGATTATGTAAACTGATTAAATGTGATAAAATGGATGAAGTTTATGATTAATATTTTTAATAATTTTTTGAATAAGAATTGATATTTTTAAAAAAAATTTAAAGATGATTTTTCAGTTGCTGAAAAATGTTGAAACTTAGGGGTCGAGTTACCACCAAAAAATTAAATGTAAATAAACATTTTTTCCCATTATTTTAAAATGTCATAGATGACATATATAGCTAGTGCATAAATAAATAAAAATTGGTTTGTGAACTACATTTTCTCTTTTATAACAATTCAAATTCCAACTCACTGAAATTGACAGTTTTCATCTGACAACATATTTTTCATAACAAATTTATCCCAATCAAAAAAAGAAATATATATTTTTTGAAGATGACTCTCTCCTCTAGTGGACCATATGTTTTTCAAATTTATTTAATATGATTTACTATTTTTTTCTTACTCCGAATCAACCTCTCCTTGATTGTTAAAATACCTACTTGCAATATTTTTTAATTATGATAAACTATGTCTAATTAAAACACTATAAAATATATATAAGGATATTCTTGACTCTGATCTCTACAAAAGGGTATTTTTTTTAAAATATCATTAAAAAGATTAGGAGTTATTGAAACACTACTTTTCTGAAATAATTTTATTTTTATGGTATTGGACCCAAAGTGGTATAAAACATGCATTTAATAGATATTTGCAATTAGAAAAGTTAAAGAACTTATCTAACTTAGCTAAAATGAATCTAGCTAGATCATATGTTTGACCAAAATTAATTTTTGGTTAGAAATACTAAAATTTGGTTGTGCTAATAAGTTAGCCTAAAAGGTGACACCTGATTGTGCTTTTACCCAGCAAGGGTTTGATTTTGGAATCAAATCTATTTGCAAAGGTAAATGAAGTTAAAAGGGATTAGTTGAAAAGGATGCAAATTTGGAGGGAGAAGTGACTGTAAAGATGGATGCAGTTGCAGAAAGAAATGAATTTGAGAGAATTAGAAGATATTTTGATAAGAATTGACAGGTGCCAATTTGTTGAAATTGGCTCTCTTCTGCTTTTATCTCTTCTTCTTCTCAATTTTTTTTCAAGGTGGTGGAGAGTTCTAGTCCTGGGAAAAATATGGCAGTCTAAATTCTATATGGTCTTTTTTGGACTGGTTCCATGAGTGGATCCTGCTGTAACTAACCCTCTTCTCTTCATATAGGGTATTTTCCTGATTCCTTTCTGGTCTCAGATGATAATTTGTCTTGTAATAGTCTAGATTTTGAATGAATCTTGGACACTATTATGCTGTTATCAAAATTGTCTCCATTTGTTCTTGGGATTTATTGGTTAAAGCATCAACGTTGTCTTATTTTTTCTATTATGACTTCACAATAGAGTTATTTCAAAGAAATAACTGAGTACGGGATTCATTTTTAGGTGTGTATGAGGTAAGATATCAAGGGTATTTCATCTTTGTCTTTCAATGCATAGTGATCAATGTGTTTCCTATTTTCGGGTCTCTTCCAAGGGGAGAGTTAAATTCTTTGAATATTAGATTGCATATCTAAATGTATGAGTGGATTCATAAGTCAAATTTGATAAATGGTGTATGTTTGATGTAAGGCATCACATATTAAGGCTATGTTGTTTTCTCATTTCATAAGCTTTCTATTTCAGTGATTTGTTTGACTCTATTGCCCATTAGATAAGGCACTAGTCTATAAGGGATTTGGTGTATTTCAGAGGTCCATCCCACACAATACATAAATGATAACATTTTCCCTTTCATATTGATAGGAGTTAGGAAGTTTGTCTAGTTTTCAGATTCATTGTATGCAAGTGGGATTTTGTATGAGATCTGGTGAGCACTCGGGCATTCGTTATCTAAAAGTTTGTAAACTATTACACAAAGTGATGAAGGGTGCTCCCCTTAATGCCACAAAAACATAACAGAAATAGAGAAACAACAACAATAATATGCAAGAACATAAAATTGGCTTCTTATTATCTCCACAAATGTGGAATTACAAACTTTCAGAATTACAATATATATGCAAAGCCACATGGGCATTCCCTTACAATATTCTTTAGGACAAAGCCTCGAATCAATACCCAGATCTACTACCTAGAACTATTCTGAACTGCCTAAGACAATAATACAGCCTTCCTTATATAGGCAATTTTCCACCGCCTGGGAAGGTTCCAGAATTTTAGCCAATAAGACCGACCAACTTAGAATTATTTTATTTTACATTTTATTACATCATAGTCGGCTCAAGATAACCTTTGAAACCCGAACATAAATTTTGAAGAAAATTATTTTTGCCATTTTAGGTGGCCCAACTTCCGAAGACCATAAGTCATCACCAGTTGACCCGCTCGGCTATTATAACCCCATTTCAAAAATGCCACGAAGCGCTCTACAGGCTTGACTGGCGCAAGCTCTTGTCACCCAAATTTTTGACCTCATCCGGGGCCTCTAAAGCCTTCAAAACTGAGTTCAAAGTTTCTGTACCCTACTGCCAATACCGAAAATCTTCAATATCTTCCAATATACACCTGATCTGGCAATGAAACTTTACTGGCAGACTTATATGACCAAAATGAACCTCCAAGAAAGAAATCAGATCATTCTAAGCACATACGAAAATTACCAAAAATAGTAACTTTCCACAAATAGAAGCTTTGCACAAGATAGCCCTTATTGCATACAAAAATAGAAATATTTTTGGGTGATGCAAGATTGCTCTTACACCCAGGATGCTCCTGCATCACAAAGTGATATACCTACAAGCCTATTTTTTGCAATAAGGAGTTATGTGTGTGCACATGAGGTGTACCTACCTAAGTGAGTGGAGATCAAAGTGTAGAAAGTTGTAGGACTTGTCAATGTTAGCCCTTTCTTGACCTCCAGTTTGTAGGAAGAAGTAGATCTCTGACAATCATATTAATATCCCATGTCTGGTTATCATTTTCTCTTTTAGAATTGAAGGGTGCAAGAAAAAGTAATAAAAAAATTGGTGACCCTACTGGGGAGTGACCATAAGAAACCTTTGTTTGAGAAGTCCAGATTGACTCAGCCCATCCGAGTCACAACAAAATTGGCGACTCTACTGGGGAAGGAATAAAGGATAGCAAGTTTGAGATAGTTGTTTCATTACATTGTTGAATCATCCCAGATTCAAATCTATTGTATAGAGTAAAATTTTAAAAAAATGTCATATTATCTCACAGAGGGTGAGTGGCGACTCTGAGTCTCTATTTGATCAGTATTTTAAAAAAATAAAAATATGATGTATCTTGTGATCCTAACAAATAGTTATGCCCTGGTTGAGATGTGTTGTGTTTGCTAGTTTTAAAAGGAAGTTTAGAATTGAGAAAAGGTTCTCAGCTTATCCAGACTTTGTCCTCTTCAAAGAGGTGGTGACTCTACTAATATTTTAAAAGGTGTTTTGGAGGAGACTTCATATCATAATTTTGTAGCTACCACAACATCTCCAGGTACTTTGATTTTCATATCCAAGGTTTTATGAGAATGATGTGTATAGAAAATACTTCCCTATTCACTGATTAAAAGCACTAAGTGAAAGGGAAAATATTATGGTGTGTTTGTATACAAGTATGTTGAGTTGATTCAGATGCTATATTTGATGGTTTATCCAATTTATATGAAAAGGGATATGTTAGTTTTACCATACACAAAATTTCCATAAGGATGTATGCTTAAGTTTTCATAGGCAAGGTTGGGTTACTTGTGAGAGAAAGTTGAGATGTATTCAGATTTTTCCCAAGCTTATGTATCTTCAAATATTAACATGTCCCATAAAATATCCCGGCCAGGAGATAGAAGAGATTTAAAATGTTATTCACCTCTAGAATTTGAGGGTATTCCTGGCTACCCAAATGTAATACCCCCAAAAATAAAAAAATTCTTACTTAAATTTAATGTGGGAATAGAAGAATCAGCTGAAAAACATCTGTGTGCATTCATGGACCTGATTGAGGATTTTGATGTCATCCATGTAGACATAATTATGAGATTTTTTATGCAATCAGTAGTAGGAAGTGCTAGGGGTCATTTTCATTTCTATCCCACCATTCTATCTATTCTTGGAAGAATTTTGAATCAACATTTATTGAAACATATGGAAAATACATTTGTGAGTATAGTCTGTTAGTTGATCTTGTCGGCATTCACGTAGGAAAACATGAGTTAGTTAATACTTTTAACCTTAGATTTGGGAAAGTACTGAAGAAAATTCCTGAGAGTTGTAGACCTCATGATGCATTATCTTTGGTTATCTATTTGGTTGCCTTTGACAGTAAGATGGGTTACTTGTTGAGAGACAAGGAACCATAAAACTTATATCATATTTTTTAGTTGGCGTCAGATATAGAAAGGATGAAGAAGTTTGCATTACCAAAACTTCATGGAACTAAAAATACAAGACTTTATGAGGTAGCTTTCCTAAATGCTGGTACTAACTCCCTTTTTCTAGTAATTAGTGAAAGTCACGATGAATGTTATGATCTAGTTGATGTAGTGTCAATGAATGAAAATCAGGTTGAGCCTCTAAAATTGTTTCAAATTTATGAGCCTTATATTGTTTGCAATAAGTGTAGTCAGTCTCAAGTTCAAAATAATGATATGTCAAATGATGTGGGGAAAATGAATTCTCAGCGATGGTAATCTAGGGGCAGCAATGTGCTAATGTTGTTGCAAAAAATAATAAATAATTTAGAATATGAAACTGAAAATTGTTTGAGTGACAATTTTGTTGAAAATGTTGAAGTTGATCCGCTTTCAGATTTGTATGAAATGGTTTATGAAAGTTTTCATAAAAGTGTTTCTTATAGCTATAATATTGACATTGAATATAATTCTTCACCAGAAATGGAAGTCATCTTATTTGATATGGACATTGATACTCATGATATTGTTAATGGTATTAAGAAAATGTCTTGTAAAACTTAAATTAGCAATGCTGATAGCGTCCCTTATGACAGTGATTTGTGCTTGGAAAACATGTGCCAAGATAAGGATATATGCAATGGGTTTCCGGTTGATTTTTTCATGCCACATTTTGAGATGTTTCATGAAAAGTTGGAAGATATTTCAAGTTCTACTACTGATTTTTTGTTCCAGCCAGAGGTATGTTTGTTTCTTCAAGAATATGATGAAATGAATGATGATGTTTTTTTTTTAAAAGAGGATGAAAAGAATCAGGAAGAATGTATCTGCTATCAGTCAAAATTTGAATCTTTCATCTTCCCAGTCCATCATTTTGATGTTTTCCAGAGTGATTTGAATTTAAAGCCACAAGTTGTGGTTCAAGGTGATTTACTTGAACATTCACATAGTATACATGGAGTTGAGTTTTAGAATTTTCATTTTGATGTTCAAGCAATTTTTGAAAGGGGCCAACATACTTCTAGTTTTGTAGTTGAGTTAGAGTGTTTTCCTCCTTGGTTGGTTAAAAATATTGAAGAGTGTGACATTTTTATGTTGCAAACTGATCAACATTTTCAAAATTTTAATGGTCATTGTAATAGCCAAGTTTGAATGCATGGATAAAAGGGCCTATTAATTTTCATGAGGAATCACTTGGATAGGATGTCTATCACCTATCATTTCATATATGTAATAGGTTTGATGTCCTAGTTTTTAGATATGATAAGTTTTTGAAGTGGTCTTTTGGAGGTGTTCTTTGAAATCTACATTTTATGTCTATCCAAATTTTCACTAAATAGCACACTTTGGAGGAGTGCATCTTTTGCCCAATTGATATTCATGACATGTAGGTTGTTCCATCATGCTATAGGTGTGTGAGAGAGTATTCATACCTAATTTTATTCCCCCATGTGCCCCTTTGACCTGTTTGCCAGAGCCATTTCATTTGCAAATTGTGAAGTTTTACCAAGAGTGCATAGTTCAGTTTTCTGAGTGGCTTACTTTGGGGTCTTGCCATTTGCACCTGGTTTGAGGTCAAGAATTATTGAAGTGTGTTCCATATTTTAGACCTAGAAGTGTGCTTTCTTGAAGATTTTTTGTTGTCTACCATTCCATCTAGTCACTTTCCTAAGCCAATTCTAAATCCAATTTTGACATAATTCACTGTTTTAAATCTGAATATTCCTAATAGGATAACTTTGTTGTTTAATTGCATTCCACCACTTAATATTTTGGGTGAGTTAATTATCAATTCATGTACCTTGTATGGAGGTGAATTGGTCTCCATGTTTCTAGTTCATGAAGGTTTCAGTGGGTAAGTTTTTTAGGCCAGTTCTAGAGGTGACTTATGCAGATTTGGCAGTGCAGGCTGAGTTAATGTTTCTAAAAGGACAAGTTTGGTCATTAAAATCTTTCATCTGAAATCTTCCTGAGTAATTTCCTTTGGTGAGTGTAAGAACATAAGGAAGTCAATGTGATGTTTTGATGGCATGTTCTGACAAGGTCTTTTGGTTAGTTTTTGAAGCTATTTCTTGAGGCCAGTCGATGTTAGTGGACAGTTTTGCAGAGGTGTTAAGGAATGCACAGTGTGATCAAATTTTAATACATGGCGTGTTTTTTTTTCTTCATGAGGTTGCGTGTTGGAAAAATTGAAGGTGTATGCAGTGCAGAATTTTGGCCTTCAAATAATGTTTCCATGATTTTAGTTCTAAATTTGTTATTTCCTTCAATATTGAACATGTCACAAAAAGTAGTCATGCATTGTCTCAAGAAACCAAAGTTTTCCAATGAAGTACGCATGGTAAGTGAACTGGCTAGTGCTGAAGCAATGACTATTTTCCAAGTTAAAACCGTTACTTCATAAACCCTACCTAACAAGCATTAACATTGGGAAGTTCTTCTGGTGTAGTTCTTTCTTCATCATTATCAACAAAGTCGCACTTCTTTGGGCAAAGTCAGCTACCTTGATTTGGAAAGTAGTTCCCTATAGTGCAACATTTGTTAGCTTGTTGTAGGTCATGGAGGGAGCTGAAGGACTACAAGCACTTGCTCATTACACTAGATTTTCTAAAGGACCCAAAGCCTACCTGGGAGGAAATGACTGACACTTGTGTCAAAACACTTTCTATCATTCTTGGAAGTGAAGATGAGGCTAAAAAGAAATTATACGCCTTGAGTAAAAACATGTATGTTGGATTCCAATGCACTATTGATGAACCTACATTGGGGAGAACTTAGGAGGCCCTAAATTTTTTTGAGTTTGTGCCTGAGAAGGTCAAATGGACCGTAATGTCAAGTAATGCTATTATAAAAGGATACTCCAATGCTGGGAGGATGGACGATGCTCTTGAATTTTTTGATTCACTTATGGAGAAGGATTTGAAACACGATGCCTTTTCAATTGTATATTTGATGGACTAGTATATTGAACGAGGGAATGATGATTGGGCGTGCCGTAAGATATTGTTTCATCCTGGTGGACAACATGCACTTTATTGTTACTATGCAATAAATGTGGAGATTGCAAGGCATACAACAAGTGTCAAAACCAATGTAAGAGACTCTAAAGATTATGAATGTGAATGCACAGAGGACTCACGCATTAAGTAGAGGTAGAGCATGGAAGTCCTAATATTCTTAAGAGGATGCACACTTTGTATTTGGTTGTACACACTTCTTAAAGGAACTTGTCTGGTGCATGAGCATTGAAGGAGTGTGTCGATTTGCTAGAGACTAGCACATGAAAAGGAGAAAAGGATGTGCATAGGGAAGACAAATGTAAAGTATGGGGATATTAAAAAAAGGGGGATGTGCATGGAAGGACATGGTAGCGCGTACCACTGTTGGCTAGGAATGTGCATGAATACACTTCCAGGCAGTGCATCAAACGAAGGGCTGCATACACATGGTAAAAGATGGATATGCAGTCAAAAGGTAAGACAAAATAAAACCAAATCAAATGACTATGGAGTGTCACACATGGAGAAAGGAAGATCCAAGGGTGTGTGTGCGTAAATGCCTACAGGTAATGAATGAGAGTGCTTGGAGGAGTTGTGCACCAAGAGCCAAGGTAGCACATGGAAAAACTAGTGTGGTTCATGAGTTTCAAAGGCTACTATTGTGTAGACATTCAGAGCTAGCTATAGTGTTTGTGAGTAGCATAGTAAAACAATAAATGAATTGTCTGCATTTGTTTCAATGTTGAAAGCTAAAACAAAACCAAAGGATACACACTTAGCATTTGGGGTGCTCATTAAATTAGAGAAGTAACAATGAACTAACATAGAAAGAATGCACCTAGCCAAGGTAAGAAAGGAAAGACGTAGAGAGGGCTACATGTGGGTTTATCCCATATGCACCCCATTCTAGTCTTTAGAAATGTTTAAATAGAAAGATGCCCAGGTGATGAGTAAAGTGAAAGAAGGAAGGAGGTAGCCTAGTCTCTACCCTTGTGGGCCCGCTTGGATTTGCGTGCTAGCTCTACATAAGGCACAAATTTTTATTTAAATGTTTAAAAACTATTCATAGATTTAATCCCACATTGTCCAGGAAAGGGAGATTTTGAATGTTTAAAAGACTAAGCACTCACATAGAGATATGAAGTAAAGAGTCAGAGGCTCTGCAGGCGCACACGCATGGAGGTGCCTTAGGAATTGTATTGGTGGGCCAAAGACAAGATAATTTTGCACCAAGCTAGCAAGATGATAAGGACATAAGAGGACACATGGTGCTCAGTTGCACATTTTCATAATGGAATGGCGGTTAAGGAAAATGTTGCAAGATTCAACAAACGTAGTTAGGTGCCTAGTCACCAAATGGTGGTGGTTATGTCAAAAGCATTCTGAGATTCATAGATAACATGGCCGCATAATCTCCCAATTCTTGGTGGCTAAGGTGAAACATTCAGCGAGTTGGAGAATCACATGGTCGACCAATCTTTGAATCCCTGGTAGTTAAGTGATAACATTCATAGATCACAAGATGCAGTGGTTGCCCAATCTCCCAATCCAAACGGTTAAGTCCAAAACATCTAGATATTTAGAGAATACAATGGTTGCCCAATCTCTGAATCCTAATGGTTAGTAAAGAAGCATTCAAAGATTAGGAGAATGGGTTCAGTCACCCATTCTCAAAATATAAACCATGGTTAGAAAATCCATTCTGAGATTTAGAGACTGAAGGGATTCACCCAATCACTAGATGTAACTACGGTTAAGGAGTTGATTCAGAGATTCAAAGAATGATGCATTCACTTGATCTCCAAATAGAGGTAGTTAAAGCTTGGTTAAAATTTGTTGACCAATCGGCCTATGACAAGTGTCATGTTCTGGTGCTTTCTATGAGTAAAATGCAGAAATAATATAAAAAGGGCAGATTTAAAAGTGAAATGTAAAATCAATTTGAATGATATAGTTTGCACTTAGGATTAAATTCAAAAATTTCAGTGACAGAGTGTTCTCACAGAATTAATGCCTAAAGGCTTTATTTTTATCCGAAAATAGGCATATTATAGGTTTCCAGAAATGGTAGAAGATGAGGAGTCGAGTGGGAATGATAATTTTCAATTTTGACTTCTTGGGAAAGAGAAAAAGGGTTTGATTTTGGAATCAAATCTATTTGTAGAGGTAAAGGCAGTTGAAAGGGATCAGTTGAAAAGGATTCAAATTTGGAGGGAGAAGTGACTATAAAGATGGATGTAGGTGTAGAAAGAAATGAATTGGAGTGAATTAGAAGATATTTTGATAAGAATTGAGAGTTGCCAGTTTGTTGAAATTAGCTCTCTTTTTCCTTTATCTCTTCTTCTTCTCCATTTTTTTTCAAGGTGGTGGAGAGTTCCAGTCCCAGGAAAAATTTAGCAGTCTAAATTCTCTATGGTCCTTTCTAGACTAGTTCCATGAGTGGATCCTATTGTAAATATGACCCCCTTCTCTTCATATAGGGTGTTTTCCTAATTCCTTTCTGGTCTCAGATGAAAATTTATCAAGTAATAGACTAGCTTTTGAATGAATCTTCAACACTGTTATACAATTATCAGAATTGTCTCCATTTGTTCCTGAGATCTATTGGTTAAAGTATCAAGGGTGTTTTAGTTTTTCTATTGTGAGTTCACAATAGAGTTATTTCAAGGAAAAAATTGAGTTTAGGATTCATTTTCAGGTGTGTATGAAGTAAGATATAAAGGGTATTTCATATTTGTCTTTTAGTGCATACTAGATCAATGTGTTTCCAATTTCTGTGTCTCTTCCAAGGGGAGAGTTAAATTATTTAAATAGGAGATTGCATATCTGAATACACGGGTCAATTCTTAAGTAGAATTTGATAAACAATGTATGTTTGATGTAAGGCATCACATATTAAGGTTGTGTTGTTTTCTTATTTCATAAGCTTTCTATTTCAGTCATTTGTTTGAATATGTTGCCCATTGGATAAGGCACTGGTCTATGAGGGATTTGGGGTATTTTAGAGGTCCATCCCACCCAATACATAAATGATAACATTTTCCCTTTCATGTTGATAGGATGAGTTAGGAAGTTTGTCTATTTTTCATATTCATTGTATGCAAGTGGGATTTTGCATGAGATCTGGTGAGCACTAGGGTATTTGTTACCTGAAAGTCTAAAAACTATTCAACAAAGTGATATACCTGCAGACCTATTTTTGCAATAAGGAGTTATGTGTGTATAGATGAGGTGTACCCACCTGAGTGAGTGGAGATCAAAGTTTAGAAGGTTGTAGGCCTTGTCAATGTTAGCCCTTTCTTGTCCTTCGATTTGTAGGAAGAAGTAGATCTCTGACAATCAGATTAATATCATATGTCTGGTTATCATTTTCTCTTTTAGAATCGAAGGGTATAAGAAAAATTACTAACAAAGCTCTCGTTACTTGAGGAACTTTGAGTAAGACCAATGTACTAGCACTAGTTTGTATCATAAATATGAGTGTTACAAATGTAGCACCATCGAGGAGAAGACCTCTGTTGTGAGACTTGTGGCGAAGCTGACAATGGGGGCAATTGAGGCCCCTTAAGAGCTTTGTGGCCACATTGTTAGTGAGAGACAAGAGCTTTTTCTTCAAATTCCTCATGTAAAGATTGATGGGATTCTTCTTATTGAAGTAAGTTTATCAATTCTTAGAATGATACCTATTGTTTTGTGATGTTCAGGGTAGTCACAAATGTTTTGAACATAGGAGGAAGAGCATGCAAAGTAATAGGAATGGGAAGTTTATCTTCCACTATCTCTCCAAGAGAAAGTACTTCTGTATGAAGAACAAATACACAACACAAGAAATCTACAATTTTCTCAAAACTTTGCACATGAAGACTATGTAATTTAGATTGTAAATGAAGTACCTTGGCTTGATTCTTCACCTCAAAGATTGTGGAAACAACCTCCCAAGTTGCTTTAGGTGTGTTATCATCATGGACATAGTGTTCGACCTCATTAGATATACTGAGAGTAATAAGAATTAATGATTTTGAATCTATTTTTTCAAATTTATTCTAGGCATAGAGATCAGCCAAATGTTTAGTAACGCCAGTAAAAATGTCCCACAACCTCTCAAACTAGATAATGGTGCTCATCTTGGTTTTCCATGTAGCCTAGTTACTCTCCTTTAGAAGTTGAGTAGCTGACAAGAGAATTTTTGGAATAGACATGATGAAATAACATAGAAAATAAATATTTTATTAATATTCTATATTGGGGACATAGACTTTAGGAAAGCTGAGATAGTCCTTAAAGGATGAAGAGAATTGAGATGAGAATGATAAGAACATGTTGGGAGATGGGGATGCTTCTATGGGGGTAAAAGTACAAAGCTGTGTCACACTTTTATAAAGGAAAAGGCCAACAACACACACATTTTTTAACTTTAACGACATAAAAATGGCATTTATGTTTAAAATTTGGAGATGATGTAAACTAATGAAATGTGTAAAAGTGGATGAAGTTTATGCCTATAATTTTTTAAATTTTTTTTGAACAAGAATTCACATAGTTTTTAAATTTTTTAAGTCCATTTTTTACTTGATAAAAAATGCTAAAAAATGGGGGTCTTGTTCGCAACAAAAAAGTATATGCAAATAATCTTTTTTTTCCTTTGATTTCAAAATATGTCATAGATAAAATGTATAGCTAGTGCAGAAAAGAAGAAAAATTAGTTTTCAATGTATATTTTCTCTAATATAACTACTCAAAGTCGAACATACCTGAAATCGACAGTTTTCATATCACGTCAAATTTCCCCTATCAAATCTACACCATTCACAAAATAAATGACACACTCTTGAAGATAATTCTCTCCTCTAGTGTTAAATATAAATTTTCAATTTTTTTGATAAGCTTTAATATTTTTTTCTATTTTTGAAGCATCTTGTTCTCGAATGTTAAAATACCTACTTGGAGTATTTTGAAATTATAATATATTAAATCTAATTAAAATATTATAAAAATTATATTTTCATAATCTTGACTCTGTGCTCTAAAAAAGGGTATTTTTATATTTGTAAAAAAATATCACTAAAAAGAGTAAGAGTTATTGAAACATGGCTTTTCTGAAATAATTTTATTTCTTTAGTAATTGTTATAAAACATGCTTTTAATAGATATTTCCAATTGGAAAAGGTGAAGAACTTATCTAACTTAGCTAGAATGAATCTAGCTAGACCATATGTTTGAGAAAAAATAATTTTAGTTAGAAATACTCAAATTCAGCTATGCTGATAAGTTGTCCTGAAACGTGACACAATTTTGTGCTTTTACCCATGGGTGTTGTACCTCATCTTCATCATCTCCATCATAACTAGCCTCGATTTGACCCTTAATCTTTTTGTCTTGACAATTAACATCAAATAGGAACTAGTGGAGGAGCCCTTTCCGAATCAATTCATGAAACTCTAGATTTCCAATGATGTGAAGAGCATGAATCAAGGAAAAATAAAAACTAGTATTATCACTTGTAGCATATTGTGTTCTAGGATTGCTTCCAAGACTACAAGCATTATCAAAAAATGTTGACATTCAAGAAAAAGACTAACAATGTAGAATGAGAAAATAGTACAATCACCATTTTGGAAGCACGATCACCAAAGCTTGATGAGAATTCAAGCACAAGTACCACTGCAACTTTTGATGAGTATTCACATACGCCAACCCTAAACTATGGAACGACTGCATGTAACACCAAAATTTGTTAAATAACTGCTGGGTTCGAGCTGCAAACAATTTTTTATTTTTCAAAAAATAATTAACTTATCCTCATAAAACTAGGAAGAAAAAACAATTGCAACACTAACAATTGAGTTTCTGTATTAGCAAACTCTTTGCAAATTCTCAAGGTGTAGCTACCATGAGTATTTTTAACCAAAAAATACTAAGGTAGAACATTCAATTCATCACTATGGAAAGAATGTGCAAGTTTAAGAACCATTTGAATCTGACAATGAAGATTATCCACATGATTAAAAATAATATTACTAAACAATTTATCTTTGTTGCTTCAGATACAGGATTAACTTATATAATAAAATAAATCATCTTCACATACAAATTATCTCCACAAGAAAATGAATCATATGCATTAATAAAAAACAATATCCACTACTCAAATAGCTTAATAAATAAAACAACATGATTCTACATACATTTTGTTATATCAATTTTAAAGAAAAAAAACACAGATATTCAAAAAAAAAGTTTATGATATCTTAGAGAGCCGACCCTAAATTAGTTTTCAATCTTAGCATAAATAGCCACGCAAGGCTAGAAATAACCATAGTTAAAATTACCCCACCACGGGTAGATAGTTTTAGTTTCCATAACTAACTTGAAAGCATAAAAGGAAATCAATAGAACTAGGGTGTCCAACACCTCCTAGGTTCCAGCCAAGAAGCCTTCCAATTTTCATAAGTGGTAGTGAACATAGTAATTATCTGTCGATGTGGAAACCCAAGATACGTGATCCTCTACTTCCATACTTCTTTATCCTTCCGGATCTGTGCAACATTCTCATCGTACATCTGCAAATGCTTCTAATTGATTATCATCATCGACTCCATACGAGTAACCCTCGAGAAGTCCTGCATAACCAACATCTTCATTTTCTTTAGTTCTTCAAATTTCACCTGCAGGTTCTAAATAACCTCTTGGCTTAGCCTGATTGATTCTTCTTCTACCCTAGTACATTGCTTGTCGTTCCATCCCATGTCACTCAGGATAATGTCCATTATCATTTCCAGCTCCTTGAGTAAATCCTTAATTTCAGAGACTCCCTGTGCAATAACCTCATTCCTCCATTCAATGCACTCCCTTAGGACATAAAAGATTTTATCATTTAAAGCTAGGACTAGTCGTTCTATAAGGAATTTATGTAGGCCATATTTTTATATTTCTTCCATCCGCATGACTTATTTAGCACAATTTCTTGTTTCATTTTCCCAGGTTTCAACATTCAATTCAACCTTTTTGATAATGTTAATGGCCTCCTTGTGAGCTTCATTCAAATAGCCCATGTGCTTGATGGCTTCATCCTTGACATGTTCTATCTAGCCTTTGAATGTTCTGGTGACTTCTCTATTTATTTGCACCTAGTCCAAGAGCTTCTGATTGATTGGGGCCTTATTGTCGATGGAGGCTAGCATTTTACACAAGGGAAAAGGCTCAGGATGTTGAATGGTGTATATGTATTGGGCCATATTCTTCATAGCTTCTTTTATTTCCTATTTGTCTTTGGCATCTTTCCACACCCTGTTAGGAATTTTCCTATTTGACACTTTGAATATTTTCATAGCCACTACTTTGCTATCCTTTCCCAGGTCCACTTTTGATATTTGGTAATCCTGTGCAGAGACATCTTCGTTTCCTTTTTCATTCACTGGTTTAGTGATTTCTACCATCCAATGACTAGTGTCATCATTAAACTAAATTCTAGACTCAGTCTTATGCTTCTTAATCTTTGGGGTTTTGCCGAGTGACTTTTTCACTACATCTTCAATTAGTAAAGATAATGGCACAACACCCTGCTTCTTGGCTATGGAATTCTTGAGCCACTTCAGAGCTATCAGAGTCTTTTTGGGTATCTCATGACACTCAATAGAGAAAGGGAATCCATTGGAGCATTATCTGTGTCACCTTGAATTTGTTGATTGTCACACATATTGGGCAAGTTGGAATCAAGAACTAGTTCTTCTGATTGCTCTATTTTAGGAGGAATAAAGTCTACCAAGATTTTGGGGTTTAATGAAGGCTCCTTCTCTTTATCATTTATTCTTCTTCTTTACTGGGTCATCTGTATGCTAGGTTCACCTTGAAGTTGAACTTACACCTTTGGAGAGGCCAGTTCAACATCAAGTTTAAGATCACCGATTAACTGCACACAATTCCTCTACAATTCCCTACAAAAAATTTTGCTACTCCTATTCACCAAAAAGGATGATAACAATTGATAATAAAAGACTACTATTTATTATCAAGGTTGGCAAAGATCTTAGATGAATTCGTGCAAAATGGAAAGACTAAATACATATATGCGAGAGGTTATTGACATGACACATTATGATCTTTCCATTAATTCTCTTGTCAAATCACCACATTTCTTGTGGTTCCCAATGACCTTTCTTGATTACCACACTTTTAATAATGATGACCTCTTTTGCACTATGCCACTAGTTGTCGTCCATCATGTCACGACATATATGTGCTATCTCATCAAATTTGATGGCTTTGCATTAAATTCTTCTTGAAAGTTTGTATTTGGTAATGATTCTTTTTTAGAGTAACTTCGTGCAGAAAAATAATTATTCAACCAGGATAATTCATAATTTGGATTTTTTAACTTCAACTTGAACTTGAACTTGAATGCGACAAAGCTCAAAATTCAATTTCAACTTTCAAACCTGACAAACTAAAGAACTGATGACTTTGAAGACAATAATTTTCTAGCAACCTCTAGTAGACGTTGAACTTGAACTTGAACTTGACAAGGTTCAGGTTCAACTTCAACTAAGACTTTTATTTGACAAAACAACTAACCCTAAGAGAAAATAAAAAGATGATGGTAACCAACAGGCTGAATAACTGCTACATACTCCATGAACAAGTTTTAGTATGTGCAGTGGTTCTAGTGCCTAGTAC
>BSBK01003382.1:600000-822500 GCA_027943335.1 Chamaecyparis obtusa
GGCTCAAAATTAGGGTTGTAATTCAATTTGGTTTAGTGTAAAGTTTACGGTTTAAATAAACCCTAACCCTAATGTTTAGTTTTGTTTAATATTAGGTTTATTGTAAATTTTTTTTGTTGGTTATGGTTAACGTTTAATTTGGTCATATATTAGATTAGGATTAGGTTTAGGATTACAATTAAATTTATTTTAGAGTTAGGGTTCAATGTAGTTTAGTGTTAGAGTAAAGTCTCTAATTAGTTGGGTTTAATTGGTTTAGGGTGATATTGCAAGAGATTTATTAGGCTATTTTTCTATCTTCTTTATAGGTTACATTGTGATTTGAAATACCAATTCAACAAATTATAACATAATAAAATTTGAAAGAATTTTAAAATAATTATATAACAAATTATGAATTTTAAGATTATATCATGATCCCTTTTTTTAAGACAGACTTATATTAAATGTATATTTAGAGATTAATCAAGAAATTTTACCATCTATCATCACATGCCAAGTCTCACCAATGTCTATGCAGACATTAAAAACTTAAATCTTACCAAGAAGAGTTAAAACAACCTAAGCCCCTCCTTGGTATAATTTAAGTTTTTGATGGCAGATGTCTCCTAAGTCTTAGTATTGAATCATTTCTCTCTAAAATTCGTTGTTTATGCAAAGATATATAGATATATTTCCCCCTTTGTTTGCTAATCATATTGGTTCACTTTCAAAGAACTCTTAAATTGTGCATAAATTTTGTTTTATATTTAAAATTAATAATTTTTTAATATGAAAAAGTACTTTTCACATAAGCTTAATTTATTTAAGAACTTTAAATTTTAAAAACATCTTGCAATTGAAAAATATAAAAACATCTTTTTTATATATTTGTTTTTAATTTAGTCATTGAACAAATCTTTAATAAACTTTTTCAGAATATGATATTCAAAAATAAGAATTTTGTTGCTATATATATATATTTATAAATATGAAAAGATGTTTTTCCAATATCCTCTTGCAACATCTTTAATCTCAATTATAAAAGTAAGATGTTTTTATTAAATCAAACTATAAAGAGAATATAGAAACATGTAAGTAGAAAAGTATCAAGAAAAAATAGAAATTTTTTTATTTTCCATTTAGAAACAAAAGTATAAAGAGAATATAGAAATATCTAACTAGAAAAGTATAAAGAGAAAATAGAAAAATGTTTATTTTCTATTAGAAAAATAAGATGTTTCTATATTTTCTTTATACTTTTGTAATATTCTCAATAGAAAAATAAGATGTTTCTAATTATTATTAGTATATTGCTACTATGCATCTTTATATTCATAATTATTTTTTAATATAACTTTTATTATTTAATCATAGAAGAAATCTTTTTAAAAAATAATAATCTTACTACCATCTTCACATTTATAAATATAAAGACATTTTTTAATATTATCTTAAATTAATTTAAATAACTAAAGTATAGAAACATCATGGTTGATAATTTCTTCAAAGATAAATTATCTTGGGAAACATGCAAACATGCATGCAAGATGTGAAAACACAAACAAACCATGATAATTTTTGACAGAATACCTTTGGGTTGTCATCACAGAGAATGTTGATTGTGAGAAACGTATCTATCATTTTATAGCTAATATATGCCTTTCTATACTATACTTAATTTATAGATTGCCCTTCATTGATTAGCTTGATGGATCCATTAGAAGAATAATTGGAAAACGGGAATTGGTTTCCCTTCTCAAAGGCCCTGTTTGGTTGCTGGAAGATGGGGGCCGGAATGGGCATTCCTAGCTCATATCCCAAATTTTTCCCCATCTTCCTTGTTTGGTTCTTAATTTTGGTCAAGTAGAATTAGAAGATGAAATGCCCATTTCACATAAATGCAAGCATTTCATCTTCCAGCTCAATAGGTGGAATTTGATTTTAAATCCTACATTTCCCCAAATTAAAACGCATTGTATAAACTGGTCGGGTCCGGCAAATGATCGTTTGCAAATAATTAACCCCATTTTATTCCTTGTCGGGTCTGCAGTGCCAGCTACTAAATGCATGAAGATGGGATTAAACCCCAGTTTATACCTGTGTCGGGTCCGTAGTGCCAGCTGCTAAATGCACGAAGATGGGATTAAACACCAGTTTATACCCTTGTCAGGTCCGCAGTTCAGCAATGCTGTTTATACCGTGTCGGGTTCACCAACGTAGATGCAGATAAGGGTTTGACTGTGGTTTTAAACTTGCAATCGACAAAGAAAATGACAGGGTTAACATCTTCACTCGCGATAATAGCAGGTTCTTGATTTTTTTATTACTCTTACCTGCAGCTTCTGATAGGGTTTGAATTAAATAATGAGGTTCTATTTGTTGGCATATTTCATTTCATAATGAGGGTTTCATTATATTTTTCTTTCATCTGTGAGGGTTTCATTATACCAAACATGATTTCATCTGCGAGGGTTTGGGTTATGTGTTAGTGTTCCAGTCTAATGTAGCAACATTTTTCTAGTGTATGAAAGTTATGCGTTTGTAAGCTTTGTTTAGGTGCCAAAAAAATTCTACATACAAAAATAGAAAAAAAAGAGAAACCTGCTGAAATCTTATAATCCTAACAGAAATGGTATATTCTCAGTAACAAATAAGTTCATCCAAATCTTAGGTTCCAAATCAAAAAAATCTATATACAAAAACAAAAAACCAGTTGTGGAGAGAAAGAGAACTGTGTAGACTTATCTTTGATCAGTGTTCCAGTAAGACAAAGAAGCGTGTTTAGGGTTTGTTTGTGGGAGAGTGAGTGATAGAAATTTGAGGTAGCAATTGAGAGCGATGTTACTTTGTAGCAACTTTTGTTGACCAGGCAGAACACGATAAAGAATTCTAATTCAATGCATTTATACAGATCCTATGTATCAAACAGAAAACTACATTAAAACAGAGCTTAAGCTGGCGTTCGAAGCTTTTCTTCCCATAACTTATGTTCTAATTAATTTTGGAAGCTTCAATTAGTCATTGCCGTTCAAAGCAGTGGTCTGTATATCGTCATTGTTGGTTGCCAATAGTAACCTGTCAAATCCTTTCATGAATACCATCCCATGTTTGCCATGTTAACTAAACACATGGCTATCAACGGAATGATGAAAGCAGTAAAGTAATATATCAACTCGATAAACATCAATTGATTGTTGTTGTTTTCCCATTAGATTGTATAAAAAATAAAGAGTTCTTTAATGATAGATTCAAATAATAAATTTGGCTGTGTCACAATATTTTAGAATCAATATTTCAAATTAAACTACATTATCTATTATCAGAACAGAATGTAAGAGAAGCAAGGGAGAAATATTGATGCTCAAAAATTGTGACACAATCAAATAAAAAAAGTTACTATATATTCCATTTATCTTCAATAGAATAGTAAAGGTTACAAAGTTTATTTATAAGTGACCTTCCTACAATTTATAATATCTTTTTTTTTCATAGCTAGAGATGTACAAAGTTTATTTATAAGTGATCTTCCTACAATTTATAATATCTTATTTTCTCATAACTAGAGATGTACAACTGCTGAATGGACCATTCACGATCATTAGAGATGCATTGTTTCAAACCATATTTTATAAGACATAAATAAGTTAATTTGATTTGAGAGTAACATAATTGAATCTTAATGCTAATACTTTTTGAAATATTGTAGAACCTAAAAATAATAGAAATTTGTTCATAAAATTATGTGAAGTAGTCATAATGTCTCATTGTGTGAACATGAGCAAGTACAGAATGGACTAATCATGATCATGCAAGATGTATATGAATTCATGTGAATAATTATTCATAAGATATAAATCAATAAATTTGATTTGAAAGATAAAAATAAAATTTTGATATTAATATCATTACTTAACATGTTACAAAACATATGAATCAATTGTTTATGAAAAAATGACTAATTGCTTTTAAACACTAAAAGCAAAATCATTTCCAAATAGTGAGTACACTTATCCAAATAACTATATATTAATTTTTCCTTCCATAGAAGGCAATAACAATAGAAAAATGGTCTGAAATGATGTGTGGTTACATTTATACTCTCAGAACTGACTTTCAAATCTGAAAACCTTTTCAAGCTATAAAGTTATTAGTTTACTTACTACTTAATCAAAATCCAATATCCTTATGTGGTATCTCCTATTCTACAAATGGGTTAATGATAATTTTCATTAACTTTCTTTTATATATTTTTTATATTTAAAGAAGCAAAACTGGGATTTTGTCTGTTTAATGCAGTAACCATGCAAGGGACAATCAACATATTAAGAATTTGAACACTTTAACAACACACTAATGAAACATAAAATTAGATTAACTTCAAAACAAGAATGTAGAGACCTATATATGTGCTCATAGTAACCACTACTAATCCTATGAACATTTAGTAGACTTATTGAAATAGTAATGAAATTCCTTGAATAGAGCTTGGGACCATGCTTAAATAAAGAAAATCTAATAATAATTTTTTTAAAAAATTGACTTTAAAACAAGATCATTAGGGCCATTATAAAGTGGCTTTTATGTTAGTACTCACCATTAAGAAGTAGGATTGTATGCTTGGTGAAGGAGCACCCTTCTTTGGTGCCCTCACCTTTTATTTTTGGTGTGTTTTTGCTTCTAAGGAAGCATCATATCTAACTAAGGGCCGAAAGTGCTTAGTGTGTGTTTTTAGCTAGGATGTAGATCCTAGTTGTGTAAGTTGGTCTTATGAGTAAAGAAAGGTTGTAATCAGGGGATTCCATCAGCATGATGTCACCCTATTAGTAGAAGGTTTGTGTAGTGGGGTATGAGGTCTAGAAATCTCTTGGTACATGTAGGAGAGCCTAAATAGGCTTGGGAAGTCCAAAAATAAACCAAGGTAAAAATTTGTCCATGGAAACAAAAAGTTGCTAAAATGTTGCTGAGCAACATTTAAAAATTGCTAGTAACTTATGTCCTAAGGATGGAAAATTTGACCTAGATGATATAAACCCTAAGACCATGCACACACACCACAGTGAAAGCTTTAAAGTTTATAGAAAACCCTAATTCAGGGGTTGGAAGTACCATGGCACGAAGGGAAGTTTGGAAGACTGAATATTACGCAGTGAATTTGGAATACAGTTTGAGTTGCAGAAATTTGCATGTGCAAGTTACATGGATTAAAATCATTTCTTTATGCATTTTGAAGTTTGATTATATTAGTATTTTTCTTCTCCTAGCATTAGTTTAGTCATTTGTATAGTTTTGGGTTTAATTTTGTAAATAGTTTGTTTTCCCTAGTTCACGAGCTGAGTTTATGTGGTTTGTGAAAATGGACCTATAGATCTCTTTCCCACTATGGAAACTCCATGGGGCTTTCAGATATGAGACTTAGGTCTATGTAAAGTGTACCATATGAAGGAGGGCCTTGCAAGGTATCATTAAATATAAATACAATTATTTAAAAAATATCATTAAATTGAAGTAATAATATTCATATTAAAAACTGACTGTTACGGTATGTATGTATAATAAATTGTCTTTGTGCATTTGGAGATGGCATTTGTGGACCTGACAAGGTAGAAACTATGATTGTTATAGTATGCATGCATGTATATATGTATGTACGTACGTACATGTGTATGTATACATAATATGTGTGTGTGTATGTACATACGTACATACGTACGTACGTATGTATGTATACACAATATGTGTGTGTGTATGTATGTATGTATGTATACATACACAATATGTGTGTGTGTATGTATGTATGTATGTACATACATATGTATGTGTGTGTATGTATGTATGTACGTATCATTGTATGGATGTATGTTTGTATATTGATATTTGTATCATGTCCCCATTTTAGGCCACATATGGATCCTACTGATAATCTAGAAGTCCAGGGACGCATAGTCCTGAAGACATTGCATGCACGTCTTCTCACTGTTGTTTGTGCTTTCCTTGCCGTGGCCAAAGTAGGCTTACCCCGTGAAGGTAGTTAAATGGGTAGACGAATAAGAAGAGGAAATACGTATTGGCGTGACATTGTTCATTCCAGCAATGTGGATTGTCGTGATCAGATTCGGATGAGTAGGGATGCCTTCTTTGAGCTAGCCAAAATTCTAAGGCGGAATGGAGGGGTTAAAGATACGATGCACATTACGGTAGAGGAACAGCTAGTGATGTTCCTCCACACACTTGGGCACAATCTCAGGAACCGCAAGATTGCCCATAATTTTGGGCACTCGGGAGAGACAGTCAGTCAATACTTCCACAAGATTTTGCTAGCTATCTTGAGACTTCACTGGGATTATTTCAAACCACCTAGTATGGCAACTCCTCTTGAGATTGTTGGGAGGGATCGTATCTATACTTCAAGGTATATTGTGTATTTGTACATATTTTTGGTTTGGGTTTCCATCCTTTCTCGTATTCTACCTTGAGCATACATTTTCCTGGTGCATCATATTGTATTGCAGGATTGTGTTGGAGCTATTGATGGTACCCACATTCTAGTCACCGTTGATATCGATTTGCAGAGTAAATATCGTGACAGAAAAGGGAACCTGTCGCATAATGTTATGGGTGTATGTTCCTTGGACTGTAGGTTTCAATATTGCCTTGCGGGTTGGGAAGGGTCTGCTGCAGATAGCTGTGTGTTGGCATCAGCTCTATCTAGAGCAGATCCACTTGTGGTTCTCCCAGGTGAGCCCAATGACACTTAACATACCTCTAGCTAGTCTTCATGCTTCGAGATTTAACATATGCTTTGTTTATGTAGGGAAATACTACTTAGTGGATGCTGGATATCCAAATGCACCTGGGTTCCTTGCTCCTTATCGATGTACACGCTATCATCGTAAAGAGTTCTCAAGACACAACCCACCAACATGTGCTAAAGAGTTGTTTAAAACTTGACACTCCTCTATTAGGAATGCAATAGAGTGTGCATTTGGCATTGTCAAGATGCATTTTCCAATTTTGAAACGTGCAACAACTTATGGTATCATGACACAAGCCCATATTGTTTTAGCTTGTTGCATACTCCACAATTTCATAACGATGATGGACGGTCTTCCAGATGTAGACCCTATCGAAGAAGAAGATGACTGTGATGGGATTGATGTCCCAATGCTTGAGACATATGGGATGTCCCAGCAGGATCGAAATGAGTGGGCACAATTTTGAGATGACCTAGCAAATAAGATGTGGGAAGATTATAGAGCTAGACAATAAACTTCTAGAACATTGACTGTAGATTGAACTGATGTAATGCACAATTTATCTATTATGTTCCATCGTGTCCGGTGTTCGGATATTATAACCGTCATGTACGGCAAGACATATTGTCACTATATAGTTTTTTCTAGATTATGTTGCTTGAACTTGATTATAGTTTTTAAGATATCTTGCAGCTATTTATATTCATATGAGCCTTAAGGCATTTTACACATGATATGTTGATACTTTTCATTTTATCCATCTTGTTTATATCCACAGTATGGCCTCGTATATTGATCTCATGCGAAGCATGGAGGAATTGGTACAGCCTAGCCAAATACCCGCTTCTACTCCAAAGAAGCAAACATGGACAAAGGAAATGGAAAGAAAGTTGATAGACTTGCTGTTGGAGCAAGTCCAGCTGGGCCGCAAGGCTGAAGGGGGCTTCAAAAAAGAAGCTTGGACTTCCATTGAACGTCAGTTCAATGCTGAAATGAATTTGACTCTCTCTAAGGACCACTTTAAGAATAAATTGAAAACCTGGAAGGCATATTTTAGGATGATGAGGGAACTACGAAACTCGAGTGGTTTTTCTTGGAATGAGAGCACTCAATCAGTTGACGCCGATGACAGTGTGTGGAAAACCATTCTGGAGGTAGGATTCTCTTTCTAGTTCGCACTCTTTTCATTGAAGCAACATTGCATGCATATTCTAAATGATTAATATGAGCTTAACCCATCGAGTAATACGTATATGTAGAGAAAGGAGATGAAAAGTGCTAGAATGTACAAGAGGATGCCCTTCCTTTATTATAACGAGTTGGCCATCATTGTTGGCAATGATATTGCTGACGGGAATGCCACCACAACTCCCTCTGAGGTTGAAGAGGGACACTCGCTGAATGACTCTAATCAACAGCTTGATGCTGATGAAGAGTGTTTTGACATTCCCGATGCTGTTAGTCCTGTGGTGGACAAAAGTCCTGTCAATGCCAACAACTCCACTATGAGTGGTAAAGAAACTCCTACCTCATCATCAAGAAGGAAGGGAAAGCGGAAGAAGGCGAGTTTGTCTTCCTCGCTTGATGTTATTTGTGAAACAATGATGCAAATAAGAGATGGGTTTGAAAGGACCCACTTGCTAAAAATTGATAAAACTAAGGAGGACGGTGTTTTGAAGAGCGTGTATAGTGCTCTCAAATCCATACCGGGAGTCAGCCGAACTGTCTTCATGAAGGTGTACGACACTTTTGTGGTCGAGCGTGAAAGGGCCAAAGGTTTCCTGCTAATGGATGAGCAGGAGAGAATAGACTGGCTGGAAGAGACGTATGGACGCCTCTAGTCAGATTACTATTGTTTTATTCTGCTCTTTATATACCCGTAATGGGTTTGTTTCTCAAAAAATTATAACATTTATAACAACAGTTGATAGTATGTTCAGTCCACATCGACTGTTTCAAATATGTTCACATGACGTTCTATCATTTCTTGTTCTATCATTTCCTGTTCATGATGTTCTATCATTTGCATAGTTCCTAATCCTTGTTGTCTTTACTCTAGTCATTTTGTGATGCTGTTGTAACCTGGAAAAACACTGCTCTCTATGTCATATCTGTTGCTCTCCTTTTTTAACTCTTTCTATCCTCTCTCATAAAAATCTGATCTTCTTTATTATTTGCTGACCTCTATGCAAGTTTTGGCATTTCTTTGGCATTTTACTTCTCAGGCTCTGTTGAAATGTATATCAAGTAATTACACTATGATCATTTTTCCCATTTTCTTTTCTGTTGTGATCATATATTCATTCTTAAGATGAACTAACAACCATAGGTTTTCAAACTCCCTTACATAACTTCTCCTTACAAGCATGATCCCATAGCACTTTCATGTGAAATATGTAAAAGCTCATTGAATGTGTATTTTTAATTTTAGCACTTATTGAGAGCAGGATATCTATCAATCCCCATGCATAGCCATCAGGAAAGGGGATGGTGAGTTTTCATGCCTAAATATTGCATTCTTATGGTACTCTAGGAAAAACCAATTTCAAATGGAAGACATTTGGCAAATCATGGATTGACAATAGGTACTTGCTAATGATCTATAATGAAGTCATGATAATAGGTATGGAATAGGCAATACTATTGCACAAATTTAGGTGGGGGAAATAAGTAATTAGTCAACATCAGAGATGCTAAATTGCTTGAATAGTTTTGCATTGACAACTATATAATAGACACAGAAAATTGTACCCATATTAATAGATTTCATCACTGAACAGTAGACATTTTAAAAGCTATTAAACATATTAATAGATTTCATCATTGATTTAATAGCCTTTGTACCTTAGCCATGGAGTCGATGGATGAGCACCCTTCGTTTCCACATCTTTACAACCCATATGTTCCCACTTTCATCCCTTCCACCAAAACAAATTCAGATTTCAGCCAAATATATCTTTCCCATACATTTTGCAAGCCCTCTTTAACAGGCCGTAGGTTTAATCTCTTGGTTAGACCAGATGCTATGGACCAACCTATCTAGCTATCATGTATGTTCTTATCATCATTTTTGTGGGTCTAGTTATTATGATGCATGTTTTCAGATATGTTATTATGACAATTTTTATCATGTAGAAGTAAGTAATCATGTTAGAAATATGTGTTTTTTAAATCTGACTAAACTGGCTATAATACTTCCTATTGATGATACCGAAGTGGAATGCACCAAGGAGTGACAAATGATGATTGCTCAACTGTTGAATGAATGAACATCAAAACTATCCAATCCAATTGTTTTCGATGGGTTTTGACGTGTTTTCTTGGTTATGACGAATTATATTTATGAATTATTTTCTTTTTTCACTTGTAATATCCTGTACTATTTGTGCTTGTTGATAAGATTTTGAACATTGTTGATGAAGTGAATTTCTGTTGTGATCAATTTGATTTATCACGTCTTTGTTATTCTTACGTTTCATTTTGTTTGATTGCGGATCTAGATTATTATTTACTTGTTGGTTCTATCTTTATGTTAGCTTCATTCTAGCTTGCATGTTTTCAATGTATAGGTTTTGCATTGCTCATCTTATTCATTTTGATTTTTAATTCTTTTTTCCGTGTACAGTCCTGGATATACTATTCATTGATTATACAATGAGCTCTGTTTCGATTTATTGTCCATGGTTGTAAAATGAACAGAAATTTTGATGTCACTACCTGATGCATTCCACTTCAATATGTTATTATATCATATTTACATCAAGTATACAGGATTCACCGCTGGCCGTCAGATGTGGGGCACATGCGCATACATCGTCTACATCTCTCCAGTTACATCAAAATTTAACGGTGTGTGTTCACACCACCATCTAGCTCATGGATATTGTTAAACCTCAATTTTTCTCAAATTTCTATTTAAGATGCATAAGATATCAATGAATCCTTTTTGCTTTTCAGTTGTGACTTACATAATGTGTTTGTTATAGTGGTGATGACTATCGTAACTGCCCCTTTTTGTGATTGTGGCGACAGAGTGCGTGCTGTGATGAGAATGTCGCACACGGACGACAATCCAGGCCATAGATTTTGGACATGCATAAATAAAAAAAAGGTGGTTTTATTAGTATATAGCTAATTTGAAAGACAAATGATTAGTCTTGACAAACATACTAACATAATTTTTTGGGCAGAACGGTGGGGGATGTGACTACTTCCTATGGGTCGATGACAGTGCATCTACATTGGCGGCAACCCATGCGTCTACATCCTCTGCACCTCATGCACATCTACCTCCTCTACATAAAGAGTGCAAGACATGCAGAGCTTTGCAATCAACTATCGTGTTTCAACGTCTTATATGGGTCATAATTGCAATAGTTGTAGCTTATTATTTTCTATCTTTTTTTGTTTAACGAGCAAATCAATGTACATAATATGAAGAATCTAAATTCAATGTAAAAACAATCTTGCTCTTATTATGTTGTGAATTTGCGAATAGAATACATTTTTTATTTTTTAATAATTAGTTTGTTTAATTGCCAAATCGTAAAACATTGTGAAAAAATGCATGTATAAATAATATCAAAGAAATTAAACATGATAAAAGTCACTTAGAAGTTTAGATTAACTGGGGTTGGTTAAATAGTTGTAATGTAATCTAAATTTTTCTGATTGTCCAATGTGATTCTAAGGGTAAAGAATTTCACATGTAAAAATCAAAGTTATTTGAGAATAAGTTTAGATTGTTCAATGTGTTTTTTCAACATTTATAAAATGATTTGGCTTGTAATACAAAGTACAAACTAGATGCATGTATAATCATTATGTTGAAATTAAGTTTACATTAAGGAAGTTTGGTTAAATAGCTTTAATCTAATCCAAATCAAACAACATGTCATTTTCTTTTCCTCATCATTGAGTGCGATTTCATATGTCATATAAAAACATATATGCAATTGTTTCTAAAATAATTTCACTTGCAAAAATGTCGGATGCCTATCCAAATAGTATGTTGTTAAAAAAGTCTTTTGAAATTAATTATACATACAATGGGGTCGGTTAAATAGTTTCAAAATAGTCAATTTTCTTCTTAGGATTGTTCAATATGATTTCAAAATAGTCAGTTCAAATACATACACAGTTGATTCTAGAAGAATTTCACTTGCCAAATAGTTGGACACTTATCTAATCAGTCTATTGAACCAAAAGTTGATCAAGTGTGCATATGATAGGTGTTGGTTAAATGGTTCTAATTCAATTCAACTTACCCAACACATTTGTTTTCTTTTTGACTGTTGAACGTGACAACAAATGTCTCTACAAAAATAGATAAATTGATTCTAGAATAATTTCACATGCAGAACTATCAGATGCTTATCTAATCCGTCAGTCAAGATTAATTTTACATATAGTAGGATTAGTTAAAGATAATTCTAATACAATCTAAATTAGTCGACGCATAAGTTTTCTTCTCATAATGGTTATATGTGATTTCAAACAGGATAGAAAAATATTTATAATTAATCTCAAACATAATTACATAGCTCTAATCCAATTGAGTTTGACCAACACATTAGTTCTCTTCTTATGATTCTTATCCAATCAGTATGTTGCAATGATATTAGACAGAAAGCTTGCATAATGAAAGTGTTTAAATAATTCTAACTCAATCTGAATTAATCACCAATCAGGTTTTTTATTTTTGATCATAAACGTGAATTCAAAATGATACAAACACATATATAACTAAGTTTAAACACAATCTTTAGCCAATTATTTACATAAAATAAAACAATGTCTCCCATTTGCTTTGTCTCACACTAAACGATACAAATTTCACAATTTCTAACAGTCTAATTGGAAATTTTCTACAAATACTTGCTGCCAGCTTACAAATAATTATATATAATACCCATGGTGTTAGCTATTTATCTAGCCAACTATTTATACATAAGATCATCTCGCAGTAAACAACACAAATTCAATCATTTCAAGGTTATAATTTGTTCTTTTATAAAACATCAATATTACAACAATAATCAAATAACAAAAAATTGTCATCAAAATCCAATGAAATAATAATCAGATAATAATAATATCGCAACAAAAATATAATAATAACCTAGAAACAATAATATCGTAAAATATTGAGAAACAATGATTTAATATTCCTTATCAAAGAGAAAAACAATTTGTTTAAATCGCAAATATTGAGAAGAAATGATTTAATAAATAATTTCAAAGGAATAAAACATAAAAAATAAAGAGAAAAATACAACATCAATATGACAACAATAATTTTAAATAACAAAAATTTGTCATCAAAATTCAATGAAGAAATAATAATAATAATAATAAAATTGCAAGAAAAATTAAATACTAATCCCTTAAAATAAAATAATTAAAAAAAATTTGTTGTCAAATTCCAATTCCAATTGTCAAATGTAGAACCAAACATAGAAGATGGTTGTCAAATACCAATTCCGCTATGAAAATGTTGAACCAAACAAGGAATTAGCATATTGTCACTTCCAATTCCATTTTTGAAAATTGGAACCAAACGTGGAAGATGGATTTGACAAATTATCTTCCGGGTCACCAAACGGGTCAAAAAAACATCTCCAGGATTTCAAATCATCTTTCGGGTCAACCAAACGGGTCCAAAAAAACATTTCCAGGATTTCAAATCCATCATTTGATATATGATGGATTTCACTCAAATCCATCTTTTAACAAATGCACCAACCAAACAGGCCCAAAATTAAATTCCCAATTTCAATTCCATGCCTCAATTCTAATTCCAAGTTCTGAGCAGAATTGGCTGAATGCTCATTCTGGACCAAAATTAGAATTGGCCTATACCAATTCACCAATTCCTATTTTCCAATTCCAGATCAATTCCTGCAATCAAACGGACCCTTAACATGCGATAGTTTTGAGGTCTGGGTAAGAGGGGTGTTTGACTCAGTCAACAATCCGCAGCCGTCGATCTTCATCTGGTGAGAATCCGAAGGAATAAAAGTCAATGGAAATAATGTGAAACAGACGAAATTTCTACATTTTTGAAGCACGCGGTTAAAACTCTTTTTCCGTGTCCTTTCCATGAAGCTTTCCAAACATTTGAAAAGAGGTGATAATAATGCTCGGGCATCTTTGAATATTTGGACGGTTCAGATCGTACGAGAGGTGAGATGGAATAACAGATGAAGCATATATGTGGGGCCCGCAATTCAATTTGTTTTTTCTTTTCCCACGGTGCGGAAGAGTTTCGATCTATTTAAACGCCGGTCATCTTGACCTTAAAATCCATGAGAGCCCTGCTTCTTGGGCAGAGTATGTAAGAGCACATTTCCCTCCTGCAACTAGTTGGGAATAATCTACAGAGGCTCTACATTTTGAAACAGGTCTCGAGTTCGCGTCTTGTTAGTACCATCTGAGAGGCGCAGGTTTTCAAGATGGTTTCTGAAAATGGGAATCCCGAGAGCTCATTTAATATATCACGGGTTAGTAGAATTACTAGTGCCCTTTTTACATTTCCACGCAAATTCATGTGATTTCATGCTTTATTACGGTAGTTGAAAGATCGCATTCCCGTGACATTTAATGAATATGGCGCAGAATATTTTAGTTGGAATGTTGTTTCTTGTATTTCAATTTTGTAATTTGAACTCGATCTCAGAGCTCAGGATCAAGAAAAGATTTGCTGAAATTGATTTCAATTTTTAGGGTGAGTTCAAAGTGAGAGTCAACTATATTCCGGTTGGATTTAAGTAAACAGAGGATTTGCCAGCAATTTCGAAAATATCTCCTACTTATCTTGTTTTTCAGTTCGGTAATTTGAGTTTGATCTTAGAGCTCAGGGCCAAGAAAAGATTTGCTGAAATTGATTTGAATTTCTAGGGTTAGTTAAAAGTGACTGTCAATTATTCCTGTTTGATTTGCCTCTGTTTACTTAAACATAGGATTTGCCAGCAATTTCGACTACTGCTTTGATCCTTTTTTGAGGAGTCGAATGAGAATTTCAAAGGGGGTTTTTGGGTTACTGATATTTACAGTCCTGTTCCAGTTTGTTTACGCGCTCGCAATACCTTGTCCAAGTAAAGCATTGTAAAAATTTTGTCCTAAAGGGACCCCTTGCAATTGCTAAGCCTGTCTTCGATACAAGCTTGAATTGAATAATAGAACGGCCCTCTGAGCAGTTTCCCCCTTTTTGGAGTGCTTTGAGAAATCCTATCTGTGTTTCCATTAAATTGGGCAACTGGTCATAGCATGAATAGCCAGCAGTATTCCACCCTTGACCTGCTGTTTCTAAAGAAGTTGTTATAAATGGATAATGAAATTGAGTTTTAGCGTAGTTAGTGAAGTTGCGATTGCAGAGTTATTTTTTTTGATGCACATAAACTAAAGTGATAACATAGCTGAAGCGGATCTGTCACGTAAGGTGTCATAATCAGATTATTTCATCTTGGGTTCATCTCAAGGTAAACACTAATAGGTTTACATGTTAAATTCTCTAGCGAAGTCACTCCTGATTTTTAACAAGATCAGTACATTAAATCCTTGAACCGGGTAGCTCTTAGAAGGAGTTTGAAATCCCTTAACAGGGGACTTTGATTCTAACTTTTAACATAGCTAATGATACTCTTAACTGAGTATGCCTTAAAAGGGTATTTGTAATTGCTTTTAATAGGACACATTTCATCCGTGCACTAGTGGAATATTGTGGGCATCACTCTCACACACGGTTTTCTCCCTCTAACAAGGGTTTTCACAGAAAAATCTTGTGTCAAGTATTTTATTTGTGTGAATTCTTTATGTGATCAGTTTCTATATGATATTTTCCTTTGCATGCTTGTTATTGTTAAAATTGTTGGAAAAGAGTTTCAAATTTTTGGATGCACTAATTGCCCTCCCCCTCTTAATACCTTTTAGGCCTAACACAAAATATAGCCCCCTCCATAATTGATAATAAATTTAGTTCAACCAGAAAAGGAAGAATGGCTAGGGCTCAAAAGATGAAAAAAAGAGAAGATAGTCAGCCAATTGTAGCCACCCTTAGTTCCTTGTATGATGGAAAGAGTAAACAGTTTACTCTTGTATCTTAAGTTCCTAATTTACAAGGTAAACTTCAAGGATAGATGCTTGCAAAACTATATAACACCTATGTGGTAGGCGTAGATCTAGAACTATCTCTGCCTTGACATAAGGTGGAGTTTATGGAGGAGTCTCAAAGGGTTGTATCCTATGATCATCTCAAGTTGGTACACAAATTGGAGAAGAAATAAAAAGAAATAGATGATGCTAGTGTCAATATGGAAAGGCTTAGATCTTAGATTAAATATAACGAACATGATTGTGCTCAAATTCAAAAGGTAGTAGAAGAACAAACCTCTAAAGCACTGCAACAATAAAGGGAAAAGATAACTGAAGTAAGTGCTAAGCTGCAAAAGGTTAGGGTATTATTGAATAAAGAGAAGGATAATTTTGATCATTGGTTGAAAATTATGGAATAGGAGTTGGCCCAATTTTGTAAGTCACTTGAAGAAGCTACAAAGGGTTTGAAGCACTTAGAACATAAAAAATATCAAGAAAGAGATGGATTCACTCAACACTTGTCTAAAATTCAAAATCAGTTAAAGGAAGAAAATAGAGAAAAAAATATTAAAGAAGAATTTACAAGAAAAGAAAGAGTGACTAGAAAAAGAAACAAAAGAATTGGTTTCTAGCATAGCATTGCAAATACATGCTGAACAATCTTCAATTACATGATCGAAACCCAATTTCAGGTTGAGATGCAAGCTACCAAAAGTGCAATGGATCTTTAAAAGTTGAATATCCAAACAATGGAAGCCACACTACATGCAAGGGAAAGAGAAATGGTAGAGAGTCAACAAGGAGTAGCAGATGCCCAAATAGATATGGCTAGGCTTCAAGAAATGACTAAGGAAAATGACAAGTTCCTTGATCAACAACTACAAGTTTCCATTGCAACTCCCACCCTAATAAGTTGTATTGTATTGACCTACGAAAATTATGTCTCTTTTTGGGATAGGATAGAAACATTTAAGCTTAGAATGATATGAACATTTAAGTTTTTTGTTGATGCCATCAAATTCAGTGCAAAAGTGGTTGTTTCCCTACAAAATACTCAACAAAAGACTATTTCCAAAGTCGTGGAAGCCCATAACTTGATTGGAAAACTGTGTGTGATAGATGAGAGAACTTTGTCATCCATTGGAATTGATGATAGAAGACTAGCAACAGTAAAAGTTAAGGAGTTCATAAAGTGGGAGAAGCTATATTGCATACTAAGGAATGCCTCAGGATCTTGGAATCCTCTATTTTACAAAAGAGTTCATGCAGATTGATGTTTTCATACAAGGTGGCCTACCTTCTCCTTTTGATTCAAATGAATCTTTGTTGACATAAGAGAAAATAAAGAAATCAATTGAATAGAAACAACAAGATCATTCTTTCGAATAGTTTTTAGGACCCTACCTAGATGTTACACAAGTCAGATTGATTTTGGATCTTGTAGCTCATCTAATTTTCAATCTAGAGGTAGCGAAAACCAATTTAATTCTCTTCTCAGTCCAAGAAATGTTCTCTATTTTTAACCTTTTCATGGTTTCCAACTGCATTATTTTCCTTCTGATCTAGAGTGGTCTCCTTTGCAGTCTTCTCTCTTAAGGCTCTAATTTGTTGATCTCCTCTACCTCTTTCTCATTTTTGCAAGAAATATTTTTTGGGGGTTCGTAACCTTGTAGGAAATCTTTCCCAAGAGTCACCAAATATGTAGACTTGTTTGTATAGGTTTCCCAAAGTTTCACCTATCTATACTATCTAATGTTAGATAAATCCTAATTTTTGTGCAAAGATTCAGAGAAGCAATTAAGGTGACAAGCATCAATAGCATTTCCCTCTTACTTCCTATGGGTCCCTTTCCATTAGAATGGCCACTTGCCACAATTGTGAATTTTTTTGAGAGAAAGAAAGGGAATAAATGGCGAGAATGCTCGCCAGTGAGACACATGTTTGGAACAAGGTTCAAGGGAGGTATCACCATCGTTCGTTTGAACATACATCATGACGTGATATAGGTGGTTAAAGATTATATAGGTGTTCGCGGGGACCAACGTAACAATATCAATGTGTTCAACACAATTATAGCCTTTTCGATTTCAACTATCATCATGGTCCTTTGGCGTGCTATTGGGAAGGATGAAGTGTGACATGGGGAATATTTTATGTTGGAGGATTCATTTCTATTTAAGGAAGGGGGATCTTTAGTTTTAGGGGTTCTGAGATTTCAAGAAAAGACTACATTGTTTTAGTACTATGTTAAGATCATACTCTACTCAAACTTTAATTTTCACGAGGTTTATGTATTTAATACTGACTATGCTCTATTTTGAGCCTTTTGATTTTTAGTTGATAATCAATATATGAAGATTCCATGTCAAGTGAGTAGTTTTTGTTATCTTAATATTAGATCTTATGATTTTGATTATAAAGCTTCTTAGATTGAATCATGTTTATAGTCTTTCAATTGAAGTTTAGTTGAATTCTTATGATCATATCATGTCTATAATATTCTTGGAAGTAAATAGATGTATACCAAATATTGTCGAATATGTGTATTATCTTCTAAGTTTCTATGGATGCACCCAAGGAATGATACGAATGTTGTGACCCGTGTCTAGCGCCTTGTTATTTTGTTCTCATTTCAAGCAATGAATGAATTGTGGCATATTATGTTTGATAGTTAGATAGTGCTTATATTTTGCTTTATGTTATTGGATCTGTAGTTTTCAAAGTTCTTTTGAGTTTCACTAAGATTTCTAGTGTATCACCTTAATTGTAGGTTTTAATTCAGTATTTCTTTGCTTTCCCAAGCCAATAATCATGAAGAGTTGACTTCTCAATCTTAGAGGTTGTTTAATGACTAGAATGTAGGTTCCATACCATTAAAATTCTCATAAGGTTTATTATTTTTCTAAGCCACAAATCTTAGGATCAACAGTTCCCTTGTTGATGCTCAAGTTTACTTTTTGCACCTTATGCAATGTATAAACCAAGTTGGAGAATGTTAGGAAAAGGTGCATTGTACACCTCGATGCATAATGTTATAACATATTTTAATATTATTTATGGTGCACCTAGAGGAGTTAAGGATGCGTGCATTACATGTGGTAACATTCTTCGGGCCAATTATATATGTCATATGTAACATTTTGATAAATATTTAATGTGAGGTTTCTTATTGAGAAAATATTTAATAATGAAAATACTTAGTATCAAAAAGTAAATATGAGGGTTAATGGTTTTGTAAGTTTATGGTATTAGTCATATGATTTTATGTAATACCACTTGACAGTCTTACATTTGTTATTGAGATAAACTCCACAAATTCAATTGAATTGTAATTGAAAACAAATGACAGAAAAATAATAAGTAATGCTCAACTTGTTGATAAATATGAATAGAAATGCTACTAAGTCTAAATCATCACATGTTTCAATAATTAATCAATCAATAGTAATTAATGAATAATAATCTTACAACTCATCTCTATTAATAATAATAATGATAATTATGCTTTCTTCTAAAAAAAGATTTTGAGCACTAGGTAAACCATGAAAACGTAGAGTACTTTTTGGAAAATGTGATCAACATGTCTAAAGATACTCTATTTATTGTAGTTATTTCGTTAAGCATGCATATGGCACATGAAAGCATGTGAAGCCCTGTCTAAAGAGGCTCTACAATTTCATAGGAGGAGACAATCTTCATAAAGATCAAGTTGACTTTGGTGAGATGAAGAAACATGGTGATTCGGTCTTCCTGCAAACAAGCGAGGAAACTGAATTTGCTTGCTAAGCCATGTTGTGCTTTAATGTGACATCAGTCCCAATCTCTGGCACCAAACTGACATGAGCCCCATTAGTTGTTTATAAAAACACGTTGTTTATAAAAACATGTATTTTCTTGAGGGAAAGAACATGGAGATGGGATCTCTATATTGAGAAGTTTTGCCTTTCTAGCCCTTGTTATAGGTTTCAAAGCAGCAGGTAATGATAATATTTCGCTATTTTTTCAGAACTCTTGATTGAAAGGAACGAGGGGATGTTCGCTATTTTCATATTGGAATGGAGATGTTTGATTCTTATGATGGTCTGTGTTGTAAATAATTGATGGAAAAAACGTTCATGTAATCTAATGTTAACATTTGAAAATTTATATTTTAACAAAAAAAATATGATTTCTATATGGCATTTTTATTGGAGTTGATATTCAGACACTTTTTCTCACATTATTCACTTCTGTGTCAAGGAAAAAATCACACTGTAAATTAGGGGCAACCGGTGTAGATAGTTGGAAAGCAAGATGGAGACTCAGACTTCACCAATTCTGAGTGATAGCAATGGTAATGTTATTACTTACAATTATGTAACTAGGAGTTAAGCTTCAATTTTTTCATTAGTAGAATCATATGAATGCCAATATAATAGATTTGCGTGTTAAAATGAGAATATTATGTTAATGATAAATGCATGTGATGATTTGATTTAAAAAAAATGAAATATTGGATTGCCACCCTCTTTATAAAAGGAGAAAAACTATAAGTTTGTACATAACAAATGAAATAGATCCATCCTTGTTGTAGCTTGTAAATAACATTTCATTTTAATCAATTCATTTATTCAAATAAAAAATAATCATAGACTAGATGTGGAATGAATTTTTGTTTAAATATTTTGAAGTACTAAAAGGAAAATTATCATTGACATCAAATCTCTTTTGATGGGTGTGTACTATGTACCTTATTTGTCATCATATTAAACGAGTGCACCTAAAGTATATTTGTAGTAGTTGATTCACTTTAAGTGGTGTAAGCATTGGTTAGTTGGCCATGTATTTTATATCTAGCACTTGCATTCTAACAAGGTGCAATGGTTATGCCGATAGTAAAATATATATGTAATAATAATATTTTGGTATAATTATAGATCTTTATCCCTCTCTATTTCTATATCCATATGTCTCTCTTTAACTCACACACTCTCCCTATCCCTACCTTTATATCTTTATCACTCACACACATAGACACCTCTCTCTCTCTCTCTACCCTCTCTCCTTATCTCTCTCTCTATATCTCCCTATCCCTCTAACTATCATTTCTTATATGAAATAGACAACCTAGCTTTTTGAAATCATCAATTCAAAACTCTCTCTCTCTCTCTCTCTCTCTCTGTGTGTGTGCGTATATCTATTTGCATTTCTATCTCTATTTATTAGACAAACATATAAACATAAATTCAATTTGTAAAAGATGGTAATCTATAGTGAAATAATTTTATAACTTTTCTCAACAATTTTAATTTTAAAATATTTTTAAAATCTAGTATTTAATTCTTCTCTTTTCATAATTTTCATTGGTTTCCACAAACCCATTTCGTAACTTTTTGTTATAGCATTTTTAGGGCCATTATAAATAATGGAAAGGATGGTGGCTAGAGTTTTTTTCCAAATTTTAATTGCACTAGTACTAATAATGCCCCAGGATTAAAGATGAGGAGGAAAGCAAAATTCTCACCATAGGTGTTCCATGTTTATTTAAGTTATTGAAATTGGGTGAGAGGGTAATAGTTTTCTCTAATGGTGAAAATTTGCATAGGCCTTGGGGCCACATAGTTGATAGCATTGTAGATCTATAACTATAACTTTGAAAAATATGTATATTTCATAGTTTAATGTGTTTCCCATAAAACCCCACCTTTTGTTACCATGTTTCCACCTTTTATCCCCTTTTTCACCTTTAAAGGCCCCTCAAACAACCAAGTCAGAACACACATAATGATGAGTAGCAATGATTTTCAATGTTCTCTCACTTGTTTCTTCTTCATCAATAATTCTTTCCTATAATCTCATCCACTCACCTAGTGTAATTGTCATTCCCAATAAACCATTCAAATCATTTCCACTATCCGTTGTATACAACAAATGCAAGCCACCAGTGCACTCCAACCCCAAGCTGCCCCTTTTCTTAGAATCAATTCTTTCAAAAGCTACGACCCCTCTAGATGTCATAGCACTAATATTTGAAGATGCATCCTCATCTGACATGCTAGATTGAATTTTCAATCGCTTGATAGATAAAGCTTCTAACTTCTCCATTGCCTGGTGGGCTAGATCCTCAAGTGAAACATATTTTGTGTATGTTTCATTTATATAAGAAGACTTGGACTTTGAAGCATGTGATTTTGTATCTGGTCCAAATGAAAAAGCATCCATTCTCCTATACTTAGCCAATTGTTCCATGTTAGAGTCTATCCCTTTCTCTTTTCTTCAAAGCTTGCAAGGTAGATTGGCTGAAAGTCAGGAGAATGAAAACAAAATTCAATATATTGATAATAGTTCTATCAAAATTGTAGTGGCAAAAGAGCTAGAGGCAAGGACCTAGTACTTGAACATGTTCTAATGGCTATGATAGGAGTTGTTAATTTGATACCCACACCTATTGATTTAATACACATACTTCTAGATTTAATTTCTAAGTTTTTTGACAACATTGCACCAAAAGTTGTGAGTTTAAAGTTGTTATTACAATGACAACTACTGATAATTGAATGAAATGTACCCTTAGTTGTAAAACGAAACCAATCATGTGACACCACATTAGTTGCACAAGTATGGGTACCTATTTTACATGACCATTGGTCTCACCTTTTTTAAGGTTGTTTTGGCCACCTTGGCAAAAAGCATACTGATGTGGCATCATATTTGATTATGTGGGCTTGAAACCATAGTTATAAGCAAAGGGCTTTTCAAGTAAGCCGCTACAAAAAATTACGAGTGATTTGAGATTTCCATGTAAGATTTAAGGTGCTCAACTATTGAATCCCCTCCCCTATACGAATCCAAAGATATGTGTGAAGACTAATCTTACTTGTTTTTGGATCCTTTGAGAGAAGGCATTGCTTCCAATGCTACTTGCTGAATAATTTTGCCCACGATGTCTTCAATATGCATTATATACTCGACACTTGGGCCTTCTTCCATTCGGAGCTCTTCCACCCCTTTCCCTCCCTTTTCTACCATTATTGCTAAAACCCTTTTCCAACATTCCATTGTCACCTTCATCTTAGTTAGCTTAACACCACCTTGATCTTCTTTCTCATTTCTGGATTGCACTTTTGCAATCTACAGTACCCCTTTCTCAATAACACTAAGGGCCCGTTTGGTGCATGAAATTAATTTATCCAGAATAGGCCTATTCTAGAATAAGGACCTATTCTTAGATTAATTAATCCTGAAAACGAAAGCTGGAATAATCTATTCTGCGTTTGGATCCCATAATGTGGAATTGGAATAAGGATTATTTTTCATTTTTTTAATTAATTTGAACAATATGTATTTTTAACTTATTAAAAAATTATAATTATAAAAAAAATATTTTCTTACAAATTTTAATTTTTGAACTTATCATTTTTGTTGCTGGTTTTTTAATTAAAATATATATGTATTTTTAACTTATATATTTTTAAATTAAAATATGTATTGTTAACATAAAAAAAATTATTTAAAAAAAAATTATTAAAAAATAAGATTATAAAAAAATAAGATTATTATCTAATTTGGTTCTCTTCTCCATTTTCGACAGTTACCACCATTATCATTGGTGCTGGAATGTCAGGTATGCAAAATAATGTTTAATCTTTTGAATTTGAGATTGTAGTGTTAAATTTTGTTTTTATTTTAATGTTACTCTTTGGTGAAGGAATAATGGCGGCGAAGACTTTGTCTGATAATGATATGACGGATTTCCTAATATTGGAGGCGACAAACAGAATCGGAGGAAGGATGAAGAAGACGACTTTTGGAGGTCACCCAGTTGAGATGGGTGCCAACTGGGTGGAAGGCGTAGGGTCACCAGAAAATGAGAATCCCATTTGGACTCTTGCTAAGAAATATGATCTTCGGACCTTTAAGTCCAACTGGGACCATATCAGCAACAACATCTATAATCAGGAGTAAGTCTAATGGATATCTATCTATGAGAAGAGCTTATTATCACCTGTTTACTTTCAGTGCATTGTAAATGAAAGGGATTTGAAATCATAATCTAAATGGTTTAAGGGTTTGATAATTTTTTGGGTTGTTAATTGTTTATAACTATTGGTGTGGTTTCTAAGTATTAAAGACGAATGTTGTGAGATCTATTATATATGCAAGGGTGAAGTGTCCTTCAAAGATATCCTCTACTGTCTTATTGCTTATTGACTTTGACTACCAAAACATTTACACAATTGATACAATACTTACAAATGCTTACATAAGTGTGCACTATTAGTACCAATAAACTTACAATATTGATCTAATTATTTCCTTTTTTTTCTAGAAAATGAGGGACGCACTAAGTTCCAGATAGAATGCATTGTTGACTAAATTTCAAAAAATGGAAAACACAACAGATTTTGCACGAAATTTTCAGTATTTGTTCTTCATGATCTACACATTTTGTCGTAGAAAACCACAAAAAAATTGTAAAAAAATCACTGTGTTTTTACAAATCTGAAAAAAAAAAGTTTGATTTTTTTAAATCTTTGGTGCATTCTGACGGGAGCTTAGCCCGCACCAAAAATAAGACTATTGAATCATTATATGCTTTTTAGTAGACTTTTAATTAGCTAAATTCAATAAATGATAATTGAAACATAGAAGATAAATTGCACTCTTCTCCTAACATTAAATTATACGAACTTGAAATTTTTTATTGTTTAACAAAATATTTGTAAGAAAATTTTGAATCTATTATTTCTAGAAAATATTACTTTCACCATAATTAAATTTGAAACCATTTCTTAAAATATACTCTAATTGCAGGGGACATCGTTTGCCCCAGTCTGTGGTGGCAAAGCCGTACGAACAAGCCGTGGCCTTGTCAAACGACTGTGAAGCATTATCTTCATTTTTCAAAAGAACTGGGAAGAGAGACATCTCAATCCAAGTGGCACAACGCAGTTTTGGGTAGTAAGTATCTCCATTTAAGCATATTCTATGATGCACATAATATATTTGTGTCCACAAACAAAATGATATGAACGGTTTGAGTGTTTTCAATATAGTATTCCAACAACACCTTTGGAGATGGCCATCGACTTATTCTTATATGACTTCGAAACTGGAGGTTGTTCTCTCATGAAATTACTTATATTTTTTTGTGTTCTAACGTTAACTATATAAAATAAATGTAAAATTTGGTGATCTTTTTGTATGTAGAACCTCCACGTGTAACGAGCTTAATGAACGTGGAGCCAATTGCAACGTTTAAAGATTTTGGCATCGACAATTACTTCGTCGCAGATCCCCAAGGGTACGAACATATTGTGCATAGATTAGCCCAAGAATTTCTCATCTCTTGTCATGGAAACATAATTGACAAGCGCCTCATACTCGAGAAGGTTGATTAACCCTCTTTTAAAATCCTCTCCTTACAAGGCTAAATATATGTTTTAAAAAAAAAATCACTCAAAACATTTTGACTTGGGATGGTTATTAGAATTCAATTGTATAGTTTTTAGTTCAATTTATTAGTCTGTGTTTCATGAGTCATTTGATTCACAAAAGTTCATCTCTCATAAGAATGTATGGTACACATAACACTCACTGCTGCTAGGTTATGTTTGCAAAGGTGAAGTATTGGACCTTCTTGGGAGGTCACCCATTTCAGTAATACACTAACCTTTTCAGAAGCTCCAATACTTTACCTTGTGAACATCACCTAGATGCAATAAGTGCAAAGTGTACCATTCATTCTTATAAGAGATAGGTCCTTGTGAACTATTATTCATAAAATATAAGATAATAATAAATTTGACTAGAAACTACATAATTGTAATATTATAATTTACCTTACTAAAAATATCGCCTTTTATTAATTATTAATAAAATAAACTTACATAATTTGAAAGAAAATTCTATAATTAGTAGTTCCATTTTAGAATTAAGATAAAAACGTTTAGGAGGCCATTGTATATCAGGTTGTGTATAAAATCAAGTATACAAATAATGGCGTGGAGGTCTCGACAGAGGATGGTTTAGTTTACAGTGCAAAGAACATCATTATATCCGTTAGCGCGGGAGTGCTGCAGTCAAAGCTTATTGAGTTTAAACCAGATCTGCCCGTAAGCGTGACTACTTCATTTTTATAAAGTTATTTCAAACTTAGGAATTGTTATTGTTGTGACTTTCTATGTACATACTGCAGATGTGGAAGCTGCTGGCAATATACAAATGGGATATGGTGGACTACTGCAAGATCTTCACGAAGTTCCCTGAAACATTCTGGCCAACAGGACCAGGAACCGAATATTTCATTTATGCCCATGAGAGAAGAGGTTACTACAATTTGTGGCAGGTAATGCCCACTCTCTCAAAATCTTGAATCTTATCTCTGGCTCGTATATTCATTTGCAAAATATTATATTGCCTGATTGCTGTTATGGTGATAGCACCTGGAAAAGGAGTATCCTGGAGGGAACCTTCTTGTGGTAACTGTTGTGGACGAGGAAGCGCGAAGAATTGAACAGGAGCATGAAGAGGACAAGATTAAAGCTGAAATCATGGAAGTTCTGAGAAAGATGTTTGGCCATGACATTCCAGAGATGTCTGATATATTGATTCCCAAATGGGGAGAGGATCGTTTTTACAAGGGAACATTTTCAAACTGGCCGATTGGTGTTTCGGAGCAAGACTTTGAAGATTTAAAGGTGGTTTTATTTATTCGTTTTTCCTTAATCTTGGATAACGAATTCTCCAATATAGCCTGTATAAGAACGTTATTGGGCTTATGCAGGCACCAGTTGGTCCTGTATACTTCACTGGCGAACATACCAGTGAGAAGTATAATGGATATGTGCATGGCGCCTATTTTGCGGGTAACACATCTTTCACTTTCAATGTAACAATCAAATTAAATTTACATTAAAATCCTTCATTCACGTAAGCTTTATCGTATCAACAGGCATTGAAACCGCTAATAAAGTGTTGCATGACATTAAGTATGGCAACTGCGCTGACACAAAGAAGACGGATATACTCGCAAATGCATATACTCGCGGTCACCCAGAGATCAAACGGGTAACACGATCTTAATATATTAAATATTTCTTTTGCATTTTCTTCTTGTAGAACTTGAGGAATTTACTGCGTGGCATTTGTTATCTTAGAAAAGTTGTGTACATGAAGATAAAAAACAGTCATCTTTAACTAGTGTAAATTTTGTTGGGAAAATAGTTACTTCTAAAGTACGGCGAAAAAATTAAAATAAAACCAGAGTTAGATTAAACCTTCTTGTTGAAATAGTTTGATACATTATTTTAATATCTAGAGCGCTGATCTCTGTTTGTATCTAAATTAGCAGGAGAAAATGACTGGATGTCGAGCGAGAAGAAAGGCTCCAATTTCACTGAAATGATCGATGTCAAGTTACAAATGTTGAAAACAGATTTATTTAAATAAAGTATGTGTTATATTTTTCACTCTATCAAGTAGGTGGAGGATTTTAATTCCTTTAATTGGACAAAGTGACAAAGTGACTCAAGTGATTTTGTGAAATGATATGTTTCAACTTTGATAATTTCATGTTTGGAGAACAATATTTTTTTTTAATTTTATAATATTGCAGTGGAGTTTTCAGTTTGTTGAAGTATGTGTTTGTTTTGGGTAAGTAATAACAATGTTTTTTTTTAATGAATATATGTTTTATTATTTAAGTAATATATTTATAAAATATATTTACAATTTGGGGTACTTATGCAGATTTTTATCTTCTTGATCCTAATCATCATATTGTTTCATGGGAACTTCTTCAATTACAACATCATATTAGTGGTTCTTTGTGCTTGGAGAGGAGTTTTCAACCACATGCTTTTCTCCTTTTCTCTATTTATGAGAGATTATTTTGCATTATATTGTAGTTGTGTATGAGCACCTAACATGACTTTGTTTCTAGGACCCATATTGCATCTCATATTACATAATAATTTCACTCCCTAAATTGCACTTAAGGGGACGGGGGTGTTGGTGTGAATGTGATCTTATTCCACTCACATGGGGTTGAGTTTATTTAGGTGGTCAACATATCACATAATTAAATATTAGTTGCATGGTATTTAATATTTGTAGCTGCTAGTTAGACGGTGGTTATCTCTACCTCATCACACTTCATTAATATTTTGTATTATCTCAATTCAATTATTCACACATTTGTAAAATAGGGTCGTTAAATGTTGTTTCTCTTGCATTATGAAGTGTTTTGAAGTTTGTAGATTGTGCTCTTGGGTGCTTCAACACCTATCACATCCTACTATTGCCAATTACTCAAATAAGGACATATTCTAATTTAAATATCAAAATCTAAATAATATTTAAATTTCCAAAAAATTCAAAAAATTAATTTTTAAAACACTTCATAGATTAAATACAACTTGTGTATCATTAGAATTAGGACATATTCATAGTCTTAAGGCATCTTTTATGGGTATGTGCAAGATCATGAGGGGCCAAAAAGTGGCGATGTAAAAAATATTCACTTTTCACTCGTCCAAAAGCGCATGAAAACGCTTGTTGACTTTTTAGTAGGCTTGGGTGTCAGTACACTTGGGCAAACCTGACACCAAAGTACAATCCTAATTAGGTACCTGAAAATATCAGGTACCCGAAACCTGTGGCATAAATCAAAATCCATGGGCTGTGTTTCTCATTTCTCTCATTATTTTTAGGTTTGTAAAATGACTCTATATATCCGATACTCGATTCTTTCTGGTATTTGATTTCCCCAACAACAAATTCGACTCCGCAGTATATACGGTAAGTAAATTCTTTATATATTTTGATTATTTTATTGCATTTTGATGCTAAATGTAGTTTTTTTGGTTGAAATAGGGTTTTGTATTTATTTTTGTAATAATATATGAAATCAAATTAAAATTTAGATTTGTTTTTTATTTAATCAGGTATGACTGACAACAATGAAGAAAATAACCCTCCCGCACCAAATAACGATCCCCAAAACAATCCCCCGTCTCAAAAATTTTGATCTTTAGAAGGTTTGATACAAGATAATTTGAACACAATACGAGGTTTCCAAAACACATATCAAAATGTACCTACATTACGTCCCATGCTTGCCACCCTAAATACTATTGTTGAAAACATTGACACACTCACGTGGCAACATAATGCTACTCTTCATTGGCGTGATGATATGCATGCCCAATTTGATGATGGGCTTGACCGTGATGGGATTGCGACCCTTAATATAACTAAGGAAGATATAGCCTCCCTTTTTGTGAATCCTAAAACCGGATTATAAGTTGACCCCAAAAAGCCCAAATTATTAATAAAATAGTGCACAAATGAAGCAATGCGCACACACTTTTGGGATCGCTGGTGGATGGTTTTTTATAAACCACCCCATACTAATTTGGAGCTCCCTTTCTATTTCATAAAAAAATTGTATGCTGAGTTTGTGCTTGGTCACAATGTTAATTATTTTAGCATGAGGCCCAACATGGGCGTAGGTGGAGGAGCTCCTCAGACTAGGACGTTTGCCCAGCACAAAAAGGCCACTACCTTCGTCCCCCCCACTGATGTCGCACCCCCTCCTCCAGTGCAACATCCCGATATCATTGCAGAGGCTACCTTACAGACTATTAGGGCCATTCATTTGGTGAGTGATTAGTTGATCACGCAGACCAGGTCAGTGTTGCCTCTTGGTGTGGATGATGCTGGCACATCAACATCTCATCGGAGTTCACATGTATGCGACCACCATGTTTGCATTACATGCAAGAATATGTGCCTCAGACTGCTTACTGATGTTGATGCATATCAGTATGTTATTGATGAGGAGGATATAGGAGATGCAACTACCGAGGCTGCAACACCTCATGGAGCATCTACATCTCATGAGAGTGCTCAGGAGGTGTACGCAGAGCCATGGACTCCTGTTGATATGGTAAGAGTAAACATTATAAATAAATTTGTGACATGACTTATTTAATTTAAAAACAATTTATTTATTTAGATTAGTTTTAATGATTGAATGCACTTATGTATATATATTTTTTCCATTTATGTTTAGTCAATGACAGAGGAGGAGTTGAGACAGGTGGATGACTCCACACTTTAGACCATTTCATTTGGCCTTGATGCCTATACGATATATTATAAATTATGTACCCATTAGTTTTTTTTATATCATTTGGTGTACATGCTTAAATCTCTATCAATTAGAGCAATAAAATTCACACATTTGCTAATATATTGTCATCTTATTGTACTCTTGCAAGCTACAACTGATGTCAGTGGGGGGCACGAGGGGGTTCCTTCATTAGGCGTTGACAAAGGAAAGGTAATTAATTGTTTAAGATTAATTATGCATGCATATGTATGCCACTTGTGTGTAGTAATAAATATTTTACTTGCACTTTATTGTATAGGGTGTGGCTCTTGATGATGTCCCGATACGGGTTCGGGAGCCTAGGCTGACAGGCATCTCAATTCGGAGTGATAACCCGATTGTATGTAGACTTTTACGTATTGTTATTTGTATTTTGTAACCAGGGTTGCTATGATGAAGTACATTTATATATAATTGACAATCTTTTTACTCTCATAGGTTACTTCTAGTGTGAGGGAGGGCCCACGAGAATCTTTCATATCTTTGTTGACCCAACCCACTATTCCAGAGGAGGGATCATCAGATGTAAGTTTTAATTTTAGTTCAATCAATTTGTAATTTTATTATGCTATCATCCTATTTTGTAGATTTATTACTCTATGTTGCACCACTCTACTAATCTCATTATTGCAAATATATATTTATAGGTCAGAGTTGGTATTGTTGGCATGGTCCCTTCACTACCAAAGACTTATGCTAGGACACCTGATTGTGGTAGGCGACCGAGAGGCCAGGTACATATATTTATATTCAGTTATAATTTTAATTAAATTAGTGTTTGAATTATGAATTACATATATATATGTACAAATCATATAAACTAAGCAATCTAACTCGGGTTTGAACTCATTTTTGATGCAGGATCAATCAGAGCCAAACACTTCTTCAAAGAGGCTACATTTTGATGATCCCCCTACGACATAGGATGTAGTTTTAGTTTTGTGGTCATTTAGAGATGCCACTTGGCACATTTTGAGATGGCATATATGCCACAGTGTACACCTTGAAACATTGATTTTGTAGACATTTTGAAATGGCATGTGCCATATTTGTATATGGAGATACTTTTGATATATTTGATACTTTCTATATATAGAACATGTTCATTTTTATGTTATATTTGCGTCATCTTTTGTATACATATTTATTATTCATGTTTATGGAATTGAATGGTGAAGTTATATCTTGACTATGATTATCATTATGATTTAAATTATATATTGTTGAAGTTACAAATTTTTTTTTCTTTACTTTGGAATACCCTGTTCATGGAGCTTATTATGTTTGAGGTTTAGCTTCTATAGATTCCCTATGTTCTTATGTTTCATACCATTATACCTCCCACCCAAAGGGATAGTCAGTCTCTTTAGATTTACAAACCACCTCTGTAAATGTTAACTTCCTCAATCAGCACACAACTGGACTGGCGTATAAAAACTACAATTTTTCATTTAAGGCATGCTCCAGTGATAGCCCACATCTACCAACTACCCAAAAAATCAATCTTTTTAAGTCTTTGGACAACTCAACTCCATTGTCATACACAACACATGTTTCGTGTCCTCAAAGCCACGCATGCACATCTTATAACATCCCAAACTTCTCGACCAACTATATATATTTTCCATATACATCCTGACCCCATCATGCAAAACCATGAACCATATTTCTTGATTACCATTAAACTTAACCTAACATAACATTTTATATCTCCATCTACTACATTACAAAGACAAGTGCTGATATTATACTCTATATACCCACTCTACTATGTCATAGATTCCACTGCCCTTAACCCAACTTGTAATCTCACTTGAGCCACTTAGTACTACATTATTTCAATACTATGTATATACTCACTGTGTATATAACTCATCATATTAGGGTTTACTAAATCCATAGAGAAATGTAGCACTTGTGCTGTTAGGTCACTTGGGTCGAGCGTGGTTGCAAGTGTTCCAGTGACTCTGTGGGTGGAATGGGGTTGTCACTGGCATTTACCCAGCCAATCGGAGCCAATGGAGCATACGGTTCAATGCCAGGATAGATGGTTTAAAAGATACATTGCTGAGCTACTTTCAACTGACCCTCACTGCAAGTTTTGGCATCAACTGAGATCGCCTTGCAAAATGCAAACGAAGTCGAATCACCCAAAACCGAGAGAGGTTATTGTAGACCTCAAAAACATGATCCCATAGCCCCTAACATTTTGTCAATACCTCTCAAGAGGTCTGAGATACAAACCTTGGAAGGTCTCTGCCCAATTGTGCTTAGTGCACCTTGGGGTCACTTGGGTCGAGCGTGGTCGCGAGCGTTCCAGTGACTCCGTGGGCAGAACGGGGTTGTCACTGGCATTTACCTGGCCAACTGGAGCTGATGGAGCAGATGGTTCAATGCTAGGATAGATGGTTTGAAAGATACATTGCTGAGCTACTTTCAACCGACCCTCATTGCAAGTTTTGGCATCGATTGAGATCGCCTTGCCAAATGCAAATGAAGTCGAATTGCCCAAAATCGAGAGAGGTTATTGTAGACCTTGAAAACATGATCCCGTAGCCCCTAACAATTTTTTGATACCTCTAAAGAGGTCTGAGATATGAGCCTTAGAACATTGCTGCCCAATTGTGCTTAGTGCACCTTGGGGTCACTTGGATTGAGCGTGGTTGTGAGTGTTCCAGTGACTCCGTGGGCGGAACGGGGTTGTCACTAGCGTTTACCTAGCCAACTGGAGCTGATGGAGTAGATGGTTTGATGCTAGGATGGATGGTTTAAAAGATACACTACTTAGCTACATTCAACTGACCCTCACTGCAAGTTTTGGCATCGACTTAGATCACCTTGCCAAATGTAAATGAAGTTGAATTGCCCAAAACTGAGAGGGATTATTGTAGAACTCAAAAACATGATCTTGTAGCCCCTAATGGTTTTTTGATGCCTCTCATGAGGTTTGAGATACGAGCCTTGGAAGATCACTACCCAATCGTGCTTAGTGCACCTTGGGGTCACTTGGGTCGAGTGTGGTCGCGAGCATTTTAGTGACTCCATGGGCAGAACGGGGTTGTCACTAGTGTTTACCTGGCCAACTAGGGTCGATGGAGCAGACGGTTCGATGCTAGGATAGACAGTTTGAAAGATACACTACTGAGCTACTTTCAACTGACCCTCACTGTAAGTTTTGACATCGACTGAGATCGCCTTACCAAATGAAAACAAAGTCAAATCACCCAAAATTGAGAGAGGTTATTGTAGACCTCAAAAATAGGATCCCGTAGCCCTTGACAGTTTTTTGATTCCTCTCACGAGGTCTGAGATATGAGCCTTGGAAGATCGCTGCCCAATCGTGCTTAGTGCACCTTGGGGTCACTTGGGTAGAGCGTGGTCGTGAGTGTTCCAATGACTCCGTGGGTGGAGCGAGGTTGTCACTGGTGTTTACCTGGCCAATCAGAGCTGATGGAGAAGATGGTTCGATGCCAGGATGGACAGTTTGAAAGATACACTGCTGAGCTACTTTCAACTAACCCTCACTGCAAGTTTTGGCATCGACTGAGATCGCCTTGCCAAATGCAAACGAAGTTGAATCACCCAAAACTGAGAGAGGTTATTGTAGACCTTGAAAACATGATCTTGCAACCCCTAACAGTTTGTCGATACCTCTCACAAGGTCTGAGATACAAGCCTCAAAAGATCGCTGCCCAATCATGCTTAGTGCACCTTGGGGTCACTTGGGTCGAGCGCGGTCGTGAGTGTTCCAATGACTCCATGGGAAGAACAGGGTTATCACTGGAATTTACCCGGCCAACCAGAGCTGATGGAGTAGATGGTTTGATGCTAGGACAGACGGTTTGAAAGATACACTACTGAGCTACTTTCAACTGACCCTCACTGCAAGTTTTGGCATTGATTGAGATTGCCTTTCCAAATGCAAACAAAGTCAAATTGCCCAAAATTGAGAGAGGTTAATGTAGTCCTTTGAAACATGATCCCGTAGCCTTTGAAAGTTTGTCGATACCTCTCATAAGGTCTGAGATACGAGCCTTGCAAAGTTGCTGCCCAATCATGCTTAGTGCACCTTGGGGTCACTTGGGTCGAGCGTGGTCGCGAGCGTTCCAGTGACTCCGTGGGAAGAATGGGGTTGTCACTGGCGTTTACCCAGCCAACCGGAGCTGATGGAGTAGACGGTTCGATTCCAGGACAAATGGTTTGAAATATACACTGCTGAGCTACTTTCAATTGACCCTCACTGCAAGTTTTGGCATCAACTGAGAACGCCTTGCCAAATGCAAACAAAGTTGAATCACCCAAAACTGAGAGAGGTTATTGTAGACCTTGGAAACATGATCCCATATCCCCTGATGGTTTGTCGATACCTCTCATGAGATCTGAGATACGAGCCTCTGAAGATCGCTGCCCAATCGTGCTTAGTGCACCTTGAGGTCACTTGGGTCGAGCGTGGTCGTGAGCATTCCAGTGACTCCATGGGATGAACAGGGTTGTCACTGGATTTTACCTGGCCAATTGGAGCGGATGGAGTAGATGGTTTGATGCCAGGACAGATGGTTTGAAAGATACACTGCTAAGCTACTTTCAACTGACCCTCACTACAAGTTTTGGCATCGACTAAGATTGCCTTGCCAAATGCAAATGAAGTCGAATCACCCAAAACTGAGAGGGGTTATTGTAGACCTTAGAAACATGATCCCGTATCCCTTGACGATTTGTCGATACCTCTCACAAGGTTTGAGATATGAGCCTCGGAAGATCACTGCCTAATTGTGCTTAGTGCACCTTGGGGTCACTTGGGTCGAGCATGGTTGCGAGCATTCCAGTGACTCCGTGGGTGGAATGGGGTTGTCACTAGCATTTACAATGTCATGAAAGTGAACCACCAACTTATAGTCCACACCATTTTTTAGTAACAAAAAAGTTAACCCTTTTACTCTCTCGTGCAAATTCAGAAAGCACGTCACTTGCAGACCATAAAACACACAATGCATTATGGTACACTGGGCAGCCTGCAAGCAGTTGTGTTTTATAGATTGAGTAAGTAGTCCTCGGGAACATGTCCTTATCTGCAATGAAAACAATTAGGTTTTCATTCTGAAACAAGAGAAGACCCAAATGGGAAAGCATGCACACTTCTTTTCTTGACCCAATTCTGTTGCAATGACTGTTAGTGGTATGTTTGAAATTTGAACTGTGAAACTAATCATGATTAAGCCAGTCAACACTCTACTAAAATTCAATTATTTTTAATATTCTGCCACCCCTCCCAAAACCCAATAACAAAGACTAAATATTAGGACATTTGTTTTTCTTTACTCTAGAATACCTTGTTCATGGAGCTTATTATGTTTGAGGTTTAACTTCTATAGATTGTTTGAAATGATAAAAAATAATATCCTTAAAGCATTAGAAACAACAATCAAACATGTAAGAATTCAAACCATGCAAATGACATAAGTAAATGACATGTAAGATCCCTTGTTGGCACTATTGGCCACCCATACATGATTTTGGTCATAAGTCCTTATCAAGACTTCTAGGACATTTAACTTTTAAATCAAATTGATTGTTACAAATTGCCATTATAGGCTTCAAAAGATCTCAATTAACCATTAAGGATCCTTTTGTCCATCTATCTCTGATTGGGTCCATGGTGACCGTAGGTGTCTTCATAGGTGGTCCTGCACAAGTTATAATCCACATACAAAACCAAGTTTATTGATTCAAAATACAATCTAAGAAAGGTGAAATTAATGTATTGAAATTAAGCTTAATGAACTTAGAAAACAATGCACTAAGTTAACTTATTACCTAGTCTAGTGTTCCTGAAGGGTCATCTCTTTGCTTCAGGGTCTCCAATAGTGCTTCATGATCAGCAGTACTAATAGTCCAAAGTTATTTTGTCTTTGGTCTTCCTTGATGCTTTGACAACTTGACATTTGTTGTTATAACAAGGTGTGAATACATGATAATAGTTTTGTGCTTCTCATATTCTTCAAATGCAGGAATTCCATTCTTTCTAATCATGTATGTTCGCAGCCATGTTCCCACAACAACAACTGAACCAATAGGATATGTGAATCCATCACCATCTATCATCGGTTGTACAAGCTTCTGTTTACCTTGTACACAATGTGCTAACCAATAATCTGACCTCTCATCATTCCCCTGCAGTGAAACCAATGCAAAAACATCTACTGGCTGTAGAAGATCTGAAAGATGGTCATACTCAACTGAAGTGTCCATGTCATCATTTCTTATAGAGAGTGTCAAAGATAAAGGAGTTAGATACTATGGAACCCATGTATCCACCCACTCACTTGAGTCACAATGATCCCAATCATACTGAAAAAACATGGGGCAAAAACAAGCCAACTCTCATGTCCAAATGGTCCATGTACTACTATTGGAGCTTCAGAATGAATGCATTTTTGAAGAGTCTTTCACTGTTTGACAATCCAATCTATCTCCTATATATAGTTCCTTCCTTAACAAACCAAAAGAATCTACACACTATAGAATCAAGAGTCCCCCCCTGTGACAATGCTAAAGTACACCAATCAATAATAGAATGAGCATCAAGAAGTACAACACCTAAAATCTTTAATTGCTCCTTAACTAGAGCTCTCTTCACACATGCACTTGCTCCATCATGCTCCCCTTTCCCATGCCCTGACTCAATTAAACTCCAAATATGAGGTACACCTCTCTCCACATGCATTCTACACAACCAATAAAACATTCTGGCATTCTTAAATTGACCGGTGTAATTATCCGACCAAATGAGATGCCCATCCATAGCAATACCATTTTCCTACAAGAAGTGAAAATAGTTCTGGAAACAATGTTGAACAAAATCATGAGAGCTATACCTATCGTCGCTCATATAAAAATGGTACTCTCTAATTATCTTTCACTCATCTTTTGTGCTATCAGGGGAATGTCTATATGTGATGTGTACAAAAATAGCAACCTGAATGGAATTGTAATATTGAGCTTGAGTCTCATTTTGGGGCTACAATGTATAGTTCTCCGCAAAGTCTACAACAGATATAATAGTTCCAATGGGGAAAGTGTCCTTACACATCTTGAATTTTTGATCCAACCATTGAGGCCTGGGACTATGCCTTGCATGCTTGTAAAAAATATTTGTCTTGAAATTTGAGATAAAATCAGCAACATTGTATTCTTTTGCAACTAACTCACATCTAGAGCCTTCACCTCCACTCTTCAATGTATATTTCACTGTTTCATATACCTTTTTTTGGATGAGTGTCTTTCCAAAATTGTGTTCCAAACCCTCATGAAAATATGTCCTAAACTTGGACAAGCCACCACATTTTGAGCACTTGGCATTTAAGCAATATTTTTTATAAAATAAACAACCATCATCTCTATGACATAAAAATTGATCTAGCAAGTCTCTTGCTGATTTGGGAAGACCACTTGCACCACAATCCTCTAGCATTTCATTAGTATGCAAAGTAGAACGAATGGACCGTAATAATTCATGATGCATTGAAAACTCAACATGATATTTACAACAACATGTATTCTAAATCTTAAGGGGTACACAATAAAATGGCTTCACAGATTCAAAAGACCTTTGTGATATTTTCAATGTTGGATGTGTCTCACAAATTTTTTTATACAACATTGTTTGGATTACCTCTACATAATGTTTAGGATGTGGAGTGCGGTCTTGATTGCCAACTCTCAACTTCAAGACATCCTTCCCATTTGGTGACACTCTTGAGTTAGCATCCCAAAATTATTGAATTTCATCCTTGACAACATCTATTAGCTTCTTATCGAAACGTGAAAGTCTCCCACCATAAGCCCATGTATCAATTTGAAGAGGATCATCAAATCTTTGTCTTCTTGCAAGTGCTCTACCCAAAGTTTTACGGTCTATATTAAAGTCAACACAAGTTTGTCTCATCAAACGAGCCTTTCTCAACTGATGACTTACTAAAGAGGTTGTAATAACCCTATGAGTGCAACTCTCTTGTCTTTTTCTCTGCTAGTCTTCCCAATGCTATTGAGAGCTCTAAAAAAATTCTTCACAATAATGGCCCTAAAATCACATTTTTTTTTCCTGCAACCCATGAAAAAAGTCTAAAATCCCATGCTTGTCTGGTCTATGGGCACAGGGAATATTTTGGTCAAATATGACCAGTCAATAATCAGGTACCCGATTTAATTAAATCGGGTACCTGATATGTCCAGGTAGATGAAAAAAGGGTGGGAGCAAATGAAAAAATTGAACTTTTATATATAAAAGAGGTATATAATATATACAATGTATATTATATATACTAATGTATTATATACCAATGTATATAATATATATGTATAATATATTATATATATACTAATGTATTATATACTAATGTATATAAAATATATAATGTATTATATATTAATGTATATAATATATATAATGTATTATATATATATATATATATATATATATATATATATATATATATATATATATATATATATATATATATATATATATATATATATATATATATATATATATATATATTTATAATGTATTTGAAAAAATAGCTGCACAGTTAATTTGATGACATACAGTTTCAACCCAAGTCCTCTTGAAAGTATCCAGCATGGGATTTTTCTACAGACTCCTTGTAATGTCAGCGGTTTGACTATACTGAATAAGGCGTACTAGGACCCCTAGGAAGTCCCCATGACCCCTTTTGACACATTTGAACACTCAAGTGTGTCTGAAAGGGTCGTAGGAACCCTCAAGACACACTTGAGCATTCCAATGTGTCCAGAGGGGTCATGCGAACTTCTTAACGGTCCTAACATGTTATAAGGTGTACTATGACCCCTAGGAAGTCCCCATGACCCATTTTGATAGATTTGCACACTCAAGTGTGTTGAAAGGGGTCGTAGGACCCCTTAAGATAGACTTGAGCATTCCAATGCATCCATAGGGGTCATGGGGACTTCCTAGGGGTCCTAACATGTGATAAGGTGTACTAGGACCCCTAGGAAGTCCCCATGATCCCTTTTGACACATTTGAAATGCTCAAGTGTGTCCAAAGGGGTCGTAGGACCCCTTAGAACACACTTGAGGGTTCCAATGTGTCCATAGGGGTCATGGGGACTTCCTAGGGCTCCTAACATGTGATAAGGTGTACTAGGACCCCTAGGAAGTCCCCATGACCCCTTTTGACACATTTGAATGCTCAAGTGTGTCCGAAGGGGTCATAGGACCCCTTAAGACACACTTGAGAATTCCAATGTGTCCATTGGGGTCCTAACATGTGATAAGGTCTACTAGGACCCCTAGGAAGTCCCCATGACCCCTTTTGAAAATTTGAACACTCAAGTGTGTCCGAAGGGGTCGTAGGACCCCTTAAGACACACTTGAGCTTTCCAATGTGTCCATAGGGGTCATGTGGACTTCCTAAGGATCCTAACGCATGATAAGACATACTAGGACCCCTAGGAAGTCCCCATGACCCCTTTTGACACATTTGAATGCTCAAGTGTGTCAGAAGGGGTCGTAGGACCCCTTAAGACACACTTGAGCATTCCAATGTGTCCATAGGGGTCATGGGGAACTCCTAGGGGTTGTAACATGTGGTAAGGCATACTAGGACCCCTAGGAAGTCCCCATGACCCCTTTTGACACATTTGAACACTCAAGTGTGTCTGAAGGGGTTGTAGAACCCCTTAAGACATACTTGAGCATTCCAATGTGTCCATAGGGGTCATGTGGACTTCCTAAGGGTCCTAACACGTGATAAGGTGTACTAGGACCCCTAGGAAGTCCCCATGACTCTTTTTGACACATTTGAACCCTCAAGTGTGTTTGAAGGGGTCCTAAGACCCCTTAGGATAAACTTGAGGGTTCCAATGTGTCCATAGGGGTCATGAGGACTTCCTAGGGGTCCTAATGTGGGATAAGGCATACTAGGACCCCTAGGAAGTCCCCATGACCACTTTGGACACATTTGAATGCTGAACTATGTCCGAAGGGGTCGTAGGACCCCTTAAGACACACTTGAGCATTCTAATGTGTCCATAGGGGTCATGCAGACTTCCTAAGGGTCCTAATGCATGATAAGGCATACTAGGACCCCTAGGAAGTCCCCATGACCCCTTTTGATACATTTAAACACTCAAGTGTGTTTGAAGGGCTCGTAGGACCCCTTAGGACACACGGTTCCAATCTATCCATAAGGATCATGGGGACTTCCTAGGGGTCCTAACACGTGATAAGGCGTACTAGGACCCCTAGGAAGTCCCCATGACCCCTTTTGACACATTTGAATGCTCAAGTGTGTCTGAAGGGATCATAGGACCCCTTAAGACACACTTGAGTATTGCAATGTGTCCATAGGGGTCATGCAAACTTCATAAGGGTCCTAATGCATGATAAGGCATACTAGGACCCCTAGGAAGTCCCCATGACCCCTTTTGACACATTTGAATGCTCAAGTGTGTTTGAAGGGGTTGTAAGACCCCTTAAGACACACTTGAGCATTCCAATGTGTCCATAGGGGTCATGGGGACTTCCTAGGGGTCCTAACGCATGATAAGGCGTACTAGGACCCCTAGGAAGTCCCCATGATCCCTTTTGACACATTTGAACTCTCAAGTGTGTCCGAAGGGGTTGTATGACCCCTTGGGACACACTTGAGGGTTCCAATGTGTCCATAGGGGTCATGGGGACTTCTTAGGGGGCCCTAACACATGATAAGGCATACTAGGATCCCTAGGAAGTCCCCATGACCCCTTTTGACACATTTGAATGCTCAAGTGTGTCTGAAGGGGTCGTAGGACACCTTAAGACACACGTGAGCATTCTAATGTGTCCATAGGATTCATACAGACTTCCTAAGGGTCCTAATGCATGATAAGGCATACAAGGACCCCTAGGAAGTCCCCATGACCCCTTTTGACACATTTGAACACTCAAGTGTGTCTGAAGGGGTCATATGACCCTTTAAGACACACTTGAGCATTCCAATGTGTCCATAGGGGTCATGGGGACTTTCTAGGGGTCCTAACAGGTGATAAAGCATACTAGGAACCCTAGGAAGTCTCCATGACCCCTTTTGACACATTTGAACACTCAAGTGTGTCCGAAGGGGTCTTAGAATCCCTTAAGACACACTTGAGCATTCCAATGTGTCCATAGGGGTCATGCGGACCTCCTAAGGGTCTTGACATGTGATAAGGCATACTAGGACCCCTAGGAAGTCCCCATGACCCCTTTTGACACATTTGAACACTCAAGTGTGTCTAAAGGGGTTGTATGTTCCCTTAAGACACACTTGAGCATTCCAATGTGTCCATAGGGGTCATGGGGACTTTCTAGGGGTCCTAACAGGTGATAAGGCATACTAGGACCCCTAGGAAGTCTCCATCACCCCTTTTGACACATTTGAACACTCAAGTGTGTCCAAAGGGGTCTTAGGACCCCTTAAGAAACACTTGAGCATTCCAATGTGTCCATAGGGGTCATGCAGACCTCCTAAGGGTCTTGACATGTGATAAGCATTACTAGGACCCCTAGGAAGTCCCCATGACCCCTTTTGACACATTTGAATGCTCAAGTGTGTTTGAAGGGGTCTTAGGACCCCTTAGGACACACTTGAGGGTTCCAATGTGTCCATAGGGGTATTGCGGACTTCTTAGGGGTCCTAACACATGATAAGGCATACTAGGACCCCTAGGAAGTCCCCATGACCCCTTTTGACACATTTGAATTCTCAAGTGTGTCCAAAGGGGTCGTAGGACCCCTTAGGACACACTTGAGGGTTCCAATGTGTCCCTAGGGGTCACGGGGACTTCCTAGAGGTCCTAACATGTGATAAGACATACTAGGACCCCTAGGAAGTCCCCATGACCCCTTTTGACACATTTGAACTCTCAAGTGTATCCGAAGGGATCCTAGGACCCCTTAAGACACACTTGAGCATTCCAATGTGTCCATAGGGGTCATGGAGACTTTTTAGGGGTCTTAACGCGTGGTAAGGCATACTAGGACCCCTAGGAAGTCCCCATGACCCCTTTTGACACATTTGAATGCTCAAGTGTGTCTGAAGGGGTTGTAGGACCCCTTAAGACACACTTGAGTATTCCGATGTGTCCATAGGGGTCATGCAGACTTCTTAAGGGTCCTAACACATGATAAAGCATACTAGGACCCCTAGGAAGTCCCCATGACCCCTTTTGACAAATTTGAACCCTCAAGTGTGTCTGAAGGGGTCTTAAGACCCCTTAGGAGACACTTGAGGGTTCCAATGTGTCGATAGGAATCATGAGGACTTCCTAGGGGTCCTAACATGTGATAAGGCATACTAGGACCCCTAGGAAGTCCCCATGACCCCTTTTGACACATTTGAATGCTCAAGTATTTCTAAAGGGGTCGTAGGACCCCTTAAGACACACTTGAGTAGTCTAATGTGTCCATAGGGGTCATGCGGACTTCCTAAGGGTCCTAACGCATGATAAGGCATACTAGGACCCCTAGGAAGTCCCCATGTCCTCTTTTGACACATTTGAATGCTCAAGTGTGTCCGAAGGGGTTGTAGGACCCCTTAGGACACACTTGAGGGTTCCAATGTGCCCATAGGGGTCATGGTGACTCTCTCTCTCTCCCTTCTCTCTCTCTCTCTCATCACCCTCTCTCTCTCTCCCTCACCCTCTCTCCCTCTCTCTCTCTCTCTTCACCTCTAGTGAACTGTTCTTCAAAGCCTCCATTTCTACGTGCCAGGGTTTATGATGCTTATAAAAGGCACAACTATGCCCTTGTAGGGACTCATGCTCGTGCTTGGAATCATATTATTTTCATGCCTTTCCTAACATTTAATACAAAGATTTAGCCGACCACCTTTAAAGACCTAAAGAAATGAAAAATAAAATTTAGGCCAAAAATACATACCATATTTTTGTATGTAGTACCGTCAGCTTCAACAATCCAGCCGACTTTCTCTGCTAAGGCACGAAGAACTTCATTGATGTCTGCTCTGGGAGGAAGATTATAATTTCCATATTTTTGCAAGCCCTAAAATATTTTCATCGTTATCGCTCTCTTCATCTGCTCTCTCAATTTAGTCCTCTCCCTCTCTGCTATACTTAGCTTAGCCATCCTTACCTACTCTTTAACAGAGATTCTCCAAAATTTGTATACAAAGGCATCCTACAGGAAAAAATGAAAATTTTCCCAGAGAATATCCACAATTCGTATACAAAAGCATCATATAGGAAAAATGACAAAAAATTAATAGCTAAAAGGTAAAATTTATCATTAACGTCGGTAGTACCAAGGTCATACCCGCTGTCAAATCCTAGCCTATGATGTGCAAAATGAGAAAAGCAAGTGAAATGAAAGGGAAGTATGGATCAAATAGCGAAGGTGCATCAAATCAGATCAATATCATAATATATGTAGAAAATACTGTTATGGACAAAAATATTTGCATATTAATGGGAAAGAGTGGGGAGAGTTTCTTGGACCCGTGATAGAAATTACAGATAAGGAGAAAGAGCTAGGAAGGGGAAAGCAACAAAGGAAAGAAGTAAGATATGTGTGTGAGCCTATGTCACATGATGATGATGAGTACTCACCATCTACTAGTAGCTCAAGTAGTGATAGAAGCTCTTCAGTGCACATGTACATTGACACAAAAAATTCAGATAGAGAAGTAACAAGTGTTGTGGAATTATCCGCAGAGCAATGTGAAATGAAGCCTCAAATTGGTTCATTAGCAGGCAAAGAATTTGGTCATTCAATTCATTCTAGCACCACAAATATTTCTATCATAAATGCCTATTCATCAATGGCATTGCATTTACGGGACTTGGGAAACCAAGTTACTCATGTTGGGCATTATCCCTCAAATGTAAGTTCATTGCCACCTTTGGCAAGGCAATCTCACTCCTCATTTTACAACAAAGGGCAGCCATCTATGGTCCAAGGTTTTAATTCAGATGACAAGTGGAGAGCTTCTCAAGTTACTGATCTCTTTCATAGAGAAGTTCCTGATTCATTTCAAGGTTCTTGTTTAGGTGACCAACACCTTGGAGGTCCACAAATAGACCCATTGATTTCCAAATTGGTAAAAGGGTAGATGCAATTTTGGAAAGAGTATCCCAATTGAAGAGAAATGGAAATTCTAGTAAGCATAAAGTTATTGCAGATCTAATGGGTGTATCTCCTCCACTGACAAATATAAGTGCATTTCCAGAGACTTGAGTTTAAATGGAGATTGTCTGTTCCCAAACATGCCCCAGTCGAGTAGATGAACTAGATGTTGCTTGAGTAAAGAAGATAGTGGTTTATTAAAGCATCTGCATTATCCCACTTGCTATCAGTTACTACTTTTTGAGTGGCTTGCTAGCTGCTTTTGTGTGGGTTTTTTGTAATATATAATGTCCTCATGCAAGTACATGCCAATTTTTGTGAACATTTTCTGTTGTAAAGGGTTAGTGAGCAATATCAAAGAAAAGGTTATTGCATGTATTATTTAGACACATATCAATTAGGAAACCATTTTTCTCCCATTACATGGCTGAAATGCCTAGATTCACTTTGTCGGTATCAATAGGCAACAAGATGAGGGAATAAATATTTGTGAAGAGGAAGTACAAATGTTACTATCCAAAACCATTTGGAGAGTAATATTCTTCTCCTGATTGTAATAAGAAACTCAAAATGCAAAAGACAACAAATAGTTGGGGCATTTATTTCCTATGACCTATGTCAATTTCAATTCAATTCCTATAGATGATATTCTCAATGTGTAAAAATAAACTGATGTGTTATTTTAAAATGGTGTTGACTGAAATTAATGAGCATATGTCTGAATAGTGGTAAAATGGATTCACCCCTATTCAAATGTAAAGGGGGGAAATATGAGATCTATTCTCAAACCCAAATTCCCACAGAAGAGATCCAATTTGATCAACCAAGAGGTTAATACATAATCAAATCAATTTATGAGGAATATGGAAGAGAGAGAGTAAATCCAATATTTCCCTATGAATGAAATTATTCTTGGAATATAGAATAATGGAAATACAAATACTAATGTCAAATTAGGGAAAATCTAGAAAATGTCAAATTTTGATGTCCGTGTATACTTTCGGGCAATTCTGCAACTTGTTCTGGATTGGAAATGCCGAGACAAAGAAAACCCATAAATCTTTCTCCAAGATGAGCTCAGGTCGGGTTTGACCCTCATAAAAGGTCAAATACTACATTCTTTATTAGAAGTCCGATTTGAATTCTGTTCACAGATCTCGAAAGTGTTCCAAAAAGGGTATCCAAATTCACTCTTAGATCCTAAATTTCGCGCCTGTACCTAGAAGAAAATGGGGGTTTTTGTTGTATGGGGGGTTTGCCTTGGTCAAACCCCAATTTAGGAATTAACCTTGAAATTGAATTGAAATATATTGTGCATAAACAAAGTAATTGAAACAAATCACCTCGCTTATGTTGAAGTCCTTGTAGAGGATTCGAATCCTCAAATCCACAAGTAGGAATGCTTCAATGGATGTAGGATGAATGTAGGATGTCTCCAATCAATAGAATTTGATCTTCAACACCAATCTTGACTTGATCTTTACATATGAGAAGGCTTGAATGAATGTAGAAGGATGGATCATCAAAGGGGGCTCCAAAGAGATTGAATCCTTCAATAGCTAACAATGGATCTCCTTGATGGATGAATGTTTGAAAACTTGAATGCTTGAAGACTTGCTTGAATGCTTGATTGTGGATGTTCTCACAAAACTTGATGAAGAGATGTGAAAATAATGGATGTGAAAATGAGAGAGGAAGGCCTCCTTTTATAGTGAACTAGGGCACAATCCTCTAGAGGGGCCACCTTGGAGAATTAAATCCCAATTAGGTCCTAACCTTTAGAAAATATACCTATATTAAATGAAATTAAAGGATTTACCATTCTGAAACCCAAAATGGCCAACCCAGAGGTGGGAAAATAAATATCTCGAAAGTTCGATGCCCAAAAATTTAGGATTCTAGAAATTTGAATGCGGGGGGCAAAATCGAGGTTGGACCTGACCTAGTCAAGTTCGAGCTTGATCCTGACCTAGTTAGGTTTGAGCTTGATCCTGACCTAGTTAGGATCAACCTCGAATTTGACCCTGGGCCTAGATTCAGTCAGAACCAAGTCAGGAGGTCCCGGGGATGCCCATAAACCTAGAAATGATATCAGAACAGAACATAATGCCAGGGATAGACATAAAATCCTATGATTACTATGATGAAGGCTAGGAGGACCTATTTCTAAATCCTACCTAGAAAATAGATCCAAGGAAGAGGGAAATTAAGGAGAATCCTTGGGATCCTAACCCTAATTTCACCTAAAATGAAGAAATCAAGTGCCGGGAAGAAGTGGAAAGCAGGGAGAAAGCCAAATACATGCAAAGACCTGATCAAGGTGCTCAACATGACCCCAAACCACTTACTCAGAGGGATAAATGCTCTTAACATGGAAGTGCTTCCATTTTAAGATGATACAATGTCAAATATCCATTTTTTCTAGAATTTGAAATAGAACCAGTGGTAATATAATCAAATTTGTGAATTTCACATCCAATCATTGGATGTTAATCAAAAGTACAACACAGTAATATTTTTGAGCCGATAAACAATCTTAATCTTACTTCAAACCTACTCCTGTGTATGTGGGTTCTTGGAGGTATCTATTGAACAATGTGTGGATCTGTAATGTCCCTATCCAGGACCTTACTCACTTTGCTTAAAACTCCTAGTTAGAATTTGGATTTCTAATGTCTGCTGTGATATTATTTAAGTTTGCTTTTCTCCTTAACAATTAATATTGTAATAAATTGGTTATCCTTCCCCTTCTCTCTCTCTCCTACTCTCTCCCCTTCCCCTTCTCTCTCTCTCTCACCTTCTCACTCTCTCTCTTCCTCTCTCAACCCCCGCCACCTTATCACTCTCTCTCTTCCTCAATGGCCACCCATGAATTTTTTAAATGGCTGATTGATTTCCTTTGTTTCTTTCAATGGCCATCCATGATTTTTCTGCAATCTTCCAACCTTTAATACATAGTTGTAAAATACATATTAATATATTATACATATAAAATAATATATAATATATATGATATATAATGTAACATTTAATATTAATATATATTAAATAATATTTAATGTAAAATGTATATTATATAATATTTAATATATATAATATATAATCTAATATATATCTAATATATAGTTTTTGATATATAATATATCATATGAAGGATGGAGAAATGGGAGGGAGAAAGGGGAGGGAAAAGTGAAAAATCAAAATTCTGCTAGCATTTTTGGGTACCCAAAAATATCGGGTACCCGATTAGGCTCGGTATTGCTTTGTGCACCAAACCTACATGGTCAACTATTGAAATGTCTCAAAAATGTGTTTTTCCCCTGTTTCTCTGAGTTCCAGACTTTAACCATGTAGCTGATGATTTTTTTTTCACCTGAATTTGATGAAATGAAAAGGGTATCTTAAGGAGATTATCAGCTTTCTATCGATATAATTGTTGTCAAATTTTGAATTCAGTAAGTAATTATTAGTTATTTTCTAATTGAGTTACCTCTAAAGTGCTGATTTATATATTGATTGAAAAATGACTATAACTTTCAGACAGTATAACATTTTTGAAATCTGAAAAATGCATCACATTCTATGCTTCGCCTACTATAAGGAAATTTTTTTTTTTTGAATTTTGTAAAGTTTTGAATGAGTTAAGGTGGTTAGACACGGGAATTTTTTATTCTGAAAATGTTGTAGCATAAAATTCATAATTAATTATTTTTTTGGAATAAAATTATAAAAAAATATGGGTCACATCTGGGCATGAGTCTACTACTTGTATATAAAATCTTATAATAAAATATTATCATTTTATTATGATTAAGGTGGTCAGACATACACCTACTTCTTATTTTTTTCCATAAATTTTTGTACTGCTGCATTGAAATCTATACTTTTCACCAATCATACTAACTTTTTTTCAAAAAAGGCCTAGTAGTTTAGAAACTACATTCAATTTTCTACAGATTCTATTCTTACAACTTTTTGATATTAGGTTGATAGCTAGTTGAAATTTTCACGTCAAGTTGACTAACCCTGATTTGCTGATTTTTCATTGCCATTTAAGGGCATAGTTTGGACCCTCATGATGTTGCACATACCCTTATGCTTGTTATAACCAAAATCCAAAGAAAGAAAACACAAATGGGACCTATCACAACAAGACCTTATGGTAAACCCCACTAGCATGTATTATCAAAGAGGATCTTCTTATACAACATAACAACCTCTTGTATACCCACCATAGTCACCACCTTTAGATTGTTATATGGCTAGTGTTAACTAACACTTGACACCAAATGAAATTGATGAAGCATTACAAGATTATAGAGTTCAAAAATTTATAAATATACTTTTCTTTTCAACCCAAATTGAATTTCTTTTGTTGTTGGCACAAGGTGGATGTAAACTACCACCATAATTGAAATTTAAATCACATGGGATAATAATAATAATAATAATTTAATAATAATAATATTAAAATATTTTTCAACTTTTATAAATATTTTAATGGAATATCAAAATATATTAATACATAAGAATAAAATCAATATACTTCAATTGGGAACCTTGGTCGCGCATTTCTAGTCTCTGGTAGTTCTAGTTGTTGATCTTTTTGCTAGTTTGTTTTTTGTTGGTTGAATTCACTGCTTGTGAATTCCTTTGGAATTGTTGTATGAATTGATTTTATTTTTGTTGGGTTTGAGCCCTATCCCAATTGAACTTAATCAGAATAATCTAATCAATATCTTAATAATATTTTAATATTAATATTAATATCATAATATATAATAATTATTTAATAATAATTATAATAGAATAATATAATTTTTTCAAGTGAAACAATGATATGATACCTTTCACTTTCTCAAGGATAAATACAATGATATGATAAAATAATAAAAAGATAGTCTTAATAGATTTTTCTTGCTTTTCTCAATAGTGTAAAAGAAATATAAAAATATGATAATAAAGATTTGGAATGAAACTTTTTTCTTTTGTAAAGAGTTTAATAAAAATATAAAATAATAATAAGAACAATATATTAAAATACAAGAGTATAATCAATATCTTAATAAGGGTAAGTGCACCAAGATGGTGTGCAAAAAGGGGGGTATAAGTGGCCACTTTTTTTTGAAATTAGGTAAACCTAAACTTCAAAGAGAAATTGGAACCTCTTGCACTGAAAATTAGATGTGTAAAAATAAGAATTGTAGTATTTTGAATCTAGTTTCTAAACTACTAAATTTTTAAAAATTTAATAATATTAAGAAGGTCAAACCCTCCGGGCACAAAAAATTGTTCCTGATTTTTTCAGATAAAAAACATAACATAGATGTTTCCATGTTCTCAAGAAAAGATATAGTTAGATTTAATGTTTTGAAAAATCGTTTGGTAAGATGGTAGGTAAGACTGAGATCTAAAAGTTGTGTATTTTTTCATAATTTTTTGTTGAGTACTTTTTTTATATGATTTTTTGAAGTGACCACATCCTCAAAATTTGGTACTTATTCATGCGTTAGGCATAACTTGCATCAAAATAATAATAAATGTAATCTTATTTTTTTAAAAGTGTATAGATTTAAGTGTAGAACATTAATATGTAATATTTTTTGCAATTAGTTGAGTAGATAAAAAATTATTAAAAAATGGTAGACATTTGTTTGTGTCGCCTGTCAAGACATTGGTAAAGAAAATTAAATTTCACTATGTTAATGTTGTTCAAAAATTGAAAAAATTATACATGGTTAGAGAGATGAGAAGATTTGTAAGATTATGGTGGTAATTTTAGAGATGCCCACTTGATCATTTGTAAACCTGATGAGGATGAAATCAAGAATTCATGTTGGAAGATGAAAAAATGTGTAAAGGGACTAAAATGGAGGGAAAATGGGATTTATAGCTTTGGGGTCATTTATTAACCCTTTCTCCAAGCCTAAAATGCATACGGGTTTTCCTGTCCATCATAACCCGCTCAGGTTTTGAAAAGAAAAATGTACATTTCAAAACTTTCAAAACCCGTACGTGTTTTGGAGATGTAAAGACATGCAATCTTTGTTTTACACTTTACATACAGGTTATGAATACATCAAAAAACATGGTCCTATTTTAAGAATACACTAAATTTATGTATATAATATATGTCTATGTTTGTGTGTGTGTGTGTGTGTGTGTATATATATATATATATATGTCTATATAAATGCATGCCTCTCTCTCTCCCCTCCCTCTCTCCTTATCCTATTATCTCTCCTTTCCTGTACCCTTCTCTCTCACTCTCCCTCTCTCTCCCTCTTCAATTCTCTCTCTCTCTCTCTCTCTCTCTCTCTCTCTCTCTCTCTCTCTCCACATCTACCTATCCTCTTCTATCCCTCTCTTCATATCCCATACTCTCTCTCTCTCTCTGTCTCTCTCTCTCTTCTTGGGTTCCTATTTTACAAAACTCGTATGGGTTATGGAAAAGTAGAGTTGAACCTCTAATTTTCCATAACCCATATGAGTTATATAAGGAAAATGTTAACATTGATTATATGTCTCCATAACTCGTACATGTTATGAGAAAATCTATATAATATATTCCCAAAGGCATAGAAACTAGTACAACAAGATGTTTGAAGGTCCCACTGCACTGTTTGGCATCAGTTTTTGGGACAATAACAGTCAGGTTTATATATTTTTTGTCAATTTTACTTTGAAATGATTGATTTGTTGTATTTTTTGGTTTGTTACTTTAGATTATATTAAAATAATGTTCATTTTTTGTTTTCTTTCTATTTGATTATGGATTTTCATCATGATGTTATGTACATAGAAAAATCAATATTAATGTATTGGGAAAGAAAAAGAGAGGAACAAATGAATAACGAGAAGCAACAAAGATAAGACAAAAGAAGTGTATGAGGAGGTTATGTGTAGGTATGTCATATAATGCACCTAATGACAATGATGATCATACAACAATACAAATTGATATGATAAATGTACCTAATGCACCAATTCAAATGCATGTGACAAATGCACCTAATGAATACAATGACCTTAATCCATTTCAAATCAATGTGATGAATGAACCTAATGAATTTGAAGAATATACACCACTTCAATTTGATGAGATTAACACACATAATGCACCCAATGAAAATCGAGAGTATGCAAGTATCTTAACACCTCTTAGAATAATTCATAGAAAACCAAAGTTTCTAATTGACATTGATGAAAATATTGTGAGGCCAATGCATGATAAAAATCCTAAAAGAATGGTTAAAAGAATTTGGAATAAATATTTTGAAAATTTAAACCAAAATGGAAGATGCTAATTAGTTGTTGAAATGATTAAAAATCTAATTTGAAATTTAGAGAGACAATGAGAATTTTGGGGTTAAGAACAACCAAAAATAGTAGTGAAAGAACTATTGTGAGAAATCTATTTGATGCATACCAAGCCAATGATATGAAAGTACGTACAAAAGATGTTAATATTACTCAATGTGTCCTCACATCAACCATAATGGGAAAAGAAATGAAAAAATATCATTTAATAAGAAAAAAAAGCAAGTCATTAAGGATAAGTAGAACAACATTATGCAACGCCTTAGAGAGGTGAGAGAAAATTGGGGATCCTAACAATAATTCTCTTTGGGCATTCTCGGGTAGACTCTCACACAAGGACAAGGTTGTTGTTGATGCACTAAGAATGTTAATTGACAAATTTTGGCATGACAACACAAGGGTTTCACCCAACCAAAGAGATGTTGTTAGAAGGTGAATTGGACTTAGAAACCATGAACCACATCCAAAACACTATTTAGACATGACTCAAACACAATTTTATGAAAGGTTTCTTCAAAGCTTTCCTCAGATTAAAATTAGCCAAAGATTTTTTGAGATGACAAAGCCATTTTGTGTTAAGATTAATCATGCACGTACTATGTGTTGTTGTAGGGTCCATGTTGAATTTTTCATGCATTATGATGTTTATCATTATATATGTTGTACTTTGCACACTAACGATATTTTACAGGAATGTGGTCTACAAGCACCTCCTAAGTCACTGAGAAAATTCATTTCAAGTGTAATATGTAGAAGAGATGATAACTGCATTTACTATAAGATGATGTGTTTGAAAGGATTTTTTCCTACATGCAGTGGTTTGCAATAGTTGCCTAGATGCCTACATATAGATAACACGCATGAAATTGGTAACACACTAGTTTCTATAGGAAAACACAAGTCAGTCACATATGGTGTTAAAGATGCAAAATAATTAAAGAGGTGTGAGTTAGTGAAAAGGGATATATGCACAACAAATTTTATAAAAATGTTTCAAGAGAAACTAGTTTGCAAGTACTTACGTCACACACATAGAGCTAGGTGGTTAGATGAGAAATTCAAGTTGTGTAAGGATACTTTCCCCCTTGGTACTATTGTTTCTATCATTGATTTTTCTGAGAATTATACATTGAAACCTCAAAATGAAGTGCAACCTATGTATTACCACTCTACACAAGTTACTTTTTTTGTACACATAGCATTCATGCATGGACATGATAGCACACAAGAGGACATAAAGGTTATAAGAGAGTATCACTTTTATATCAGTGATTATTGTACTCATTCTTCAGAGTTTGTGCAAGGATTCTTTACAGCCTTCTATGATAGTTTAAGGGAAAAAGGTATAAGATACAACAAAAGCTTGATGTGGTCAGACAATTGCACCACACAATTTAAGAATGCAAGGATGTTCTATTGGTTGAGTAGGATGCATGTGAAAAATGGTGTACAACATTTTTGGAATTTCACTGAGGAAGGGTATGGAAAGGGAGAGTATGATGATGTGGGAGAATGTGTGAAAAGAGCTCTTACTAGAGAGGAATTGAAGTACAAAGGTGGCGTAATGTTAATAGATGCAGAAACAATTGTGCAATGGTGTAACTCTACAATGGAACCGGATAATGCATGTAAGTCTATGGTTTCTATATATATTTTTTTGATGCATGAATCTAACATTGAAAACTATCTAGATTGTTGTACACTTACAGGATCACGTGACATGCATTCATTTAGGAGTTCAAATGCAACATCATTAGCTATAGTTTATACTAGACAAATTGCATGTTTTTTCTCTTTGTGTATGCATTTTGTGTGGGATGAATGTGAATCAAAAGAGTGGGTTGACCAATGGTCTTATAGACCTTTGGAAACCCTAGATAAATTTCAAATTCCTAGAGAACTACAAATGAACCAGTTTGAAGCATCAGTGGATTTTGACCATGTATCAGACCTAGTTGAACCAGGTAATTTCTCTATATTTCGTAGGTTAAATCAATTTTAAACTTAATTTATTAGTTTTTAAATATTGATTTTGGTATTAAATAATCCTTCTATTAAATAAAGGTCATGTATATGCAGTAATTAAAAATAAGAAAAATGAAGAAGGAACATATTACTTTTTGTGTCGTTGTATTGAGGCCAAAAATAAATTGACAACTATAGTCATTGATGGAGAGGGTATTTAGTACCCAATAGAATCTGGTGTTGTCACATGGACATGGCTTAGAAGGTACCATTATTCTGTCCATTTGTATCCATACCTATCAAACTCTTTTTCTTACACGTTTCATTTATTTGGTTATTAAACTCTATAAAATGCAAGTATCCTGTTAGGAATTCTATTGCCTATTTATTTGAGGACTTTGAGACACATAGACATATTCTTCATTACTCTAACCTTATTACTGCAACAAATATTCAATTGATTAAGTATCATGGAAGACCTCTTTACAAGAATTTGTGGAAAGTTCATTAATATGACCACAGGGCAATACTTGACACAATAAGGGTCTAGAGTTGATCCAAAAGGTTCTCTTGACTAATTTTGGCCAATCTAGAAAAATGATTCTACTATATGGTTGAAATGACCCTAACCGACCCTTCTCTGATTTTTCATAAATATATCTCAATTAGATTGAAATAAATAGAAACATGTAGATAACCAGAATATATAAATTCGAATAACTAGCAAATATAATCTTATAAAACTTCACAGAAAATGGTTCGTATTATGTACAACAACAATACAATAACCATGCATTACAATATCCAATCTGAAATACAAAAAATAATAGTAAGATCGGATGACCAAGAACCTGGTAAAATAATGGAGAACTCTGATGTGAATCCGCACTGGAGATGACCTAGGTTTCCATCCAATCCATCAAGAATGCCTGAAGATTTTCGTCCTCAGGATTCTGATTCGAAAGATGCTCCCAGATTCTCAAGGAGAAATAAAATTCATAAAATGAAGCATAACTAAATGAGACCCCAAGCCTTCTTTTAAGGCTACAATTGTGACTCTTTAGTTTCCTCATACTGTCTCTTCATATTCCCACTTTGTCTCTTTATATTTCCACCTTAAGTTAATTTTTAAATAAATATGACCGTTAAGTAATAAAGTAACATAATAAATAAAGTGAGGAATCTTTTGTCATTAAAACATAAGACCAAACGAGGTCAGATGAAATTGTGTGATAGCTTGTTGGAAAGCTCTTAGTGAGATGCTCCAAGTCCACTACTAAAAATCCAAGAATTCTGAACCTCATTGACTTACTATAAATAGTAAGTACCTTGGAAACCTGTGGCCTGAAATTGAAAACACCTAGGCCAATTATCTCCTCAAACACTCCCACACCTCAGTTAGCCCTCCAGACCAAGATAAAAAGGCTAATGACATGACACAAAATAATGTACCCCAAAAAGGGAATATTACAAATCACCCCTTCCTAGAGAATTCTTGCCCTCAAGTAATCGGTATCTATATGCTGAGATCATAACACCTAGATCCCAAACCAACCTCAGGGAAGCTGCTCCACCAATATGTCATGTGACACTAAAATAGTCATTATGCTATGACCTGTGAAGCCACTCATACAACAACAAAACAACATCCAGTCTAATGCCAGGATCCCAAATCACTGCAGGATCAATCGTGCCAATCTGCCATATGTTTCCATCATCTGTAAGAAATTCCTCAACCCAACTAAGAACCTCACTCCAATTGGGATCACCAGTACCTCTATGGTCATAGCAAGGGAAAACCAAACCTCATACCGATCGGCTCCCAAAATAAAAAATAACCGCAAGTATGTCCCTCCTGGATCCCATAAAAAAATGGCCACTTATCTCCCCAGTTGGATGAAATATCTCGATGCTCTATGCCCACACTGAGTGAAATACCAAAAGTGTCCATCTATCATAACACTGCCCCTCTGATCTATAGCCCGAACCAAAAATTGCGCTAAAGAGGCAAGCTGTCAAGACTGTCAGACAATGCTTCCACCTACAAGAAGAGAAGTGTACTTAACCAATCACTCATCCCACCCCTATCCAATAATCAGAAAAGAAGGTACCCCGTAGGTGGGCTGAATGGAAAATAAAATGCATCCCATGCAATAAGGCCAACATGCGATGCACTGAGCAACTCTATTGGGAATCCATGACTATCTCTCAATACTCAGAGTCATACAATGTATACTATCGTGGTATGCAAAACTCACACCAAACAACATACTCATCATCCCAAGCTCAATAAACCTATACTAGAAAAGATCTACATGATCAACATTATCAACGAGTGGTAGTGCAAGGAAAAGTATATCCCTCATCATGCCACAAGATATAACTACCCCTCCTAGGCTGCGGGTGCACAAACCACACTACTCAACAACTGAGCTCATCCCACTACTCCAACCTGGTGACCAAGGCTCACCTCTGATAAGTGAACATGGGTTCCAGACCCTACAAACAACCTCCTCCTCATCTTGGGTATAGGAAGTATCTCCCTCATCTATCTCAACGAGAGGATTGTAAAATGTCAAATCGGCACCCATCTCAAACAAGGAGTTATCCATTGTCTAGAAGTGGTCTAACTCATCAAGAAACTCTCGGTGACCCAAAGATCTTGTTGGAAAATTGTCAAAGTAATAGGTATGTTGTATGTTGTCAAGCTCTCGAATCAACTCCTGGTAGAATTCAGACCTATTTCTATCATCCTGCTCCCTGAACTAGCTAGAGACCACAATATGATTTCTAGCCTCTTGGAGAGAAATACGGGTATGCTCCAAAGTGCCCTGAGTAGAACTAAGCTCCCTATTGAGCCTATTGACCTCAACCTCCTTCTCCCTCAACTACTTAGTATAATTCCTGGTAACTTTTAACAGGTTGTCATAGCTTGTAAGTAATCTCAGATACTCTAATTTTCAATCCTCAAATGTTGTTCTGACCCCCTGTAAATCTGTATTATAGGATCCAATCCTTAGGTTGTATTTCCTTCTATCCCTCTAAGTTATCCTGTACAAATCATCAATGATCTGGTGAGTGCTATCATGGTGAACAAGTGCTGCAATAATGGCATCATCACTAACTTTTAGTTGACTCTTTAAGACACACTTCTCACTAGTGTTATCTCAAGATGTACTACCAAATGGGTCATCCATATCAGTGTGATGCAAGAGTGAAGTGTTGCTAAATAAGTTACATGATTCATCATTACCTAAATTGCTAAAGGTCTCCAATTGGTTACCACAACCTATAGTCATGGATTTATCAAACTTAGCCACCAAGTCACCAAAGTAGAGTTTTGAATACTCACCACTATGTCCTGAGAGTGGGGTAGTCTCAACTATAATGTTTCTATCACTAGGCTGCCATTTATCTTCCCCTTGATCAATCTTGCAGACATGTCCTTGCGACCAGCCTTCCTAGTATAAGAAACAAATCTTCCCTATACTCACTAGGTCCTGGTCCATCACCAGAGATCTTGCAACCTGTACGCCTAATGATGTTCATTCATTTTCAGTCAATGAACTAATGAATTTTTTAGCCTGAAGCTTAATTAATTTAGCTGAGAGTTCATAAGCCATAGATGCGTACCTTATACCTCCTGTCCATATTTCCAACAATTCTGATTGCAATTGTTTTCATATGTCATAGTCCTCATCTAAGATCAATGATAGGATAGTCATTATGCATGTCTTCACCCCATCTGGATGTTGCTCCCTATAATTATTTAGGAGACACTGAAATAATTGTTGAATCATTTTATCATAACCTAGATTCAACATGTGATTGAAGAGTTTAGTGCTTTCCATTAACTCCAAGATTTTTACTTGCTTATCAAAATTAGAATCTATGTCATATCTCAGCCCATCTAGGTTGTTTGCAATCAGTTGTACCACATGTCTTCAAATGTGCTCGGTGTAAGGAATAATAGGGGTTGTAATCTGAGTGATCTCACTAAGACACAAGGTGACTAAAAGCCTAACAGCTCGAAGTGGATGACTCATAAATATACATTGCACCAAGATAACCATTGACGGATGCATGGCCCAATTGAAAATCCTGCAATCTGATTGATCTATCCTAGATAGATATGAATTTATCTCATTGAGTTTGGCCAGCATGCTTTCCATAATTTTTTGCTCCTCCAATTGCCATCCAAGGCAACATAACTCATTGCCTATCTCCATTTCCTTCTGAATATCTCTGAGATATACACCGTAAAACATGCCATTGAATTCCTTAGAGAATATGGAGTTTTCCAAAGAATCCATGATTTAGTTTTCTCCAAATTTCACACAAGGGACTGGATTACTTTCGAAACTATGAAATATTGTCTCTGCAATAAAATTTTTGATTTATTTTGACTGAGATGATCAAATAGTTCCTTGTTCTTGACATTGAATTTTCTATGATTACCTCTGGCTGGAAGAGAAAGGTTTTCTCATAATGAATTCACATACAACATAAGGATTTGAAACTAACTCCAACATTGGGAGCCTATCCAATATTCACATCCAATCAATTTTAAAATGTATCAGAGATATTCTTTGATGGTATGTAGTGTATATGAGGTGTAACAGTGGCGTGTTGGGATTCTTATACAATTTCTATCACAAGTCACCATTGTCAACTTTATATTTAGATTCTTTGAATGGCGTGCTCTTTGTACAAATCATCCAAGGTAATACATTCACAATCATGCAAAAAGTAATTCCAATAATAAATAATTTTTGACACTGTGAATGAAGAAGCTAGAGCATATATTTAGTTTACTATTTCAAAACCAAATAACTGTAGACTATAAGGTGGATACCAATCATGTAAAGGGTCACTTCCTCCTTGTTAGAAGCAACCCTTGGTGTAGTTTGGGTGCTCACAGCTACACCAATAGTCACGCGGGTGTGTGCCAGGGCCCAAAGTCTTGTGCACTATGCAACTGTCACACTTAGTACGTACATGGATCTCCTCTCACTAGTCGGATCCCTCCTCAGTCTGAAGTTCACAACATAAATTTTATAAAACTTATGATATGCACGTCAACTTGAGAGCTCATAGCTATCTTATTTTAATCAAATGTAACCTATCCACCTTCATCAATCTATGAATTTGAGAATGAAGACTATCATTCATATAATAATATACTGATGATTATCGTATTGCACTTTCTCATGTGGCTAGATGTCTTGAACTAGCTCGATGTATCACGCAAGCAAAGGGAAAACACCTTCTTTAATATGGTACACATGATATTATAATGAGGCAAGGTGACCTTCTCTAGTTTGTGGACTGCAGGATTCTTCTGCACTAGTTCGAACCTGGATGTCAAGCTTTGACTATGACTAATCCAGCCAACATATTTGCTGGATGCATAGCTGGCAACATGCGACTGTCATCCCCTAATGCGTGCTTAATTTGGGACCAAACCTGCATAGGATGCCTATACACCTTCACGTGAGAGATAGTCATCGCTCCAACAGTCACATTGGTTGCTCACTGCAATACACCTGTGCACGTGTGCCTCCTCCTTTGACACACACTATTCTTTGCAACCCTATCCTTGGGTGGTGACGACACTTCTTCCAACAATGAATACATGAGCTGGTAGCACTATCCTGTAGCGGAAGACTACAGTGTTCTACATGCAAACACCCAACATGAATACGCTTGGCTCTAGGTGACGCACTCTTGGCCAAAGTAACACACTTGGTAGGTTGGGCTTGGTGGGACACCCATGCTCCTGCAAAATTTATAATGACTATATACACAGTTAGCTCATTTCTTGCATACACTGTAGTCTATTATATACATAGATGATGTAGCCAAAGACTAAATCTTGATACTATACGTAGATGCTAAAGCCATCTTGAATTTGTAAATGACTATATACAAAGTTAGTTTGTTCCTTGCATACACACTTGATACTACACGTATATGCTGAAGCCAAAGACTAAATCTTTGCTAACAAAGCAGTCTCAGAATTGCAGTCGAATTCCCTTTCCAAGTATGACTACCATTGAGATACCATAATTTAATTACTTGTTCTTCCTATGTCAAAATAACTCATAGACCATTGAACTTAAAACATACGGCCCAAATTTCTGTAAATGGATTAGTTTTCCTAGAAATAACATTGTAGAAGAAAGCTCCTTCTTAACACAATATCTCTGCAATTTGTTACTGAAAATAACCTCACAAGCTAGCAGGAAAACCAGCTATAATCCACTGAAATGACCCTAATTGACCCTTCTCTGATTTTCCATAAACATATCTCAAGTAGATTGAAACAAATAGAAACATGTAGATAACCAATAGATATAAATTCGAATAAACAACAAATATAATCTTATAAAACTTCTGAAAAAATAGTTTGTATTAGACAACAACAATACAATAACCATGCATTACAATATCCAATCTGAAATACATAAAATAACAGTAAGATTGGATGACCAAGAACTTGGTAAAACAATGGAGAACTCTGATGTGAATCCGCACAAGAGATAAATTGGGTTTCCGTCCAATCCACCGAGAAAGCCTGAAGATTTTCATGCTCAGGATTCTAATTCAAATGCTGAAGCTTCCTAGATTTTCAAGGAGAAATAAAATTCATAAACTGAACCATAACTCAATGAGACCCCAAGCCTTCTTTAAAGGCTACAACTGTCACTAGTAAATTTTAGCTTGTTTTTCGATGAGGAATAGTCAATTTTTTGATGCAAAGTGGTCGACAAGATGACCATCACTGTTGTCAGACTTTTTTCATCAATTATTTGACACATAATATGTTTTTCATAAATGTGACCTTTATAATCATCAAATTATCAATTAAACAAATGTCAAAATATTTACTTCAAACTGGAAGAATTATCGACATATGTTTCATCTTCTTCGACAAATGTTGGTCGAAATAATCACATAAGTCTAGTCAAAATAGTGATGCCAGATGGGTGAAACATTCTTCGAGAGTATAGCATTCTCATCGAAACTACATTGCTATGATAATTGAAAATTCGACAGCAAATTTAGTTTTTTTAAATTTTTTTTTAATCAATTCTATTATATTAATATATTATCAAATCTATGGTTCTTGTGAGTGGATATGAGTTTTTCTGATACATTTTTTTTTTTCCCTCATTATTTTAAACTATACTATAGACCATAGAAGATGTAAACCCTCTATTTTTGTGTTAACTATCCCTGAACAGTGAGTAGGGGTCATTGTCACTTGGATTGTTGCAATATTGGATTGGTATGATCCTCCACTCCGGGTATAAATGAGTAGGATGGATCAGAACAAAATGCATCAGACAAACTCATATCCATTCACAAGAACCATAGAGAAATGAGTTACTTTACATCTTCTATGGTCCATAGTACAGTTTAAAATAATGAGAGAAAGAAATAAATGTATCAGGAAAACTCATATCCATTCACAAGAACCATAGAGAATCATTTTTACCATCAAATCCTTTGATTGTACCCTCATGGGTTATGCCTGGCAAAATACACTAACTTTACATGCTTCTCTATGGTTCTTGTGAATGGATATGAGTTTGTTTGATACAACAAAGTCGACAACCCTAGTTTATAAACTATACTATGGACCATAGAACATGTAAACCCTCATTATTTTAAACTATACTATGGAATATAGAAGACGCAAACCCTTCATTTTTGTGTAAACTATCCCTGAACAGTTAGCAGGGGTCACAATCACTTGGCTTGTTGCAATATTGGATTAGTATGATCCTCCACTCTAGGTATAAATGAGTAGGATGGATCAGAACAAAATGTATCATACAAACTCATATCCATTCACAAGAACCATAGAGAAATGAGCTACTTAATTTACATCTTCTATGGTCCATAGTATAGTTTAAAATAATGAGGGAAATAACAAAAAGTATCAAACAAACTCATATCCATTCAAAAGAACCATAGAGAAGCATTTTTACCATCAAATCCTCTGACTGTACCCTCACAGGTTATGCCTGGTAGAATACACTAACTTTACATGCTTCTCTATGGTTCTTATGAATGGATATGAGTTTGTCTAATACAAAAAAGTTGATAGCCCTAGTTTATAAACTATACTATGGACCATAGAAGATGTAAACCCTTCATTTTTGTGTTAACTATACTTGAACAGTGAGTAGGGGTCACAATCACTTGGATTGTTACAATATTGGATTGGTATGATCATCAACTCGGGGTATAAATGAGTAGGATGGATCAGAACAAAATGTATCAGACAAACTCATATCAATTCACAAGAACCATAGAGAAATTAGTTACTTAATTTTCATCTTCTATGGTCCACAATATAGTTTAAAATAATGAGGGAAAGAAAAAAATGTATTAGACAAACTCATATCCATTCACAAGAACCATAGAGAAGCATTTTTACCATCAAATCCTTTGACTGTACCCTCACAGGTTATGCTTGGAAGAATACACTAACTTTACATGCTTCTCTATGGTTCTTGTGAATGGATATGAGTTTTTCTGATACAACAAAGTCGACAACCCTAGTGTATAAACTATACTATAGACTATAGAAGATGTAAACCCTCATTATTGTAAACTATACTATGGACCATAGAATATGTAAACCCTCCATTTTTGTGTTAACTACCCCTGAACAGTGACTAGGGGTCACAATCACTTGGATTTTTGCAATATTGGATTGGTATGATCCTTTGCTCCAGGTATAAATGAGTGGGATGGATCAGAATAAAATATATTAGACAAACTCATATCCATTCACAAGAACCATAGAGAAATGAGTTACTTAATTTTCATCTTCTATGGTCCATAGTATAGTTTAAAATAATGAGAGAAAGAAAAAAATGTATCAGACAAACTCATATCCATTCACAAGAATCATAGAGAAGCATTTTTACCATCAAATCCTTTGATTGTACTCTCACAGGTTATGCTTGACAGAATACACTAACTTTACATGCTTCTCTATGGTTCTTGTGAATGGATATGAGTTTGTCTGATACAACAAAGTCGATGGCCCTAGTTTATAAACTATACTATGGACCATAGAAGATGTAAACCCTCATTATTTTAAACTATACTATGGACCATAGAAGATGTAAACCCTCCATTTTTTTGTTAATTATCCTTGAATAGTGAGCAGGGGTCACAGTCACTTGGATTGTTGCAATATTGGATTGGTATGATCCTCCACTCCAGATAATGAGTAGGATGGATTAGAACAAAATGTATCAGAAAAACTCATATCCATTTACAAAAACCATAAAGAAATGAGTTACTTAATTTTTATCTTCTATGGTCCATAGCATAGTTTAAAATAATGAGAGAAAGAACAAAATGTATCAGACAAACTCATATCCATTCACAAGAACCATAGAGAAGCATTTTTACCATCAAATCCTTTGAATGTACCCTCACGGGTTATGTCTGGTAGAATACACTAACTTTACATGCTTCTCTATGGTTCTTGTGAATGGATATGAGTTTGTCTGATACAACAAAGTCGATAGCCCTAGTTTATAAACTATACTATGGACCATAGAAGATGTAAACCCTCATTATTTTAAACTATACTATGGACCACAGAAGATGTAAACCCTTCATTTTTGTGTTAACTATCCCTGAATAGTGAGCAGGGGTCATAGTCACTTAGATTGTTGCAATATTGGATTGGTATGATCCTCCACTCTAGGTATAAATCAATAGGATGGATCAGAACAAAATGTACCAGACAAACTCATATCCATTCACAAGAACCATTGAGAAATGAGCTACTTAATTTACATCTTCTATGGTCCATAGTATAGTTTAAAATAATGAGGGAAAGAACAAAATGTATCAGACAAACTCATATCCATTCACAAGAACCATAGAGAAGCATTTTTACCATCAAATCCTCTTACTGTACCCTCACGGGTTATGCCTGGTAGAATACACTAACTTTACATGCTTCTTTATGGTTCTTGTTAATGGATATGAGTTTGTTTGATATAACAAAGCTGACAACCCTAGTTTATAAACTATACTGTTGACCATAGAATATGTAAACCCTTATTTTAAACTATACTATGGACCATAGAAGATGTAAACCCTCTGTTTTTGTGTTAACTATCCCTGAACAGTGAGCAGGGGTCATAGTCACTTGGAAAGAACAAAATGTATCAGACAAACTCATATCCATTCACAAGAACCATTAATTTCTCTGATTAATAAACATTGTTTTCCCAATTATTTTAATAAGCATTTGTAAGGTTAGAGTTAAGAGATGAAACCAGTGAAGAGATGATCGAAAACATGTGATGCTGATTGAATTCGACCTCCTTCCATCCTTCACCTCTGCTTTGTGCACGAAGTAATTGCATAATGAAATAAAATGAAACCGTGTCTTTTTTTTAAAGTTATATTCCCATGTTGGTTGGAATTATGACCACCTGTCATGATCATGATTCCAACCAACATGGGAATGGATTAAAAAAAAAATCAAAATTTTCCTTCTATAAACCGACCAAGGAAATTCATTTTAATGCTTGGTCAGAAATGTTGGTCTAAAAAGTGGATCAAATGTACTAGTGTGCGACTCTTCATTTTCCTCATACTGTCTCTTCATATTCTGACTTCATCTCTTTATATTTCCACCTTAAGTTACTTTTTAAATAAATATGACCGTTAAGTAATAAAGTAACATAATAAACAAAGTGAGGAATCTTCCAACATTAAAATGGAGGACCAAACAAGGTCGGATAACATCATGTGATAGCTTGTCGAAAAGCTCTCGACGAGACGCTCCAAGTCCACTACTAAAAATCCAAGAATTCTGAACTCTGTCGACTTACTATAAATAGTAAGTACCCTGGAAACTTGTGGAAACTACTCCAATTGGCCTGAAACTGAAAACACCTAGGGCAATTATATCCTCGAACACTACCACACCTCGGTTAGCCCTCCAAACCAATATAAAAAGGCTAATGACATGGCACAAAATAATGTACCCCAAAAATGGGACAATACAATGGTAGAATGATTTCAACAATTTTGTGTATATCTTCAAGGTTCTCTATGTGCATATTTAGAGGCCAAATTTTGTACTTCAAAATAACAATGAGATATAATGTGCATAAATAGTTGCCAAATTTTGTATAAAAAGGGCTACCATGTGCATATTAGATGCTAAGTTTTTTGTGAAAAAAGGGCAATGAGTTGTCTTGTGCATGTTAGATGCTAATATTTGTATATAAAAGGTGCAATGAGCTGCCATGTCCATATTAGATGTCAATTTTTATGTAAAATAGGGGAAATGAGTTTTCATGTGCAAGTTAGATACCAACTTTTGTATATAAAAGGTGCAATGGGCCTAATTTGCAAATATATTATTGAAATACATGTATTCAATCCTCTCTATCCGTACCTTGGAAGAATATGGTATTTACTTTTGAAATTTATCTTTTATTTGTACGTTTAACAATAAATAAGTGTGAAATCTATTTAAAAATTTCTTACGTAAATGTTAATTACCATTAAGAACATGTTTAGACATATCTTTAAAAAAACTATTCTTTAAACGTCATAACATGGATGTGACTGCAAAAGCTCATGTCATATGAGCAACATTGGCTATCTTTCAATCCATTCATCGTGGGATCAATTCGTCTACTCCATTATTTCTGGTTGGCTAGGTAAACACTAGTGACAACTTCATCTCACATATGGAGTCCCTCAAACATTTGCAAGCACATCGGACCAGGTTGTCCCTAAGGGTCACTAAGCAACATTGGACAATAATCTTTCTTGGGGCATATATCGAAGCTTGTATGAGGTATCAACAAATCGTTAGATGCTACAAGACCATGTTATGTAGGCCTAAAATCACCTATCTCATTTTTTGGAGATTCCCCTTCATTTTAAATTGGCATCCCTATCTTAGTTTATGTCAAAAGTTACATTTTTTCTCAATTGAAATGAGCAACATTGGCTATCTTTCAATCTATTCATCACAGGATCGAATCATCTACTCCATTAGCTCTGGTTGGCCACATAAACACTAGTGACAACCCTATCACACACATGAATTCCCTCAAATTTTCATGATCACACTGGACCATAGTGTCCCTAAGGGTCACTAAGCAACATTGGGCAATGATCTTTCTTGAGGCATAGGTTAGAGCTTGTGCGAGGTATCAACAAATTGTCAAGTGCTACACAAATTTGTTATGGAAGCCTAAAATTACCCATCTCAATTTTGGGAGATTCCCCTTCATTTTAATTTGGCATCCCTATCTTGGTTTATGTCAAAAGTTTCAATGTTGCTCAATTGAAATGAGCAACATTGGCTATATTTCAATCTATTCATCATGGGGTTGAATCATCTGCTCCATTAGCTTCGATTGGATGAATAAATGCTAGTGAAAACCCTATCTTGCACATAGAGTCCCTCGACCATTCGCGAGCACACCAGCCCAAGTGTCCCTAAGGATCATTAAGCAACATTAGGCAGTAATATTTTTTGGGGCATATCTTGGAGCTTGTGTGAGGTATCGATGAATCATTAGGTTCTACAAGAGCATTTTATGGAGGCCTACAATTACCTATCTAAGTTTTGGGAGATTCTCATTCCTTTTAATTTTGCATCCCTATCTCAGTTTATGTCAAAAGTTACAATGTTGCTCAATTGAAATGAGCAACATTGGATATCTTCCAATCTGTTCATCTTTGGATTGAATCATCTACTCCATTAGCTCCATTTGGTTGGGTAAATGCTAGTGACCACCCCATCTCGCACATAAAATCCCTTGAACAATCTCGAGCACACCGAACCAAAGTGTCCCTAAGGGTCACTAGCAACATTCGACAATGATATTTCTTGGAGAATATCTCAGAGCTCATGTGAGGTATTGAAATATAGTCAAGTGCTACAAGACCTTGTTATGGAGGCCTACAATTACCTATCTCAGCTTTGGGAGATTCCCCTTCTTTTTAATTTGGCATCCCTATCTCAGTTTATGTCAAAGGTTGTAATGTTGGTCAATTGAAATGAGCAACATTGGCTATCTTTCAATCCATTCATTGTGGTATCAAATCATCTGCTCCATTAGCTCTAGTTGTCCAGGTAAACACTAGTGACAACCCCATCTTGCACACGGAGTCCCTTGAACATTTGCAAGAACACCGGACCAGAGTGTCCCTAAGGGTCACTAAGAAACATTGGGAAGGGATCTTTCTTGGAGTATCTCTTGGGGCTCATGCAAGGTATGAAAAAATTGTTAGGTGCTACATGATCATGTTATGGAGGCCTACAATTACCTATCTCAGTTTTGAGAGATTCCCATTCATTTTAATTTGGCATCCCTATCTCGGTTTATGTCAAAACTTGCAATGTTACTCAATTGAAATGAGAAACATTGACTATCTTTCAATCCATTTGTCATGGGATCGAATAATCTACTCCATTAGCTCTGGTTGGTTGGTTAAATGCTAGTGACAATCCCGTCTTGCACACCAGACCAAAGTGTCCCTAAGGGTCATTAATCAACATTGGGAAGTGATCTTTCTTAGGGCATATGTTAGAGCTCATGCGAGGTATTGATTAATCGCCAGGTGCTACAAGACCATGTTATGGAGGCCTAAAATTACCTATCTCAGATCTAGGATATTCCCCTTCATTTTAATTTGGCATCCATATATCAGTTTATGTCAAAAGTTTCAATGTTGCTCAATTGAAATGAGCAACATTGGCTATCTTTCAATTCGTTCATTGTGGGATAGAATCGTCTACTCCATTAGCTCTAGTTAGCTAGGTAAACACTAATGATAACCCCATCTTGCACATGGAGTCCCTCAAACATTCACAGGCACACCGAACCAGAGTGTCCCTAAGGGTCACTAAGCAACATTGGTAAAATTTGGTATTTCACACTTTTCACCAACTTGTTCCAAAACACAATCCACAAGAAATAGAAACCACATAAACCACCCATTAATATACATCTTCTTATGACCCTTATTTGGTCAATTAGGACAATTTGACACAATAGACAAAATCATTACATATTTTCACTTTTCATGTCTTATTACATCAAATTAAGTCACATATGATTTTGATTACATTATCCATGCTACAATGACTTTGATAAACATGTTTCCATTTTATAATATTAAATAATGAATGTAAACATGTTTGATTAGTTACAAAAAATTAAGTTTTGAAGTACAATGATATGCACACAATGAATAAATTGGATTGAATATCAAGTTTCAAATATATCAAAATGAACAATAATCGTGTACATATCAAAAAATGGCATAGATTCCAAATAAATAATAGTTACAAAAATGTGGCATGTGCCATGTCAAGGTCGATATATACAATACAAATATTGAATATATACAAAAATTGGTCATTCAATGAAATATATATCTCTATCAATATCTATGACTATGTTGGATAATCAAAATTGAGCCTCTTCAAAGCAATACGTGGCTCACTGGATGTTTGTACAAGAACAATTCAAATGCTAAATCAGATTTCTTATATCCAAATACTATCAAAATAACTAAATACCAGACTGTAATTTGTTGACAATTGAATTGTTGATTACCTCATCTCTTTCTTCTGCACTTGGGCTATGTAGTAATGTTGATGGGCTCCTTCGTGGGTGAGGAATCCTAACAAAATGGAATGGTAAAGGGTCTATATGAAGTCACGAAGGGAGCTATAATAGGTAAAAGAAAATTAACACAAGTTAATAACCCAAAGTTGATGAAAAATACTAAAAAAGTAAAAATTCATGTACTCATATCTAAATCTATATGTTTAACACACACACACACACACACACACACACATATAATGCATACCAAAGCCTCAGGTAGCTCTCCTGTACTCTTAGGAGGGATCGTCACTGATGAGGCTGCTATGACCATTTCCTATATGAAAATAATAACATATATCATAGTCATAGAGGAAGGATTTCTAAGATATTTTGAACAAACAAGAATGCAATCAAAATTTAATATAAAAATGTTACCTCTTCTCACTCCTAAACATCGATAACATTTGGCGCATTTATTAATTCTATAAAACCCAATTTTTTCTGTATATAGAACAAATAAAATTTGCATTGATCAGTATACATGTACATGTTTAATCATAATACATTTCAACAAAAAAAAAAAAATTGTACTAAATTACCTTTTGTACTTTGGGTTTCCTTGAGGATTTGTTTTGTTGTCTCAGTGTCTTGGAGCTAGGTGGGGTAACCTAGCAGAAAAAAAATTAAGATAAGAGAAACAAATATGATAACACTTAGGTTCAATTAAAATTATAAACAAGAGGTGTGAAAAATATGATATTTCAAAGCCCTCTAAGACAAATTCAATTGTGGAAAGTGTCACATCATCAACGTTGGACATTTCAACCTCCAACAAGCCCTATAAAACATCAAATAATATACATATTAAGAAAATATATCTTGACAATAAGAAATTATTCTATTTTTATGAATATTTAAAAAATATACCTCAGGTGTTGAAGCTACTCGTGCATGTCTAGTTGAACAAGTACTTTGTGGCATGCTTTGTGTATCACCTGTTGCACCCTACAATGCATATTATTCATATATCAATTTAATTTGTTCTTTAAATAAAAATTTATTTACTTTTATAAGCTTTAGGTGATTAAAACTAATAACATGTCAAAACACAAATAAACATACATGCATCTATCTCGTAGAAAACACCATTGTCAATAGGTCATTTGTGAGGGCCACGTCCTCACTAGAAAATGCTTGACATCTACTCCCACAATGTGTACACGAATGGGATGTTGAACCATCCTCATTTGCGTCAGTATCTACTCTGACACATATACCCTGATAGCTGGGGCACATATGCTCAATGGGTTGGACTGAGCTAAATGGAGCATTTGATGATGATGGAGGTGGTGCAGGTGTTGATCCACCCTCTGCATCAACTAACTGTGTGCCATGATCAATAATGACATCATTCAATGATGTAACTATTTAAAGAGTCTGTAAATAAATAGACTCCTTCACTACTACCAAGACCACAACATGAACTATGGGTTTTTTAGCTAGATACCTCCTATCTTGTGGTTCTCCCACCCTATGGGTCCCAACTCTATTCTACATAGAGCCTCTCACTCTACCCTAGAACTATCGAATGTCAAATTAATGTGGCTTCTCACAAAGGATAAAATCACAATATAGTTTTCTTAAAAAATATAAAGGCACCTCCCAATTATTACAGGGTTCTTGGTCAAAGACCATATACCACCTATCCCAAAATGTAGCTCTCATCCTATTATGAACACACCAATGTATGGGAAACTAATTCGTATTAAGTTCTAAGGAGTTACTACTTTAATAGGATTAGTCAAAAGAGCACATATGTCTTCATTAAGTATCCTCTTTTTTTCACTTGCTCATATGACAACTCATCGGCATAAAATGCACAACATTTATCCATCCATGAACCCCATGTTGTAACATCCTTAGAAACCTCATTCGCACTATTGGCCATTCTTTCTAAGAAAGTGGGGAGGGATGAGTGGTGCTCAAAAGTAGAGGGCCTCAACCTATTAATCAATATGGATATTTGGGCATTTTTTATTGTGTAGTTGAGGAGGATTGTTTATTGAAGCATGGGATCATCATTTATTTATAAGTTTCATTTGTGTGGAGGATCAATAGCTTCACATTATCTTATGTAAAATATCTTTATATCCTATTTTTATTTACTGTTATATGTTTGTTCCACATTAAAGTAGAAGTCTAGGTGGCAGAGAAACTAGAGTTTCCTTTCTCTGGGTCCATGGGTAAAGGTAGAAGTAGAATAGTCTTTGTCCCCTATTTTTATCATTGCACCTAGTGAGAAGGGTTTGTTAGTGTTTTTTATTACCATTCTTTTGGGAGGGGTTTATGTTGCAATGTCAAAAATTATTTGTGCTCCCATCAAAAGAGTGAAACTTCTGATTCAAAACCAAGATGAAATGTTAAGAATAGATCGTCTCCCTCATCCCTACAAAGGAATTGGGGAATTTTTTTTCTCGTACATAAGGATGCAAGTGAAGTTCACTTTGGAGAGGGAATGTAGTCAAAGTTCTTTGTTGCTTTCCCACTTAGGTAAAAAGGTGTTCAAATTGTAGGTTGTGGTCATTATGAACTCCCATTTGTCAACTTTCACCCATGAAAAACTCATGTTAGTGCAATTTATTTCCTCAAACTGATGTATTCAACATTTACTCTTTCTAGCATTAATTTTTGTTTCACAACAATGAAATTCCCAAATGTTACATTTCTTCTCTGAGTAAGCATTTCTTTATGTTGATTGTTGTAAACACTAACCTTTCGACACAAATTCCACATTAGTAACATACACAAGACAAGGGAGTCAGTCAACTAAGTCAAAAGTCAACCACATATTGACAAGACAAAAGTATTTTCTATATTAATTCCACAAAAAAGGTAAATGGTTTGACCAACTTGTTGAAAAAAAATGGTACACATGAGTCCATAACAAGGAAGAGTGTCAACCAAAATGTAGCTTGTCGAAACAACATCCCCAAAAAAAATTGACCGAGCCATCGAAATACATCAATAACAATAACTAAAGGATACTTAGACTATTTGGTTGAAAGAATCAATATATGACAATATGAAATAGATCAAACTAGAACTTAACTTACTAAGACATGGAGATTTTACAAGATCCATCCACTAAAAAACATAAGAGTGTGGATGTTAAAACAATAGACCAATTGTCAATACAAAGAAATCATAATTTTTCTCAACATGAGAACCTTGGGTTGACACGAGCTCCAGACACTTGTTTCACACAAAACATTAAGGGTGAGAATATTGTAGGAATGTGTTTCCACCCTACCAGTTCTTTTTGTTGGTCCTACACCTTACGTTCACTCCCTTTTAAGTTAAAATATTTAAGTGGGAAAACATCATTTCTGTTCAATGAAACCTATTCAAGAAGATCGTTAAGAATTTTGTAGAGAAATCTGCATTCTAGAAATCAGCTAAGTAGAGATTAGAGATGTACAAGCTCCATAATGCTTAAAATCAAGCAATTAGCTCATCTAAATTCAAATCCCATGAAAGACTATAATTTAAACACTTAAGTGTTAATCACAATTTAGTTAAGAAAGGGTGTGTATATATATATATACCAAGGTCCAATTCTTTTTAATTTTATTGTTTGACTTCTATGAAGGCCCTTATCTTGGTTGTGAATTATCTTTATCTTCCTCTTAGCTTTTTCTTGTAAGGGTTTAATGCAGTGACATGTACAAAAGTTGAGCCTTTTCCAACAAGGGTTACACTGCAAGAAAGTTCTTGCCAAATGCAGGCAAGACAATTTTGAAAAATAGGGATAGGCTTCCATGTAAGCAAGTAATGCTTAAAAGAATTTACAGAATATGTCATATTATATTGACTAATTGTTCCATGAATGTGGAACTATAATGTGCACAAAATTATCGAAATCCTTGGATTCTAGAATTTTGATGATTTTATATCCAAGGAGCCCATAGCATACTGAGACTTCATATAATCTAATTATAGATATAGAAATACAATCAGTACAATATAGATTTGAAAGGTGACTAAGAAAAAAATAATGAACACTATTGTCAACATGTGGTAGATTAAATCTTGCAATCTGAAGCTTTGACTTTATTTTCCTTCAATATTTTGGCATCCACCAAAAATTTTAACACCTCCAATAACTCTAATGATCTTGCAAGGAATGCAATGATACACTGCATAAGCCAACATTCTTTTGACACCCACAATCCCTTTTCTTCAAATATGTAATTTGTAAGCCTTTAGACCAGTGCTTTCATCCATGTCTTTTTGTCATGTGACATTTCTTTCTTTCTTTTTTCTATAGAATTTCAAATGGTGCTTTTAGATGCTTTGGAAAAGACATCAACATTAAATTCAACGATATGGTTGTGGAGGATGACTTATGCAAAGATGGGTGTTCAGCTGCTTCAAGTTGCTCATTTCTAGACTTATCATCAACCTCACAATTAGCTGATATTCAAAAGACTAGAGAAATGTAGGGAGAAGAGCATGAATCAAAATTGCTAGTACGAACCATAAAAACTTATATAGATTTGAGCACTCTCAATCAGTTTAAGTTTTCTTTCACATACAACCTAATTTCTGTGGTCAATATTTTCCCCTTCAACCAATCAACTTGTGAGAAATTTTTACATAATTTTATTTCTAATTATGTGATTCAAGAAGTTCATCGTTTTTAGTCAAATTTTTTCTATATGATATTTTAGTGGCCTCTAATAGTATTGTTGATGGCTCAGAGGTGCTTTCTCATATACCAATGTGAGAGAACATATGCATTTATAGGATAGAAGCTACAAAACTGGTCCTCGAGGTGCTCAAATTTGCAAAACTTTGGGCCTAAAAAAATGCTTGGTATCAGAGGGTGTAGGTGCCTATCTTTTGTTAATTTTTAAAGAAGGATTTAATGTCCCAATGTGTTGTTTTAGGATACTTGGGGGCTGAATATTGAAAAAAAAAATTATTTCTCTTTTCCTTATTTCATTTGATCATATCTTAGGATTTAGTTTAGGCTCCTATTTCTGTTTCTTTTACAACTCTTTTTTATGTCTCTTTTGTTTATTCTTCCCATTGTAGAGTTTTTCTTTGGTAATAATAACAAAAAATTTGCCTTCAACCAAATAAAAATATTTTGGTGGCATTGGAGTCCACCTGGGCAGCTACTTGATGCCAAATCCAACACCAAAATTTTTGACTAAGAATGGTTTAAAGGTCATTCCTAAAGTTGTTGCATCGAGGAATATGACTTCTGGAAATGGATTTAGTGAAAATATGCCTTATTCTTGCCTCCAAAATTTTCCCATATGTCAATGCTAGAAGATTTGGCAAGTAAAGAATGGTTATAATATATTTTTCCCTAATTTTCATGGACGCATACTAAAACTCCATCTGTGCATCATCACTCCTCAAATCCTTACTCTTTTGATTCTTTACTCTCTGCAACCAAATAAAAATAGCTCGTGTTGAGGGTTCTCATAGCACAACTTTGCCTTCTTGTAGAAGACAAAATTGAATGATTCTCCTTTCCTTGGTGGGCTTCATGTATACCTAAGGAATCTTCCCTATCATGATCCCTATGTGAATCATAACTATGAAATGCCTAGATTTTAATCTCTTCATTGGAACTCTAATTTGATGATTTAATAAATATGTTTCCAAGCATCAACTCATGAGTTAAATCCATGTCTTCGCCTTCATGTGCACAAAACTCGGGCAATATTTCTCATGGAAGTGGCTAGGTTAAAACTATTTGAAGACACTAAGGCATCTGAGACACTACTTTTTGGTCCTAGTTTTGGGCCACTTCATTACCACAACCTATAGTAGTTTCTCATCTACAGTTATATGGCTAGAGGAATCTCCTTCAATTGCTTCCATGGCCTTCATAGGGACTATAATGCATTGACAATCTCACAAAACTTAAAATTTACATCAAAAATTAAAGAGAACTGGAGTGGCTTTATCAGATTTGCATCCACCATAATATAAGTTTCAGATTTATTTGCAAGGGACATAGACTACGAGCCTCACATTGTTGGGAGAAGATTAGAAAGATTCACCAGCAAAAAAGGGTAGTATTGCTCGTACGTCTATGGGACAAATATCACGTGAAATACATGGCATGAGTCTATCTAATGCCAGGCTAAAAAATGTACTTGTCTCTCCCCTGCCCCTAGCTCATATGCTTCATCTTTCAACATGCTACAAATTGAAATAAACACGAATTAAGAGGGGAAGAAAAACCCTAAAATCAAAACCCTTATAAAAGTCCTATATGTTAGCTTGTGGTGACTAATCAGGAAAGTACTATCCAGGAAAGTACTGTACACTTTTCCTCCCGACCTCGCCGACTACTTTTTGAGTTATTTGGGCCGACTACTTATAACTCATTCTAACCCTAAAGCGGGAAAATATTGTATAATATGGCTTAGGGTTAGGGATTTTCATTATGTATGATTTTAGTACTTGTGGCAGAATTGGGCTGTAAGGGATTATGGATTGTAATTAGGTTGTAATCACTGGATAATAATAATATTGGACTCGCTGTTGGTGGATGTAGCCCAGGGATTGGGTGAACCACGTTAAATTTGTGTGTCTTGTGTTCTATTCTGTGTGGTTTATTATTTTCTGATATTAGTTATATTTGCACATAATTATTATTTCTGCCTTGTTAATCTTAACAAGTGGTATCAGAGTGAGGTTATTTCATTCGTTCTTTCATCTATTCTCTGAAGCAGGTCTCACGAGTTAGTGGGAGAGTCTCTCGGTTAAGTGGGAGAAATGGCAGATGAGGGTAGGCTGAAGGTTGATAAGTTTAATGGGCAGAACTTCCAGTTATGGAAGATGCAAATGGAGGATTATCTCTATTAGAAGGATCTATGGCGGCCATTAGAGGGAGTAGCCAAGAAAGAGCAATCAATGTCTCAGGAGGATTGAGATATTTTGGATAGGAAGGCACTGGGGAGTATTCATCTATGCCTGGCACAATCGGTGGCATTCAATATTACTGAAGCAAAGATAGCTAAAGATCTGATGGAAACCCTAGCGAAGTTGTATGAAAAGCCTTCAACTTCAAACAAGGTATTTCTTATGAAGCGTTTATTTAATATGAAAATGGTAGGTGGATCAGTTACTGATCATTTGAATGAGTTTAATACAGTTACAAGTCAATTAACCTCAGTTAAAATTACTTTTGATGAAGAGGTTAGGGCTCTCTTGATTTTGTGTTCTTTGCCAGAAAGTTGGAATGGCTTGGTAATGGCTGTTAGTAATTCTATTTCTGGTTCTAATACCCTAAAGTATGATGATGTTATTGGTGTTATATTGAGTGAGGAAATTCGTAGGAAAAGCTCAGGGGCATCCACATCGGGTAGTGTATTGAACACAGAAAGCAGAGGCAGAACAAGAGATAGAGGAAACAACTCTGGAAATCATGGGAAATCAAGAGGAAAATCAAAGGGAAAGAGGTCTGAATCTAAAGGGCCAAATGATTGCTGGTACTGTGGAAAACCAGGTCATAAGAAGAAAGATTGTTGGTCTCAGAAGAAAGATCAAGGAGACAAAAATGATGGAAACAAGGAGGCAAATGTGGTAAGTAACAAATCCGAGGAGGATGCTTTGCTCTTGTCCTTAGAAAGTATTGATGATTCATGGGTTTTAGATTCTGGGGCTTCATTTCATGCTACACCCCATAGAAGTTATTTTGTTGATTATGTCCAAGGTGATTTTGGGCTAGTTTATTTGGGAGATAATGAACCCTGTCAGATTGTTGGAAAGGGAAAAATTAAGATTAAGTTGCAGAATGGGAATCATTGGCTACTACAAGAGGTAAGACATGTTCCAAGGCTGAGTAGGAATTTAATTTCAGCAGGGCAACTGGGTGATGAGGGTTGCACAATTACTTTTAATGATAAAAATTGGAAGGTTTCAAAAGGTTCCTTAGTAGTAGAAAAAGGTGTGAAAGTAGGCACCTTATATCTTTGTACAGGTCATACTATTCCTTCTACTTTAATTGTTTCAGAAGATAATGAATGTTCAGGAACAGTGGCTACAGTTGAGCAGGAAGAACATCAAACTGTTGCTGTAGATTCTGACACAGCACTGTGGCACAACAGACTCGGGCACATGAGTGAAAAAGGTATGAAATTACTTCATTCAAAGAAAGTTTTACCTGGTCTGAAATGTGTCAATATGGATTTATGTGAAAGTTGTTTTTATGGAAAACAAAAGAGAGTTAGTTTTGTGAAGAGTGGGAAGGAAAAGAAAAATGAGAGATTAGAGCTTGTGCATACAGATGTATGGGGACTAGCTCAAGTATCTTCCCTTGATGGCTCTCTGTATTATGTTACATTTATAGATGATGCAAAAAGAAAAGTATGGATTTATTTCCTTAGACAGAAATCTGATGTATTTCAAACTTTTAAGAAATGGAAATGCTTGGTTGAGAATGAGACTGGTAAAAAGTTAAAATGTCTCAGATCTGATAATGGTGGTGAGTATTGCAGCACAAAATTTGAAGAATATTGTTCCTCTAATGGTATTCATAGGCAGAAAACTGTACCAAGGACTCCACAAGAAAATGGAGTGGCTGAACGCATGAACAGGACAATAATGGAGCGTGCAAGGAGTATGAGGTTGCATGCTAGGCTGCCCAAAAATATGTGGGCAGAGGCAGTGAACACTGCTGTTTATTTAATCAATAGAGGCCCCTCTACTCCTTTGGACTATGGTATTCCAGAGGAAGCATGGAGTGGTAAGAAGGTGAGTTATTCTTTTCTCAAAACCTTTGGTTGTGAAGATTTTGCACTTATAGATTCTGAAAATAGAACCAAGCTGGAAGCTAAGTCAAAGAAATGTGTATTTGTTGGGTATGGCATTGATGAATTTGGTTATAGGCTTTGGAGTTTTGAAAATCATAAAATTGTAAGAAGCAGGGATGTCATATTCAATGAGAAAGTATTGTACAAAGATCTGTTGCTGCAGCATGAGAAGAAAGAAAATGACTATGTAGTACTGGATGATACTCCACAAGTTCATGTTCCAGTAGTTCCTTATGCTCCGCAACAACAGCAACAACAAATACCACACACCCCAGTGAGTGTTAGATGGTCAACAAGGCTAAGTAGACCTCCAGAAAGATTTTCTCCATCTTTGTATTCTATTTTGTTAACAAATGCTGGTGAACCTGAATGTTATAATGAAGCTATGGAGGTGGATACAAAGCTTCAGTGGGAGTCTGCAATGACAGATGAAATGGACTCGTTGTTGAAAAATCAGACATGGGATTTATGTAAGTTACCTGTAGGTAAAAGGGCTTTACAGAATAAATGGGTTTACAGGATAAAAGAAGAGGATGGAGGTACGAAAAGATTTAAAGCCAGATTAGTCGTAAAAGGATTTGCACAGAAACATGGTATTGATTTTGATGAGATATTTTCTCCAGTTGTTAAAATGACTTCTATTCGTACTGTTTTAAGTATTGTGGCTACTGAAGATTTGCATTTAGAGCAGCTTGATGTTAAAACAGCCTTTCTTCATGGTGATTTGGATGAAGAAATATATATGGTTCAGCCACAAGGATTTGAGGTCAAGGGTAAGGAGAATTTTGTGTGCAGATTGCAGAAAAGTTTATATGGCTTGAAGCAAGCACCTCGGCAATGGTATATTAAATTTGACACTTTTATGAATGGGCATGGATATAGTTGGTGTCATTCTGACCATTGTGTTTATTTTAAGAGGTTGGATGATGACAGCTACATTATTTTATGTTTATATGTTGATGATATGCTTGTAGCTGGGTCTAACATGAATCACATTAAGGGGTTGAAACAACAGTTAGCAAAATCTTTTGCTATGAAGGATTTGGGGGCAGCAAAACAAATCCTGGGTATGAAAATTTGTAGAGATAGGAAAAATAGGAAATTGTCTCTATCTCAGGCTGATTATATTGAGAAGGTGTTGCAACGTTTCTCTATGGAAAATGCCAAAGCTGTCAGCACACCTTTGCCTGGTCATTTGAAATTGACTAAGGATATGTGTCCCAAGACACCAGAAGAAGAGACTAAAATGTCTAAGGTACCTTATGATTCAGCTGTAGGGAGCTTAATATATGCTATGGTATGTACTAGGCCAGATATTGCACACGCAGTGGGAGTCGTTAGCCGTTATATGAGTAACCCTGGTATTGAGCATTGGAATGCAGTCAAATGGATTCTCAGATATTTGAGAGGCACATCCAGTAAGTGTTTACACTTTGGAGGTTCTACTACTACTGTACAAGGCTATGTTGACTCAGATTTGACAGGAGATATAGATAGCAGGCGGAGTACTACAGGTTATATATTTACTATTGGTGGGACAGCAGTGAGTTGGATTTCTCGACTACAAAAGGTGGTTGCTTTATCCACTAGAGAGGCAGCCAAGGAGATGATATGGCTTCAATTCTTCATGGAAGAATTGGGACATCCACAAAAGGATAATTTTCTACATACAGATAGCCAAAGTGCCATTCATCTTGCAAAGAATTCTGCTTTGCACTCAAAGACAAAACACATACAGTTGTGGTACCATTTCATTCGATCAGTTTTGGATGATGGACAGTTAAGGCTGGAAAAGATTCATACTGATGATAATCCAGCAGATATGTTTACAAAGGTAGTAACAAGGGAGAAGTTGAACTCATGTTCAGCTTCAGTTGGTCTTCTAGACTGAACAAAATAAAGGAACAGCTGGGTCCAAGGTGGTTCAATCCAGTGGGAGCCTCATGTGGGTAGGGGTATTGCTACAGGATCAGTCTCCAAGTGGGAGGTTTTTTAGTATAGTGTGGATACTGATCAGTCACCAAGTGGGAGATTGTTAGCTTGTGGTGACTAATCAGGAAAGTACTATCCAGGAAAGTACTATACACTTTTCCTCCCGACCTCACCGACTACTTTTTCAGTTATTTGGGCCGACTACTTATAACTCATTCTAACCCTAAAGCGGGAAAATATTGTATAATATGGCTTAGGGTTAGGGATTTTCATTATGTATGATTTTAGTACTTGCGGCAGAATTGGGCTGTAAGGGATTACGGATTGTAATCAGGTTGTAATCACTGGATAATAATAATATTGGACTCGCTGTTGGTGGACGTAGCCCAGGGATTGGGTGAACCACATTAAATCTGTGTGTCTTGTGTTCTATTCTGTGTGGTTTATTATTTTCTAATATTAGTTATATTTGCACATAATTGTTATTTCTGCCTTGTTAATCCTAACACTATATATCGTGGCAAGAGATAAGAATGTCATTCAGACCTGTGATCTCACACTCATCATGTTCAAGTTCAATATAGTGAGGAAATTCATTGCAGATGGGTGATATTCTCTACAATGATGGTCTCAACATCAATCTGATCATCCGAAAACCATATTTTTGAAACTCCCGACACATATTAGGTTCTTTCATTATTGGCTGCCACCAAAATTGATGAATGGAGGATACACAACAAGAACACATGGCTCACCTACATGCAAAAAAACTTGCGAAGATGCCAATTGTTATTGTAATACCCCAAAATTGGCACCTATTTAATTTCATCAATTTTGGTGCATTATCTCGATTTTACATCACCAAAGTCCTAGTTCCCTAGGCAATTTTCTCTCTCATATCTGACTTAATTTGACTTGATGTCAATTGCAAAGACCATAAATTGCAATAATCAAACGCTAAAATAATTCCTAAGTCCTAGACTTTATTTGGCTAAATAATCTCTATGATAAGTTAATTTAATTATGAAGTCCTAAGTACTTTTAATTAAATTAAACTCCACCCCCTTTAGCTAAATACCCTTGAAAGGAATTAATAAATATTTAGTTAAATTGAATGGACATCTCTTTATTTGAATTTAATAATTCAAATTACTCGAAAGGTCACTCCCCACATGTGGCAAATTTCATTCTTTTAATTAAATAATTCATACCTTTTTGTCTCAAAGGGGAATGAAGAGTCAGGAGTTTCAAATCAAGAAACTCTTCATTCCTCTCCCGAGCTTTTCTATTTAATGAGCCTCTTCTTCTCATTCAAAAAAAAAGAGACAATTTTGAGAGTAAAGGCACTATAGTGAATTTTTGATTGAATTTCGAGCTTTCATTTGCAACTAGTTTAATTTCTCATTTTATGTGTAATTGCATTTCTCATTTAGATTAAATTTGTTTAATTATTCTTAGATTAAGATCATTTTTATTCCAAAATCAACTAAAAATCTGCATTTCATATTTCCTTTCAAGTACTTTAGATTAATTGCATATTTCTCTCAAAGTATTCTTAGATTAATTGCATTCATCTTAGTTTGATTCTAAGCTTTGCATATCATCTTTATGGCTTTCTTGGAAAATCCTCCGTTGTAGTAGCGGTTTGATGGTTGTTGGTTCTCCAATCTTAGAGCGATTATACACCCCGCCTGCATAGGAGGCAACAGGTCGCTTCCTCACGAATTTTGGATTGAATAATTCATATTCTCTTCGTAATTTGACCATAGGAGTAATGACTATGTTGTGTTGTGCCTGATTTAGAGGTCACATTCAGTCACATACATTTTGGCGCCCACCGTGGGGTAGAAAATCTAATTTCTGGCCTCATTATCATTTTTTTTTCTGACAAAAATTTAAGCTCTGTCGTGCGTCCGTACTGTATGTGTACGGATCTTCGCGCGAGAATCCAGAGCATCCCGTGTGAAGTTTTGCTTCTGTAGCACTCTTTGACGCGATATTTTACTGTCTCGCCCTAGAGTTTGCACTTTCTTGCGCGCACTGGAGTACTTCCTCGCATGAGATTTTAGTTATCTCACGCCAGATACTGCACTTTCTCGCGTGAAGTTATATTACAGTTTTTTCCAGTTTCCAGTTTTCTTGTTCTTTCTGCTCTTAATTTCTGATAAATTCTGCTAACTGTTGATTTTTATCTCTCTGATATTTTACAGCATTAACAGTTTCTACAGGATGCTTGTCAAAGAATTTGAAAACATACTAATGGTTTGATTGCAGGACGAATAGTTGAAGATTGCTAAAACGTTGTGTTTTTTTTCCTGCTTTTATTCACATAGTATAAATAGGGCTCCGTTAAAATTTCTTGAGAATTTCGATAGTGAGTAGGAATTTTGTCTCTTCATTACATGGAGGTGATGACCATGAATGAATCCAGAATTCTAATGATCTTACTAATATGACAAATTCTTGGGGAAGCGGAGAAAGTTAGTGAATCTTTAACATTTCTATTCGTCAGTGAATTATGCTCTTCTCTCCTTGAGAGAGAATCAGAAACCCAAAAGTGTATAGATTTGGTGAGGTGAAACTAACTCGGTGATGAACTTTCTTGATGTGTTTGGGTGAGGAAACGGGATAGAGAAGTATGCTCTTCTCCCTTTGGGAGAATCAGAAAATCAGACTCCCGAATCTAAACCAAGTCTAGTGTCACCTTTAGAGGGCCTACCGGTATTGAACCTCCGGGAATGACCCAAGTGAGTACACACCTATTGCCGGTGATTCCACCTCACTATAATAAAGAAAGTTTTGTTGAGTCTAAAGACTCCAAAACCATGGTAACTTCCTTTTCATGACTTTGACGATCATCATGGAAAGGCCCTGTCTATTACACTGAGCGGTGCCGCTCCAAGCCCTGCTTGTGGGGGTGTGTGATTTTCAGGTGTTGGTGTGGCTGCGAGGCCTCAACCCTGTATCAGGGGCACCGAAGGTTATTGTGAATGGAAGCCTAGTAAAAAAACCTTCTTAGCTAGTGGCCTACCCGGTTCATCTCCGAAAGGAGTCATTATCTTTGCGCAAGGAGGGGGAAGAATCTCTCCGTATGTTTATCATACATAGATTCCCATCATAGGCATACACCTGGATGTTTGGAGGTGGTTGCGACACTGGCCCCTACTACAAGGGTAACCTTTGAATGTACACTATTGAGTCCTTGGAAACACCAAAAACACGGGCGCCCTCTAGAGGGTGACACGGCTGTGTGAGGTGCACGTATGCATTCAAGCAATGGGGCAAAGGTTTTGGCTTCTCACCATTTTTTTTTGTTGGAATAGGCTATGTGCTTGTTATTGAGTCTTAAACATTATCCATACATTATCAAACAAAGACTCCCCTGATGCTATCAAGTTGCTTTGTCCTTGATAGGTCTGTTAATGACTACTTCTTACTTCACAAGTGCTTGATCTAAACCATTGTGTCTTTAAACGAATGCTTGGAATCCTAAAACAAGTGTGTTGATTAAACAATTCTGTCAACCTGTCAGGAAATTGGATTTTCTGTCAGACATCAGTTTAGACTGTACCTCAAAATTCAACTCAAACTTTGAAAATTGCATCAAAACTGTCAGATTTTGCCTATTTCCCGCGTGAGCTTTTAGCTTCAGAGCACTTCCTCACGCGAGATTGTATTTTCTCGCGTGAAGTTCTGTGTTCTCTAGCGTGAGCTATCATTTCCTCACGCGGTCAGGCATTTTCTCGTGTGAACCTGTAGCGCAATTTTCCAAAACAGAGACCTATTTGCAGTTCACTGTTTGACTTTTTATCTAGTCTGCTTTTTGTCTGGGGTCTATTTTTTTGCTTCCCTGTTGTTTACCATCAGAAACTGGTTGTGTTGAGTTAGGAATCGATCAACCTTTGCTTTGGTTCGTGTTGTCTCTCATCTATTCATCTTATCTCTTTATGCCTTTTGTACCTCTCATTGCGATTGTCTTATCTCGGCTGTTCTAGCCATCTCTTTTTGACAATTCGTACCAGGTCCATCTTGCATCTTGGCTGTTCTAGCCATTTATCTCTTTTTCATTATCTTAGAGACAGAGACTAGCTTTATCCTGAATCTTTGCTCGTTACATCTTCGTTTATGACTGTCACGACTCAAAGTGGCAAGACTTATCCCGTTCAAAATGCTGATCAAGATCAAAGTAAACCTTGTAATCAAGACATAGGTCATCCTAAATTTGTTATGAAATCTGAACCTCATGAGGAATCCTCACATTCTTCGTCATTCCAAGAGTATTACAATCCATTGTTTCAGATACAGTCTGACTTACTATTTCAAGAATATTATAACCCATTGTTTGAAGACCAGTAAGACTCTGAAGGGTCACTTTCTAAAATTAAACCTATTGATTCTTTTGAACCTATCGACTCTTTCACGATCTCTCAGAATACTACCAACAAGATGGGAGATCCAAAACCTTCAAAGTTGGTTTTCAATCTCAGCTCTAACATGCCAAAACCTTCAAAGTTGGTTTTCAATCTCAGCTCTAACATGCCAAAACCTTCAAAGTTGGTTTTCAATCTCAGCTCTAACATACAAATGATCAAAGCCACTGAGAATCCTATGATAGAAGCTCAACCGCCTTCCCAATTTGCTAGAAACAAACCTTGGCTCTCTCACTGTTCCATGATCATTGCTCTAGGAAGCGAGGATACTCCTAAACCCAAAACTCCCTTTGTCATGCGAGGCCCTGCAGCTCCCTCTTATAACTCCACACAGTCTCCAGCTTGTGTGAATGCTATCACTCGATCTCGTGCAAAGATTATTCTCAAAGGTCCTGAACCTTCGACATCTGGATCAAAACAATCTATGGATAAAGCCCTAACCAAGGCAAATGTCCCCAAAGATCTCAATCTCAACCAGTTTCAATCTATGGTGGGTCATTTGACCTCACCTCATTATTTATCCTTCCCTGAAGAAGATGATCACGTGTTGAGCCACCCACATAATGCTCTCCTGCACACTAAAGTTATGACAGGCCCCAAGAGTATCCCCCACATCCTCATTGACAATAGTGCTAGCCAAAATACTTGCTCTGCTAAGATGCTTACCCAAATGACAGATAGCTTTGTTCTTGCCAATAGAGAGTCCATTGAGTTCTATGATGCTAAGCTAAAAGAAATAGAAAAGACCTTGAAGATCAAAGATATTGGCATGGGGGAATATCAGATTGAGTCCATCTTGTCTTTGACATCTCTCCCTCCATCTCCATGTTCTTGTGAGGAACCTTCTGAAGACGGATTTGGTATTGGCTATCAGAGCGATGAGCTTGACCAACCTAGCTACAGCTTTCACTCATGCAAGGATTCAGATAATGAAGAAACACAGATTCAACCTATGACACATGAAAGATCTTTGAATGTTCAAAATTCTGATTCAGACTACCAGAAAGAGTCTTATCTACCTTCTCAAGTGCTTCAGGAACATGATCTTGGTCCTCACCAGGAGGATTTTATACACTCTACTGAACAGATTTCTACTACTGCAGCTACTACTGAATATGTCACTGCCTCTAATGGCACACATACTGATTGGGAGAAATTGTTGGATGCTTCCCTTATCTTTGGTATGCCTCAAGGTATGCCTATTCTAGATTTTTCTACCACTTCTACTGTTGAAAAAAATCCTACTACTGCCGATTCCAATGATACACATACTGATTAGGAGCAACTGTTGGATGCTTCCCTTATCTTGGGTATGCCCTGGGGTATGCCTACTCTAGATTGTTCCACCACTTCTGCTATTGAACAGACTCCTACTATTTCCAACTCCAATGGCACACATACTAATTGGGAGCAACTATTGGATGCTTCCCTCCTCTTGGGTATGCCTCAAGGTATGCCTATTCCAGATTACTCTGCTGCTTCTACTACTGAACAAGATCCTGCTGTTGAAGAAACATTTCCTTTGACAGATGATAGTGATGAAGAAAGTCTACCTCTGACTATGTCTCTAGCTAAATCGAACTCCATATCAGATGCTACTATAGAAATACCAGTTGATGCTATGCACTTATATGCTAGTCTCAACAACTCAGAAAGAGGAGAAAGTTATGATCCTCCAGATCAAGCTATTGATGATGATCCTTTCCACCCTCCTGTGGAGATCAATCCTATGGCTCTTAGGTCATCTACTCCAAGCTATACTCCTACTACTCCAGCAATTCATGGGTATGTAAGACCCCATTCTATTACAGCTTCATGGAATATTGGTAGATCCAGAATTGAAATGGTTCCTATTCATGCACTCTTACCACCTGAAAGGGGACCTGACTCTTGGAATAGACCATCTTGGTTAGGCTCACATAATATTCCTCCAAACTTATCTGACTCTTCTAAGATGACTCACAATCAACAATGCTCTATGGAAGATTACTTTCTTGATCTACCTGATGCATTCATGAATGATGAGGATGATACTGATATATTTGCACTTGAGCCCATCGCATCGATTTCTCTTCCCTCTTCATCTCCCAAAAAAGTGGCCCGTCCACTTCCATTTCCACCTCTCCACCTGAACCAGTCATATAAGCCTCTTTCATCCACCATTCCTGAGTCTTTTGGAAGTAACTTGGATGTGCAACATAAAAACAAAAATAATGAGAAACCACTTATATCTCAAGGTCACCAGGTCCCATCTAATCGACATGTGACTATGAAGAAAGGAAAGAAACAAAGGTGTTCAAAAGACCTCAAAGGTCCTCAAAAAGAAGAAGACAATCAAAAGCCAGAAAATAAAATAAAAAATGGATCTCAAAATCCATTCTATAGGCATTGTCATCAAAAGCACCTCAAAGTAAAGAAGAAAAAATTCAAAAGCTATGTGGATTCCAAAGAAAGAAAAAATCAAAGTTGTCATTCGAGCTTCCAAAATTCTCATGCTTCCCTCCATTCCATCACCCTTGCCTCTCATACTTTACACTCTTCACTCCATCTTGCCTTTTCCCAAAGTGCATATCAGTATCTCTTTATTACTAATGACATGATTAAGGAAAATCTAGAACGTACTCTTCCTAAGCATTTAGAGCGTGGGAAATCCGACAAAGAGTTAAGATGTGTCTATGAGGATATTTGTGGGTTTCACTTAAGTGATCTTTCCTTGACTATGGATCTCTCGATGGTTGGACACTATTGGTTGGATCTCCTTTTACTGCTACAACATCTAGTTCTGATTCTGCAACTTCTCAGCTGGCTACTACTACAAATGACTATGTTTCCAGAGATCACCACTGAAGGAGAGAAACTCAAAGAGCCCATCAACGCTCTTCATCTAAAGAAGTTCTATAGCTGACATTCTTAGTATGCTCATGTACATACTTATTGATCCTGAAAAAATCCTAAAAATTGATATACTGCAAAAATCCTAAAAATTGCAAAATGTCCTAAAAAATGATCATCATAGTGAAAACCTGGCAAACAGGCGCTTTGATGTATCTATTATCCTGGTGAAAACCTGGTAAACAGGCACCTTGATAATACAAAAAAAAATAGAAAATGTGAAAAATACAAAAAAAAATAGAAAATTTCAAAAATACAAAAAAAATAGAAAATGTGAAAAATACAAAAAAATCAAAAGATCAAAAATACAAAAAAAAGCAAAAAAAGAGAAAAGTACAAAAAAATTGAAAAAGAAAAAAATGTGCCATTGATGAAAACCTAGTAAACAGGCGTCATGGTAGCAAAAATAGAATCTCTGCCAAGATGGTGAAAACCTGGTAAACAGGCACCTCTTGTTTTCCTGAAGTAACATCTCATCTCAGCGTCGCTTGGCTCTTAGTTTCTTGCTTTAGTTTCCTTCCTTTCCTGCTTTAGTTTGTTTTCCCGCTTTCCTGCTTTAGTTTGTTTCCTGCTTTGGTTTGCTAGCTCATGCCTTGCTTTCGGTGTCTTTGAGATTTTGCTCGACTCTTCATAGATTGGAACTGGTTCACACTTGGGGGCACCTGCCTGGTCTAGGGGGCATTGTCCTATCACTTTCGGAAACTCTTTTTGAGCATCGGTCGCCAGTGGTTCCCACTATGCCTGCCTACGGATACCTAGCTTTCGTTCGATCTCTCTTCTTTGGGATTTCTCCCTTCTATCAATCACCAGTGATTCTCACTACGTCTACCTACTGTCATTATCTCATTGAGACTTCAAACGTTATCTTTCCGAATCAACTTCAATCCGCTTGAACACGAACTTAAACTGAAACTAAAACTAAATGTGTGTTCCTTTGAGGCATGTTGAGCTTTGTTTTCTTTGAGTGCTTGTTTTTTTGCTTTTCTTTTTCTTTTCTTTCTGCTTGTTGGTTTAGTTCCAATGATCCAAAGAATTCATTTAAGAGGGGTGTCCATCTGTAAGAGCCTTCATCTCGTATTGGATGGCCATGCATACCTCGACTCCTTTTATATGGATGCTTTGGTGAGGTTGGTTCTTCTCCTTGTCTTTTGAGTGACTTCTTTTTGCTACTGGTCAAATTGTAAACGCTCGTCCTGCTAAGTGAACGTAAGGGTCACTATGAGCAATCTTTGGAAAAAGAAGGAACTCCTATGTGTTTGGTGTGTTTGTTTGCAAGAGACATTCAGGTCATTCTAGCATTTATGCTCTAATGCTTATGTTAACTTGCTAGATTAAAAGGAATAGGTGTTCAGGTCATTTTGGCTTCTTGTGCCTTAATGCTTACACCTCATTCTGACAAATTTAAGACTTATGTCATATTCATATTCTCATGTTGGGGAGAATTGTATGGCATCTTGCAATTGTCCCATGCTTAAACGAACTCAATGATGATAAATACGATGAGTCGAACAGCCGAGTCTAGAGGATTGCATTTGTTCATCCTAGGCCTGCATTTAGACTTGCATCTTTCATTCTAGGCTTGCATTTGGAGCGCTTTCTTGTTGCTCTCTTGATTGCTTTCTTCTGGATTTTCTCATCAAAGGTTCTCATCTTTTGTCCCAGTCTTATCTTGGCTGCATCCTTTTTCAGGATCGAAATCAAAATCTGACATCTCTAGATAAGCTCGAAATCGCGTTTTAAATTCTGTGATCCTTTGGGATCGGATGCTTGTGCAGTCAACCTTCTGGTATCATCTTCTTGCCAGATCCTCATCTTTGCATCATGTTCTCAAATCTTTGCTTCTTTTCATCAAGTCAACCCTAGTCAAAATTTGGTCAACCATGGTCAAACTTGGTCAACAAGACCTCTGCTTTGCTCCAATTCACTTTTGCAGCTTTGCGAATCTAGTCTAATTGCTTTTGTTCTGCAATCTCTTGTTATCAATCATCCTTCTGACATGTCATCTTTCGATTTCTCTCCTGAGGGGGCAGGATGATTGCATCATTGAATCTTGTCGAATCTATTCTTGAATCAGTCTGATTTGAATCATCAGTTCTCATCGCTAGGGGCATCTTGGTGCCTCGCATCTTGTTATCTTATCATCTATCTCTTAGGTATCTGAGCAATCTAACTCAGATCCTCAAGGATCACTCTTCGTTCTGGAGATGGTTCTTGAAATCTTTTGGGTATTGGGGCAATCTAACCCTGATTCCTGGGAGTCAAGCTTCATTTTGGAGATGACTCTCGAAATCTCTTTTAGACCGTTATCTGGGCAATCTAACCTAGGTCTCGGAGGACTAAGCTTCGTATTGGGGCAATCTAACCCTGATTTGGAGATAGTCCTAAATCTGCATCTTCATCAATTGGTATTGGGGCAATCTAACCCCGATTTCGGTTCTCTTCTAAGACCGTTGTCTTCGCAATCTAACTTGGACTATGGAAATTCTCATCATCTGTCACTTCAGACTATTCTTTGAATCAACGCACTGTTCGCACATCAATTCAAAGAGGGGTAAATGTAATACCCCAAAATTGGCACCTATTTAATTTCATCAATTTTGGTGCAGTATCTCGATTTTACATCACCAAAGTCCTAGTTCCCTAGGCAATTTTCTCCCTCATATCTGACTTAATTTGACTTGATGTCAATTGCAAAGACCATAAATTGCAATAATCAAACACTAAAATTAATTCCTAAAGTCTTTGACTTAATTGGCTAAATTACCCCTATGATAAATTAATTTAATTCTAAAGTCCTAAGTGCTTTCTAATTAAATTAAATCCACCCCCTTTAGCTAATTACACATAAAAAGGAATTAATAATTGCTTGTTATTTGAATGGACACCTTTTCTTGAATTAATAATTTGAGATATTCGAAAGGTCCTCATGTGGCATTTTCCATTCGTTCGATCTCTCTTCTTTGGGATTTCTCCCTTCTATCAATCACCAGTGATTCTCACTACGTCTACCTACTGTCATTATCTCATTGAGACTTCGAACGTTATCTTTCCGAATCGACTTCAATCTGCTTGAACACGAACTTAAATTGAAACTAAAACTAAATGTGTGTTCCTTTGAGGCATGTTGAGCTTTGTTTTCTTTGAGTGCTTGTTTTTTTGCTTTGCTTTTTCTTTTCTTTCTGCTTGTTGGTTTAGTTCCAATGATCCAAAGAATTCATTTAAGAGGGGTGTCCATCTGTAAGAGCCTTCATCTCGTATTGGATGGCCATGCGTACCTCAACTCCTTTTATATAGATGCTTTGGTGAGGTTGGTTCTTCTCCTTGTCTTTTGAGTGACTTCTTTTTGCTACTGGTCAAATTGTAAACGCTCGTCCTGCTAAGTGAATGTAAGGATCACTGTGAGCAATCTTTGGCAAAAGAAGGAACTCCTGTGTGTTTGGTGTGTTTGTTCACAAGAGACATTCAGGTCATTCTAGCATTTATGCTCTAATGCTTATGTTAACTTGCTAGATTAAAAGGAATAGGTGTTCAGGTCATTTTGGCTTCTTGTGCCTTAATGCTTACACCTCATTCTGACAAATTTAAGACTTATGTCATATTCATATTCTCATGTTGGGGAGAATTGTATGGCATCTTGCAATTATCCCATGCTTAAATGAACTCAATGATGATAAATACGATGAGTCCAACAGCCGAGTCCGGAGGATTGCATTTGTTCATCCTAGGCCTGCATTTAGACTTGCATCTTTCATTCTAGGCTTGCATTTGGAGCGCTTTCTTGTTGCTCTCTTGATTGCTTTCTTCTGGATTTTCTCATCAAAGGTTCTCATCTTTTGTCCCAGTCTCATCTTGGCTGCATCCTTTTTTGGGATCGAAATCAAAATCTGACATCTCTAGATAAGCTCGAAATCGCGTTTTGAATTCTGTGATCCCTTGGGATCGGATGCTTGTGCAGTCAACCTTCTGGTATCATCTTCCTGCCAGATCCTCATCTTTGCATCATGTTCTCAAATCTTTGCTTCTTTTCATCAAGTCAACCCTAGTCAAAATTTGGTCAACCATGGTCAAACTTGGTCAACAAGACCTCTGCTTTGCTCCAATTCACTTTTGCAGCTTCACGAATCTAGTCTAATTGCTTTTGCTCTACAATCTCTTGTTATCAATCATCCTTCTAACATGTCATCTTTCGATTTCGTTCCCAAGGGGGTAGGATGATTACATCATTTGAATCTTATCGGATCTATTCTCGAATCAGTCTGATTTGAATCATCAGTCCTCATTGCTAGGGGCATCTTCACGCCTCGCATCTTGTTATCTGGAAATCTATCTCTTAGGTATCTGAGCAATCTAACTCAGATCCTTGAGGATCATTCTTTGTTCTGGAGATGGTTCTTGAAATCTATTGGGTATTGGGGCAATCTAACCCTAATTCCTGGGAGTCAATCTTTGTTCTGGAGATGACTCTCGAAATCTCTTTTAGACCGTTATCTGCTTAATCTAACCTGGGTCTCGGAGGACTAAGCTTCGTATTGGGGCAATCTAACCCTGATTCGGAGATAGTCCTAAATCTGCATCTTCATCAATTGGTATTGGGGCAATCTAACCCCGATTCCGGTTCTCTTTTAAAGATCACTGTCTTCGCAATCTAACTTAGACTTCAAAAAATTCATGCTTTGATCTGCTTTCATCTGTCACTTTAGACTATTCTTTGAATCAACACGCTGTTCACACATCAATTCAAAGAGGGGCAAATGTAATACCCCAAAATTGGCACCTATTTAATTTCATCAATTTTGGTGCATTATCTCGATTTTACATCACCAAAGTCCTAGTTCCCTAGGCAATTTTCTCTCTCATATCTGACTTAATTTGACTTGATGTCAATTGCAAAGACCATAAATTGCAATAATCAAACGCTAAAATAATTCCTAAGTCCTAGACTTTATTTGGCTAAATAATCTCTATGATAAGTTAATTTAATTATGAAGTCCTAAGTACTTTTAATTAAATTAAAGTCCACCCCCTTTAGCTAAATACCCTTGAAAGGAATTAATAAATATTTAGTTAAATTGAATGGACATCTCTTTATTTGAATTTAATAATTCAAATTACTCGAAAGGTCACTCCCCACATGTGGCAAATTTTATTCTTTTAATTAAATAATTCATACCTTTTTGTCTCAAAGGGGAATGAAGAGTCAGGAGTTTCAAATCAAGAAACTCTTCATTCCTCTCCCGAGCTTTTCTATTTAATGAGCCTCTTCTTCTCATTCAAAAAAAAAGAGACAATTTTGAGAGTAAAGGCACTATAGTGAATTTTTGATTGAATTTCAAGCTTTCATTTGCAACTAGTTTAATTTCTCATTTTATGTGTAATTGCATTTCTCATTTAGATTAAATTTGTTTAATTATTCTTAGATTAAGATCATTTTTATTCCAAAATCAACTAAAAATCTGCATTTCATATTTCCTTTCAAGTACTTTAGATTAATTGCATATTTCTCTCAAAGTATTCTTAGATTAATTGCATTCATCTTAGTTTGATTCTAAGCTTTGCATATCATCTTTATGGCTTTCTTGGAAAATCCTCCGTTGTAGTAGCGGTCTGATGGTTGTTGGTTCTCCAATCTTAGAGCGATTATACACCCCGCCTGCATAGGAGGCAACAGGTCACTTCCTCATGAATTTCGGATTGAATAATTCATATTCTCTTCGTAATTTGACCATAGGAGTAATGACTATGTTGCGTATGTAGTTGATTTAGAGGTCACATTCAAGCACATACAGTTATCACCATATGTAGAAATGGGAACCTCAACATCCTTTGCAAAAACAAACCAACTGTTAAGCTCATCTGCAAAAATGGTAACCCCGACACAATTAAATGTTGATATTCACTCCTCTTGCATAGAAATTTGGAAAAGCCCCTGATCTGGCCAAAAGGAATGTGACACTATTTGAAGTAGATAGGCAACCCGTAAAAATCAATCATCTTTTCCTAAGAAAGATTGGTCATAAACATAGCTAAAGGAAAATGAAACAATGTCATTGGCCATACAAAAGAAGATTAATTAGGGTTTAAGTAATAGACCTCTGCAATAGTTCTCTACCTTGGTAGGAACTAATAAGTAATGGTCCTAATTTAAATGTACAAGTACTAGATCTAAAGTGCCATAATCTGTTTCCAAAGGAATTATGAGAAGTCGAAAACACTTACACTCTACACCCTTTTCTATTTTATTTCAAATATCAGAAATATCCAAATGAGTCTTCAACAAGAGTTAAAAAAAAATCTAATAAGGTAGATTGCTAATCTTCCCTCAATTAAATCATTGACCCACGGTTGGTACAAAATTTAATCACCTATACTTGTTGTCATATTCAACTATAATACAAACTACATCTATTGTCTCAATCCTAAAAGAAAGTCAAAAGCTATCAGTGGTTAACAGCAACCAAAAAGAGTTACAGAGGATGGACATTTGCAATAAGTCTGAGATGAAGGGAAAATGGAAACTTGTTCAAAAGAAAATCCCAAATCTTGACCTATATAGAGTATACGCATCGAAGAAGCATATACCATTTTCTTAATTTCATAACAGTCATTTCTCAATGCAATATTATGGTGCTCCTCAACATGGGAAGTTTTAAACAAATACAAGAAAGTTTAGCACAAATGTTTAAAACTAGTGTTGACAATTTATGCACAATAAGCCGACAAAAGAAGTTAAATCTTAGGAGAATGACTAATCGATCTTATCATTTTTGCTGCAATTTATCTTCTCTTGAAGACTACGTTCAAAATGGTCTTACCAAAAACATAATAAACAAAATAAAAAATGGAAGTCACTGAGCATAGTTTTGGTAAAACACAGTTAGGACTACGAACAATTTAAAACCTTGGCAGTAATTATTGTGTATCATGGTTTCTATTTTGGAATATATGAATATATGATCCTGTCAAGTATGTGCTTCTCACAAAGTAAATAATTATGAGAATGAATAGTACACTTAACATTCTCTCGAGGATATCCATTTTCATACTATTCATAGAGCTCTCACTTATTAGACCTTCTTAAGAAGCATTTTTTAGAGCAAGTCAAATTATGATTCTAATACTCAAATATGTGGTTGTTGAATCAATTTCATTGATTCCATCTCTCATGCAAATGAATGGTACATTTGAAACATTGAGCATTCTTAAGAGGTAATCCATATTTTATTTATTTATTGTTAATTTTAGTTCATAATAATAATTTTTTTCTTTTTCAAACAAATAAAAGGTCAGAGATTTTTTCTTTTAATGTCTTTTTAAAAAATATTTATCTTTTTTTAAGTATAAATACAAATTTTATATAAGAAAAAAAGAATTTTTACCAATGTCATTAGAGACTTTTATTTGAGGAAAATTTATATTTTGAGCTATAAGATTTGAATAGTTATTTATAAGTCTCTCAAAATTTGTATATGATGCAACATAACTATTAAGAAGTTATGGAATTGGTTTCTTTTGATCTTGGATGTAATTATGTAAAACAAATGTCTTAGTATTTTGTTGTGATAAATGAAATTTTTTCTTCTTGTATATGTTTGTTTTGAAATATATAAATAAATATAAACTCAAAGTTTTAATGAATCTATTTTCAAAGTGTAACTAAAATGTTAATAAATTAAATAATTTAAAAATAAATATATATTTGATTTAAAGATTTTAATACAAAAAATTATCAAGAATATTACTCTTTGTAAAAGAAACAAAAATATATAATTATATATTTGTTGGTTTATGGTTGTGGGTTTTTTTTACACCTTTTTTGCTCTCTTGAAGACTTTGGTGAAGAGGTGAATGGGATGAAGACTAGAGATTGTTTCCTCTTCATTCATACCTTCCATAGTGCTGAGCACGGGGCGACAGGGAAGGATTGCAGGTTGAATTCTGGATATAGAAAGGCATCCAGTGGAAACACAAACCAGATCGATTTGGACGCCCTGCACACCATTTCCAGCTCGATCTATGGATAGTCTGGCTATTATTTGTTTGGAATAAGCGTTGGAGGTTGTGTACATAGATATGTGGTGCTTTCACGAAAATATAATTGTTCTGCGGGTGAGATGGTCTCGGGATGACTTGCCACTTGTGTTCAGAGTCAACACAGGAGGTGGGACCATGTTGGGATCATAGACAGAGAAGGGGCAAGGGTCAAGCACATAGCAAGAAATGACAAGAAAGAGCACGGGGCGACAGGAAAGAGGTGAACAGGGGCCCAACATAGGCAGCTTAGAGAAACAAGACATTGCATGAGAACTGTTTGACGGAATGATGAAATCCTATCTGAGACTATGACATTTAATTAATTAATTAATTATTTGCTTACTACTTTACAACAGCAGGGGAAGATGGCCATGGAACCCCCACCTGATACATATACATATAAGAAGATAGTGGACCGCTTGAATAAGCTGGAAATTGATGATGCAGCTCTAAAAAACACATGTCTTTCTTTATCCAATGTTTTCCAGAAGCTCCTTGATCGACTCCTTGGAATTGAAGTAGAAAATCAGTCACTCAAAGACAACATGGCAACCCTTCTGAAATTTCCACTCTCAAACAACAAGCTATAACCGATCGAGCTCTTTTACATAGTTTCTCATCCACCTTCACATCACAAGCAACGAGTATTCAAACTGATTTGGAATCTGTCATTGCACAACTGAATGAACTCGACAACATCAAAATAGAACAAGTTGATTTAGTTGCCAAACATTCTTCACTAATGACCAAAATAGAGGAGAAAGTCAAATCCTAGGCCTCTATCTGCAATAACAATGCTACTACTGCACCTCTGTCCGGTGTTGTGGAGTTAGTCCAGGGTAAGATGATTGATGAACGCATGAGACAGAAATGCGAGTTGAATCTGCGTGTCCATGGTCTCCCCTCTACTGCTGATCCATCCTTTGCTGGACAATCCTTCCTCAGGGACCAGCTTGATATTCCCGATATTACATTCAATAGCTATTGGTTTGACTGGGATGGTACACTTGTTATCAGGTTCTCTTACCTACATGATAGGTTACGGGCTCTTAGAGCGAAGAGGAAATTATTTACTCTTCCCTCAAAGATTTATTTGGATGAGGATCTCACTAGATCATAGAGGGCAGAACTAAAACAAGCCAGATCCCTAATTACTGAGGCCAGACATAGTGGGAAATGGGTAGTTGTCAGGAACCTTAGAGCAGTTATTCGAGATTCTCTCCCTGCTGGGTGGGAATCGAGATAGGGCACTAAGGCCTAATGCCGGTCACACCAGCAGTTGAGCAGGGGTGGGCCAGCCCCCCCTCTGGCTTGCTTCTCCTCAACTGCTAGAATGGTAACGGTTCTCTTTGGTCATTACCAGGTCTTCTTCAGGATGTGGTCAGGTCTGTTGATATCTTGGCAGTTATAGAGACACACGAGAGTCCTGCACATCCCCTCCTGGGTTTCATCAGTTATTAGTGGTTATCTATATGTAGAGAGGAGGTCCACACTTTTGGTGGTATACGGGGCTCCGGTGGTGTGGCCTGTTTGATTCAGGACAACCTTTTTAACGCTACCTCTATAGTCCTTTTAGACGTATTTGCTAGATTCATGTGGATTTGGGTAAATCACCCTGGTCACCACCAGAGAGATATCTTCATCACGGTTTGCTACTTCCCACTGGCCTCCTCACCACATGCCATTCATAGTGCTAAGGATGGGGATCCTTTTCAGGATCTTTTGGAGGGCATCTCTAGATTCAGTGCCTCGGGCGATATCCTCATCCTTGGCGATTTCAATGCACAGACTAAGGAGTTACGGTCACCTATACATGACCAAGACACTGACTGGACCTGCACTTCTGAGTTAGATCCGGCCAGCCTTGGGCTTCAGCGTACCTCAGAGGACTACAACAGGCCATTATCCACTTATGGTTGCCACCTCCTCCAGCTTTGTGAGTCTTCTGATCTAATCATTCTGAATGACCTTTCTTGCTTTCTTGATTTTGAGATTTTCACATGCTGACCTCATTGTGGTGGCGCTAGTGTGGTCGATTATGTGTTCACTACAACCTCTTTTATCCCCTTCATCCGCCACTTCACCATCTCCCACCTTCCTTTGGCTGATCATGCTTTTTTGAGCCTTGTGCTCCATTTCTCCCCCCTTCACCTGCCTCACCCTCCCAGCCTCCTGACTATTTTGGGACACGCCCCTAACCTTGTCCGCTTCCACTATGTTGAGGGGGATTGTGACCTTTTCACCTTCCACCTGCATTGAATCCTCTCCCCCATGAGATTTTATGAGTGTAGCCATGTTACCTCCATGTTTGATATATTGACCAAGGCTATTTGGGAGTTGACTTTCCTTTCCATCCCCCATCGCCCTATCTTCAAATCTAAATGTTGAAACACTTTCCCCATGAACCGTTGGTATGACAATGACTGTAAAGCTTTCCACCATAGATTACATTTGATCTTTGAGTCCCTCCCTTCAGATTTTGTTGATCTTTGTTACTCCTACCGCCGATTTCTTCGCACGAAGAAACATTCTTTCATTGCTTCATAGTGCAAAGCCTTGTGTAACACACTTATCCAGGATCCTAATCTCTTTTGGTGTACCTTATTCCCGTGACACCCCCCTCTACCCTCCAACATCAACCTTTCCTCCCTCATCTCCCACACCTCCACTCTCTATGACATCTTGGGCCAGCCTTCTCTCCAACTCATACCACCCCCTCACTACCATATCTTCACCGCATACAACATTCACAAGGCCGTTAGATCTATGAGATGCAGTAGAGTAGCTGACGAGGATGGTTTTCAGGTGGAGCTCCTTAAGCTCGGTATCACGGTGCTAGGCTCTTATCTTCCCACACTCTTTAAAAGAGTGGTTTTCACTAGCTCCCCTGAGGCTTGGTCAAGACATGTGACTCATCCGATCCACAAGACTGGATCAATCTCAGACCTTGGCAACTACAGAACCATCATGATTGGGCATACCTTTGCCAAACTCTATGCCACGACATTGAACACTATTCTTTCTTCACAGCTTGACAAGTTGGACTACAGGGCTAGAGGTCCAATCAGTTTTCGTGTAGATTACCAAACCATGGACCACATTTTGACACTACGGGTGATCATTGAGGAGGCTCGCTATCGCTCTGTGAAAGTCTATTGCTGCTTCATTGACTTTCATAAGGAGTTTGAGTCCATCCCTCGGGTGGCCCTTTTTCAGAGACTTAGAGACATTGGGGTATCTGAGATTCTTTTGACTACCATTATGAGACATTACGAGTGTGTTGAGGGAAAATTCAGGACTCTGGAGGGCTTCTCAAACCCTATTCAGAGCACTATTGGGGTGACATAGGGATGCCCTCTTTTCCCCACCTTATTTGGCATCTACATTGACGAGCTCGAGGGATTCATTAGAGACTTGTCTCTCCTAGGTGATGGCTGCTATTTACACTAGGTCTTAGTTTCCATTCTTCTTTTTTCTGATGACGTGATTCTCTTAGCCTCCTCACCTGATGGTCTCTAGAGAATTCTTGATATCTTGGCCTCCTTTTGTGATTTGAGACAACTTGTGGTTAATCTAGGGAAGACACGGGTCATGGTCTTCAAGTGCTTGAAGATCTCTCATTTACACTTCTACTTCCAGGGACAGGAGATCAAGATTTCCTTCACATACACATACCTTAGGGTTAAGTTTTTTGGTCCTCGCTTCAGTTTGAGACTTGCTATTCAGCCTAGAATCAACAAAGGGATGGGTTCCCTCACCTTGATCGAGAGATAGTTCTTTAGACACCACTTTTAGGACACCTCATCCAAGTTATCCCTCCTAGATTCTCTGGTTAGACCTACTGTACTCTATGGCTCTGTTGTTTGGGGACCATCTCTTCTTGATTCCAATTGGGCCTCTATTGAGCATATATAGACTCTCCTCCTTCAGCGTATCATTAGATGTCATCGTACCACCTCCCACAACATCATCTTGGCTGAGTTCGAGGCTCATCCCTTTAGGTTGGGAGCCATCTTCGACCTGGTTTGGTTTCTTCACCACCTACATTGCTTCATAGACTCTTCAGATGATTGAAGTAGATACTCTTACCTCGCCTATTGCTCTTCTGTTGAGTTGGCTAGATCTGAGACCTCCCCTAGAGCTTATTACTGGTATGCTCAGGCCACTTCCCTTTTGGGTTCCATTGGGATTGATATTGATCACCTACCCCCCTTTCAGTTTTCTTTGGATACTCCAGCTCATATTCTCCCCTCTAGACAGGACTTGAATGAGCATGTTAGACTTGACATCTATAGGCAGTACATCATCTCAACCTGGACCAACCCTAGTGGGGGCTTACATCTGAGGATGGCTTTTTATGCTGAGCACTTCTTACACATCCAGGATGGGATCATCATTCGACCCAGATATTTATCACAGTGTTGGTGTCATGATCTTCAGATCACATTGGGATCTTTCAAAGTCGGCTCTCACCACCTGTGAGCGCAGACTGATCATCACATTGACATAGAGGATCACATTTGTTGTTTATGCACATTATCTAAGATTGAGAATGAGGCACATTTCATTTTTCACTACCCTATATACTATGAGATCAAAGGGAGATTCTATTTCTTATTCAGAGATTGCAGCTCCTTGACTTCCTTCTTTTTTTACTTTGACTAGAGATGTCTGGCACTTTATTTATGGGAGATGGTACGGCTTCGTGACCAGACCCTGCAGCTTTTATTTCCCTAGAAGCAGGTCACCAAGTAGCTCATTATAAATTTCTTCTCATCCTCACCCCCGGCTCGAGGTGTGAAGTAGCCCTCATGTGCCTCCTCCATCGGTCACTCTAGATCCGTGAGAACTCGTAGTGCTTCTAACCATCAGCGATAGACCACCAATAGATCACAACGACGGGTCCATACCCATATTCTTCTGGGTCACTATCCTTCTATGTTGGATTTCTTTCTGCTCGGGAAGGACCCCTAGTCCTTGCCTTGGTGGTTCTTGGTTCTTTGTTCTCTGCTTTTTCTTGTTTGGTTCCTTGTTCTTTTAGCATGTTCCCCCGACCACTGCTTGGTGGTCCGCTATTTTCTTTCTATTTTGGTTGTATGATTCCTGTCCCATAGAATCTTGTTGGTCTTCCGTTGGACATTAATAAATTTATCTTATCTTATCTTATAGAAAATAAAACAAATTTGTTAAATTAAGAAAACACAAAAGAATAATATACAATGAACATAAAATTGAATCTAAAAGTGTTATTGGATACAATTTCAAGCACAACTAGTCAACAAAAAATATAATACAAACTTTTCCAAATAACCAATCATATTTAATAGGAAGTACAACTTATCTCTTTAATTAAATTAAATATTCATTATTGTATTTTAAATAGTTATGACTACCTTCCACATATTTTCTCTACATTTTGAGTCAGCTTTATAATTATTATGATTGTTTATATGTATTTTATTTTTCAACATTGTCTTTTAAGATGCAATTTCATCTGTAGGGTGGCAACTAAAAAGCATAGTTTGACTACTCTCTTTAACAAGGGATAAGTGTATTAGGTAGCTCTACATTTGGTGGGGTTATATATTGGCAACATTTTTTTATTTTAATAATTAAAATGATTTAGAAAATGAATAGATGCACTATCTAGCTTATAGACATGCATAATATGAAAGGAATTTTCAAATGAAGGTTGTGGAGGTGTTAACTTGATGCGCTAAAAGTTTCGAGCCAAGCCCTAGCACCCTTTTCTAAATCTTGAATTTTGGTAACATCTGCTATGTATAATAGCGAGTTTATGACGTATCATACTCTTTGATCAAACCTCTATTGCAATCTACAAGTCCATGAATAATATTATGATATGTTTTTTCATCATTTGAGGGTTTTTTGTAGGCTTTTGCAAGGCTTTGATGCAAAATTTGTGTGTTGTGTGTTTTGCAGAATGTGTGCAAAATAAGAATGTCTGGCATATAACACGGGCTATATGTTTTAAGTGGAAATTATGGAGAATAAGATGCAATTTTAAATTCATGCTTTAGTGAAAGATTTTGTATGACGATGTACAATATATGCTTGATTTTTGCATTTTAATTTGTATGGTTCTAACCATGACTAGTTAGGATTAGACATTCTTCCTCTAGAGAGCCTCTAGTTGAGGAGGTGAGAGTTTTTAGTTGAGGAGGCCGCTGATAAGTCCCTCCTCTTGCCTCGATCTGAGGAAGATAAAAATGATATGTATTGGATGTAAGAGATTAACCCTGTTTCAAAATCTTATCTTTGAGTTAAGAGTGTGCAAATTATAAGGAGGAAATATTGTTGTATAAATTGGATGGCTTGTAAAAGGTTTCAAACCCTTGTAATTTATTGTTAGCTATTTAGTAATAGTTTTACTCCAACATTGAAGAATTTGTCAAAACCTATGTATCTTTTAATTGAAAATTATGGTTAGGGTTAGAGTTAAAAGAAAAGAAAACTCATAGTATTGCGGGTACATTTTGAGATTTAAATCATGTTTTTTAGTGACCTAACTTTGAGTCTGTATATGATTGCATTTTGATTTCTATTATTTTCCTTTTGAGGTTTTTTATTTGCATTATTTTGTTTCTTAGAAATTTTCATGCTTACCTTTGAATTGGGAAGTAGTTCAGTTGACGTGGAGTAGGGTATTTCCCATATTCATATTATGTAAAGTGATAATTTGTGATCATCACAAGAATCAATATTATGGGTTATTGGCAACAAAAATGAGTGAAGGATTGTGGTACATTATACAACTTATGCATTTCTGTATATGGAGGAGTATAGTGCACTATAATAGATATTTGTATCTTGTTTGAAAGTGGTGTATAGATTTGCAATTTAATTTGGTACCTTTTCTGCCTTGAGAGGCTTCTAATATTAGGGTTTATTTGTTATACTGCAACTTCTAATTGATTGATTGGTAAGTGCCTTATGCAATTTTGGTTATCCTGGAAGATAATTTTTTGTTGTAAATTGATGAGAAAATGATATATTAAATTGAAATATGTACTACCATCTTTGACATAATTTATATATTCCATTAGATTTATAGTGATTGATAAAACCTTATCAACATAGCCAGTTTTGATAGTATATAGGGTTGTCAAATGAATATATTATTAGCTACTTTCCGGTTGATACCTACCAATGTGTGTTAAAAATCAAGAAGGCATGAACAAATAGTCAAAGTGGTCCTCAATAATTTGTTGTTAGTTCATGAGTATAGGAGATTTTGAGTATTGTTCAATTCATAATGCAACAACCATAAACTTGTATTGTACCATATCCATCAAGGGTTATCAAAACATAAGATTTAATTTACTTGTTTTCTTACATAGGATTAAAATTACTACTTTTCTCTCCCTACCCTTCAATATATTGCCCAGGTATATCTTCCTATTAGCGTAACCATTGCACCTTATTGGGGTGCAATTGCTAGTATATTAATTTATATAATTCTCTATCAGCATAACCCTCCTAGTGCAATTTCTCGTTGATAAAGCTTCATTAGTAATTTTTTTTGACATCTGACCACCTTGTCGATAACATAACTATTATCGGACCTCAAATAGTTTTACCATAGTATCGATTTGTTGTGTCTTTTCCAATTATCCATTTAGCTAGGAGGAAACACATCACAGTTCTAGTAGACAAACCTTTCTCCTTTTAATCATCATCCATATCAATCACGAAGGCCACTAAAACTAATTGTTGTATTTCTATGCATAGGATCTTCGATATCTAATTATTTATCATGTTGATACCGGTAATGTTTATTATTTGATTATTTTATGATTAGTCAGGATAGTGATAATATGATACCCTAAGTCTATACTTCTTACATACATACCACAATGCGTGTTATTAAGTATGATCAATATTGATGTTGCAAGCCTTTGTGGCATGGTGATGATTGCATTATGCTATCTTCCATCTTTACTACCGAATTTATATTGTCTCCTCAATATAATCGTAAATCATTTTAATTGGTAAATGATTTTGACCAAAGCTATGAACCAGTGAAGCCACATTTTTTAGGGACCTCATCCTCAAATTGGCATACACCCTTATATCTTCTATGTCATCATATTGTTAATCCTCCTTATCCCTCCAATTCATGCTATGTCAAATACATCTCCTTATCTCTCCAAGTCACATTATCACTCCAAACTCATCCGTCATCTTCTTATCCCTCTAATGCGTCAAGTGCCCATCTACCTTATCCCTCCAACATATCTTGCAAAGCAAATAAATACCCTCCTTATGTCGGCGACGGCTATGCAACCATATGGTTAGAAAACTTACCAAGGGGAACTCATACACTTAGTTTTTTTTTGGAAAGTGTCCCCTTGGTAAGTTGTCTAACCATATGGCTGCATAGTCGTCACCCCTTATGTCTCCCACCATATGAAACTCTGTCTTCTTATGTCTCCCAAGTTGTTAGCAGTCAATCACCTAGTCTCTTTATACAAATGTCTCTTTGGCTGCACACAACCCAATGTATAGTTGCTCAGACTCACCAGTAGGAGCCTCCCATCACAGCCAATGCATCGATCAACTATGTTGGCAGAGACCCCATAAACATGCCTCCATCAACTGCCTCAAACATGTACAAACTTCACTGAAATCCATCATGATTTGAGCCACTACAGACAGGAAGCATGAAAATTGTAAATCACTCATTGTTGCCAATACAAATAAATTACATACTATGTTGCACGGGTACTCATACCCATACCCCTAGGATGCATATTGGGTATTTGTACACACCCAAGTACTGGGTACACGTACCCAAGTACCGGATACTCAGTGGAGAGCATCATAGCTAAGGACCTTGATTAAGATTTTTTATTTTTGTTTCAATTTTTCATTTGCATATCAGCTTGTTGTTTATCAAAGCTTAATTCAATATATAATCAGTTTGAAACTTTGCTACAACACTGATTAACAATAAACTTTATCACTATTCAAGTTAGAAGTTTATCATTGCAATATGTCATTGTTATATGATTTATGATCTTCTTGTTCATGTTTTAAGCTTGCCTTCTCAATTATGCATCTAAACATTTAGCATATATTATTATTACAAACATATTGCAGATCTGAAACTGAAAACAATACATTACATATGCAAACTATATCACTGTTCTTGTTTTGAAAACTCATTGCTATGACTCATTTTTTCAGATTTTATATAAAATATTAAATTATATTAAGAAAAATTGATGTAACCAAGTACCCCAACCCTATTTTGAAAAATAGTCGTACCCACACCCTAAATACCCAAATCCCCGTACAACCTTGATTATATATTATATTTTATTATTATTTATTTTTATATTTTAATTTTTTTACTATTATGTATAATAAAATACTATTTCAAAAAGGATACATTACAGTCCCCCAAAAAGGGGATGCAACTCCCATTGGAGATGTCAGCAGACCCCAGGGATGCATGCACACATGCTGCTTAACAATGAATGGAAGCTCTGGTCACAGCTCACAGAATTTTGTGCAAATGAATAATCGCAAACCATATAAATTTAGTCTCACTTTTCTCTCTGTGGTCTCATCAATCAATTTTCAGTTACATTGTATAATACATTTTCTAGAAATTTAAATACAAACTATACTCAAAGAGTCGAGAACAACAACAATTTGATATTACAAAGAAAGAGATCTGTAAAATAAATATTCAGTAGACTAACGAAAATCACTAGTTACAGCATAACAATGCAAATCTTATACGTATTTTAAAGATTCTAAACATCCACAGGTGAACAGTTAAGATATTATACTAAGCATGTTGTCTTCGCAGTGTAAATTTATAAAGGCTATGATTAAAGGCCACAGATGAAGAGTGGTGATTCAACATTGACCCCTAGCTTAGATGAAATGAACTCAGCCGATTTGTTTCTCTTCATCGCAACTGGAATGAACCAAACAGTTTCAATCCATTTCATATTGAAAACAACAACTGGATAGGAAGATTAGTCTGTCTGCAAGAAGAAAAATATTGCTTGAAAGAAAATTCTATTGAGCACATTGAAAATGAACTAATTACACAGGTCAACAATAGTGAACAGGTTGTGTTCGTAGAATAAGAGCCAGAGTCAGGCCCTGACTTAACTCTAGTGAGATCGACAAGTTCTTTTTAATCTTCCCAGCAGGAATGAACCGGCCTGCATCTAATCTAAATAAATTCAACTGCGAAATACTATTATTTTCCAAGTTTTCAAGCAATGGCTAACATTTAGTGATACTTATTTCAAAATTACCTGTGTATTTTCTGAAGCCACTAGTTGATGGACAAAAATCCTCCGATGCATGTGTTTTAAAACCTAAAAAATTTCGACAAATGCGATGCCTTCTAACCTCTCCTATCATGCTAGCTGGGGCTGCTCTGTTTATTGGTTAAGAAACCGAACGCAGGTTTACTACTTATTTCTATAAAAGATTATTATTCCTTAAAATTTTGTCTTCTTCCACATCTCAAAAATTTGTATTTTGGAAATTTATAGATAGATTTCTTCTACAAAAGTTAGCAAATTTAGTTCAGATTTATCCAGGCTTATAAATTTTACGAGCCACACTACTGATTTTGAACAGTACCAATTTTATCAGGCACTAAAGTTACATAGTAAGCATCAGAGAAGAGCAAGAAAATGCCTGAGAAATACAACTTCATTTGTGTCAGTAATTTCCAAAATCACCATCATTCTAATGGAATGCAATTAGAATTGTTATTACAAATGAAAATGGAATTAATACATGAATAAAAAAATACGATATCCTTAGGGCAGGAGAATAGATACAAGTTAGGCAAAAGACAACAGTTCACTGCAAATTCTTTGCAATGTGCCCATAGAAGATCGGAGCAATATTATCGTTAAACTATTCTTTGATCCCCTTTACCGACACATGGAACTTTTTATTGGCAAGTACAAAGAAGAAGTTTCCAACAATAAACTTATGTGAAAATCGGTAGAAGCCTCTAACATCTGTTAAAACCCTGTAACTGTTTGCTTACTGATATCATTAACCAATAAACTTGCTGTACATTTAAAATCCCAGCAGTAACTTTTCAATTTTATACAACCATTGGCACCCCAAAACTATCTCCATGTCCATGTTAATCACATAAAGTCATCACACAATCTATAATCACCCATTGTTAATTCCATTTGAGGGACCTTTCAAGAGCAAGAGAGAATAGTTCTGCAGGCCACCTTAACGTCAAAACCCTCAATTAGAACTGTATTCAGTCCCAACCTCCTCATTAATATAATTATAAGTGATCCCACTATCAAAAAGGATAATTACCTTTTGTCCTTTCAAAACCCCTTTTATGTGAAAAGCACTATAGTGTGGTTCCCCTATAAGGGCAGCAAGTGTACCTTGTGTGGAGTCTTCCGGATTTTCTACTTCATTTTCAGAATTGTCCTCATCACTGCCAGCATCTTCATCAGAAATAACTTCAATATAATGGATGTCCTTTCCCCAAACAACGATGCTCTGCATGCCACGATTCCTTGCATGTGAAGCACAATTTCCTTCTCCTCAATTCATTCCTACTCACCTCTGCTAGCTTGGTGTTTGCTGTAGATGTTTTAGGAGGCATTGGACTCTTTTGGAAAGGCTTTTCGATTTGCATAGGTGGTGCTGTTCTCCTGCTAGTGAAACTGTAAGCCACTGAAATTTCTAAATTAAGTGCTGATTTCAAAGCCTCCTGAAAGGTTGTTGGGTTTAGAGCCTTAAGTAATCCTTTAAGTGGCTTAACTAACCCTTCTATGAAAAGTACTACCAACCTTCTATCAGACACATCGGTCACTATTACTGAAAGTTTTTCAAATTCAACAACAAAATATTCCACTATGCCTTCTTGCCTTAGTTGGGCTAAACTTCTGAAATGTATTTCTGGGTCTATCCTATCAAATCTGTCCATCAATCTTTGACTGAATTCTTTTATAGTTGAGACTGAATCATGTCCTTGAGTGACTAACCCACGATACCAGGACTCATGAGCGACTTCTTCCAAATGCAGGGTAGCAAATTTGATGGCTTCTTCCATCATAGGATTCAATGAGAAATAAGGGCTCGTTTGGTTGCTGGAATTAATCTGGAATAGGAAAATGGGAATTGGTAAATTGGCATAAATTAATTTTAATTTTGTCCAAAATGAGCATTCAGCCAATTCCAAGTTCTGAGAGGAATTGGCTGAATGCTCATTTTGGACCAAAATTAGAATTAGCTTATACCAATTCACCAATTCCCGTTTTCCTATTCCAAATTAATTCCACAACTGTCATTTTGTAGCCAAGCTCTAGATCGAAGGTGATTCAAATAATATCATACAATGTCTAAAAGGTAATCAAACGCCTTCATGGACAATTAAACATTGGATAGATGAGTCTATGCATATTATAAATTCCTTTGCTGAATGCAAGATCTCTCATATTTTTTGAGAGGGTGACACTGTACTAGAGCGAACTACTTTGCAAACATTGGGATCCGAAGTGATAGAGTGATGAATTGGCACATGTATGACCCCCTTCCCAATGAAGTCTTGGAAATGATGGAGTTGAAAAGGAGACATACATGAAATGTTTAATCATGATTTGCATTAAATTTTGGAACAATCTAAACTCTTCTTTCGCATGCTTTATGGGTATGTTTTGTCATCCTTCCTATCTAGGGTTTGGTTGGTTGATCAGTCATAATTCTATGTGCTTGAGGAATAGAGGGAAAGTTGTTATTGAAAATAGCAAGATGGGGGGTGATCAAAATCGGCTGGAACCAATCAGCTGTGATAAAGTTAAAAAGGATCCCACCATTTGGAGGATCTTAAAGAAGGGAGGGGTCACCCCTTTCTTGGAGCATCTCCATGGCTTCAACCCAAAATCACAAAGAATTAAATAAATAACTGGAAGAATGGTAAAGTCTACATGTTTGGGAGGAAGTGGGAGGTTGCAAAGGAGCTCATTACTGAAGTCACAGGTCTTTCAATGGAAAGGAAAAAGTTCTTTAGGAGCCAAAAAAAAGACTTTGATACTGTAGTGGATAATTTTGTGAAATATGGTGAAGGGGATTCCCTAGTAAAAATGAAGAAAAGTGGTTGTAAAATGAGCTCAATCAAGAAATTGTGGGCGGTGGTCTTGAAGGTGATAATCCAATATTTCTCCCTCAATGGAAGATTCACCACAGTGTATGGGCACCATTTTGTGGTGTTGAATTATTTTCACCACAAGGCTTGAATTTCCTTTCCCTTCTTCCTTTTGTCTTCTTTATCTACTACTATAAAAGAGCATGGAAAAAATCCAAAGAACCTTGTGTTACAAGAGGGCCTTATATTACTAATTGTGGAACACTAGAAATCAAGAATTTCCCCTTCCAAATTGAAGCAAAAAGTGGCCCTTGCCTCTGAGGAGGATGATAGGGATACAAAGAAAAATGACTTTGATAGTCTTTATTCAGAGAAAGAGGAATGGGAGACCAAAGAAGACTCAAAACCTATTTCCCTCGAGAAGGAAGGTCCTATTCCTAGAATTTCCAAGAGGAAAAGCCCCACTAATCCCAAACAAGTTTTCTCTAATCCTATCCACCATGATGACTCCACTTATCATGCTCATTCTATTGATGTTGTGTTAGATACTGAAGATCAAACCCCTAATTCTTGCAGGGAAGGTCATCCCCCTATCGCCCATGATCTTTTAGACTCCCCTTTCCTTCCTTTGGAACATGAATGTGCTCTAGACTTAGTGACCATAGCTCGTAATATGACAGTCGACTCCTTTCACATGAGTAAGTTGATGTTCCAAGAAATTAATCAGATTAATATTAAGATGAGGTGAATACAGAGCCAGCTAAAGAGTAACCAACAAAATGATCTTCCTCTGGATGATAATGAAGGGAAGTACCTTGTTGTATCACTGAAAAAAGCAATTAAGGATGTTGAGACTATGAGGATCAACTAACAAGGGAAGAGTTGTAGCCCTAGAGAATAAGCTTAAAATCATAAATGATAATTTGTAGACTCTAGTCACTTTTAGCCATAAAGTCATCAAGAACACTATTGATAAAATTAAAACTATGGTTGATAAGTCTGAAAAGATTCATCTTGAGCCTACTGTGGTGATTGATTTGGATATTGGTGAGAAGAAAGCTTAGGGGGTTGCAAAGGAGAACAAAGGACCTTGTACCATAGCTAGGGGAAATTTGAAAAGAGTAGTTGTTCACTTTGCTCAAGATCTCCAGGACCTAAAGAAAATTGCGTGGGATACTGCCCAGATGGAAGCTAAGGCCAATGAGGCCATATGAATCTTCAGTAGGTCTCTTTTTTCTATTAATTTAAGTTTCTTGTCATTGTTTTTTGTTGTGTTTTTTTGCTTCTGGGTGGCTGTTGGTTTCTTGATGCTATGCTAAGGACAACAAATTGTATACAAGGTTTCAGGTCCCTTCAAAACCTGTTAGAACCTTAATCAAAAACTTTAGCAGCATAATAATTCTATGAATGTTACAACACCGTCCCTTCTCACATAGAACCATCATTTATAACATTGCATCAATGCTCACATCTATCAATTCCATCGTATAATCATTAATTTAATGTTAAATATCAACAGTTATGATTAAATGTCATGAATCCCATTAATCAACATTTAATCATTACAATTATAAATTCATCTAAACTAACACTTTAACCATCATTAGTAAATGGCACCATATATCATCAAAGATCATTAACTATATTAAAATCATTTAAAAAATATTTATGAGCATAAAATAAATCCCTGGAACATATTACTAGCAACACATGATAAATCATATCATAAGACATAGAATCACTGGCACAATATCACACTCATCATGAAATAATCAATAATGTCAAGGCCAAAATATCATCTATATATATGTGAATATATCCAGACGTCATCATATAACATCATGTCACATACTCACAAAATTATCATGCATATATGATCATAACTGAAAATGCAAGTATAAACCACTAACCACATCAACAGTGATACACACATGCCCAAAAAAATATAATCGTAAACAGATGCATCTCACAAATGCCAATACAAAAGAATAGCATACGAATGGTCATAAGTGAAATATAAATAGAGTCTACCTTGGATCAAAATAAATAGTGACAAAACGCAATCACAAGAGGTGCTACAAAACTATTTATAATTTTTTTCATACCAAACTTTGAAAACTCTTTGCAACACGCAAAGACTGACTTGTCCAAAGTTTAAATTCTCGGTGACTTCATTCATTGTGTGATAGCTGTAGCCAAGTCAGAAACATGACTACCTAAGTTTGTTACATCCCTTTGTATATTTCTTTCCTCTCTACGTCGAGCATGATAATTTTGGCTTGCTCTACGATTTTGCAATCTTGATGCTTCTATTTGGTGGGGAGTAGTTTCACTTTTTTCTAATTTCCTAGCAAGCTTATGAGTGACTATTTCCTCTTTATATCGAGCATAGTACACTTGACTTGTTTTTTGGCTTTTCAATTTTCTAACTTCTATTACTTGGAGATCAACTTTCAATGCTGCTGGTTGGAACAATCCATGCTCTGCATTTTGAAAATATTAGACCAAATTATTTTCTCTTATTTAAAAAATATACGAATATATAATGACTTTACTTATGTCTACTAATATAATTTAAGATTTTTTTAAATTCCAACAAACTCTAAAACTCTTCAAAACTATAGCTAAAACTCTTTCACAAATTTAAACATTAATATCTAATAATAAGAAATGATTAGTAAATGTAATTTTGAGACAAAGTGTGCATATCCATACATAATAAGAAACAGTTAAATATTTCTACAAGTTTCTCACTAACAATATATGATAGTACTGTAGAATTTTTGGTGAATTTCATGATGTTTTGATCAATCGGTATCAGTTTTTGAGTCTGTAAGTGAAAAATTAAGTTATATTAGTCTTGATGAGAAAAGTAGAGTATGATGAGACTACTACACCAATAGAGAAACTAATTCATTTGGTTACTGCATCTAGTGAGAAAATGAAGACCTTTGAAGATGCAATAGTAGTGCGAGAAGAAAAGGTATATGAGAAGAAGAGAATAGCCAACCTCACACAATTAATTTCTACAAAATGTAATTCACCCATTTTGGCTTCCAATCGAGCAAAGGCAGTAATTGGGGAAGGTGGTAAGATACTGACAACCATTTTTTATTATTCCCAGTTTACTAAGGACCTAGTGAAGGTTAAAGGTGAAGTGCAGAAAGAACTTAGATTTTTGATTGCTAACTTTGATCCTTTGCAATAGTTGGCTACTGATTTTGGCACCAAGATCACTAGCTTAAATCAAAATTTGGCACACTATAGGGATGAGGAAGAAAAAGAGACTGCCACCCTTCAAATTTTGTAGAACCTATTGATTCCCAAAAGGGATAGCTTGCAACATGGCTTGAAAGAAGCATATAAAGCTTTGGTAGTGCCACAGGTGTCTACACTTGAAGAATTGGAGGGTCTTGCATTTCTATTCAGTGGCTAGATTGTACTCAAGGCATGGGATACTGATTTGCAGATTCCGAAGGATGACTTCAAAGTTATTTTTTAGTAGAATTTAATGTGATGTAATGATTCTTGCTACTCTTCTATTAATAAAATTTTGGCATATTATGTTTTACCTTTATCCTTGTAACATAAAAGGGGAGTAGAGTAATGTATGCAAAATTTTCTTGGATGCTTTGTAATGGTTAACAGTAGTAGTACGTGAATCTAGCTAGGTAGCTAGACACTTAGTAAGTGTTACCATCAATGTTAAAGGGGGAGAATATTGGCATTTGATGCAAATGATTTTTTCTTAGATATTATGGTTGTATTTTTATGTGTTTATTTGTGGCAACATGTTCAATTCAAGTTATTAGATCAATTGTACCGATGGAGTTGAAGGGCTAGTTTGGTATTTTTCCTACATGTCCATGCAATCGATGAATAGCCAATATCTAGGTACAGTCAGTTGAATCAAACAATGGAGATCAATTTAAGGTGTGTGATTATGGATTTATCATCTACATAGGTATATATAAGTGTTTCTACAATTCCATAGGTTAAGGTGAAGATTTGCATGAGTTATCAAGGATTCAAGTGATGCTACCAAGAAGAACAGAAGACAAGATGAACAGTTTGGCTTGATCGGTCAATCAATCAGTTTTATTGGCTGACATTGTTTTATTTTTTATTTGTTATGTTTAGGGACGACCTTGTATGTTTCAAATTTGGGTTTTGGTGCAGTCAGTGGAAAAGGTTGGCTGCTAGGCTAACTTAATCTAAGGCAGTGGAAAAACATTTTAGCTGACCTAAAGAAGTTGTTATAAATGGATGATGAAATCAAGTTTTAGCCTAGTTAGTGAAGTTGTAATTGTAGAGTTAGTTATTTTGATGCACATAAACTAAAGTGATAACAGAGTTGAAGCAGATCTATCAGACAAGAAGTGTCACAATCAAATTATTTCATCTTGGGTCCATCTCAAGGTAAACCCTAATAGGTTTATAGGTTAAATCCTCTAGCGATCTCACTTCTAATAGGGTGAGAAGGATCTTTAATAGGATAACACTTATGTAGTAGGTATGGATCTAAAATTATCTCAGCCTTGACATAAGATGGAGTTTATGGAGGAGTCTCAAAGGGTTGTATCCTATGATTATCTAAAGTTGGTACACAAATCGGAGAAGAAATAAAAAGAAATATATTATTTTAGTGCCACTATGGAAAGGATTAGATCTTAGATTAAATCTAATAAACATGATTGTGCTCAACTTCAAAAGGTAGTACAAAAGAAAAAACCTCTAAAGCACTATACCAATAAAGGGAAAAGATAACTAAAGTCAGTGCTAAGTTGCAAAGGTTAGGGTATTATTGAATAAAGAGAAGGATGATTTGGATCATTGGTTGAAAATTATGGAATAGGAGTTGGCCTAATTTTGTAAGTCACTTGAAGAAGCCACAAAGGGTTCAAAGCACTTAAAACATAGAAAATATCAAGAAAGAGATGGATTCACTCAACACTTGTCTAAAATTCAGAATCAGTTAAAGGAACAAAATAGAGAAAAAAATATTAAAGAATAATTTACAAGACAAGACAGAGTAACTAGATAAAGAAACAATGTGTAGCTAACATCTTCAAGCTCAAGAGAAAAAAAAGGATGGCAACGGGTGGAGTGGGAGCGAAAGTGGTAGGAAATTTGAATTCGTTGGTGGGCGGGAATCTTAGTTTGCAGGTTGTGGGTTCTTCGGGGGATGCCTGCTGCGATGATTCCCTTGTAGATCAGGACTCTAGAGACCCAGAGAAAAAGGATGGGGTCCTACGTGAAAAGGAGAAAGACCCAAGAAAGGAAGTAGGGGTGGGAGATAAGAATGCGGGCTTCCCTAGGCCATCCTCAACTACGAAGACCCAAGCATGTGACCAAGATGGTCTCCCTCGTTGGTGGTCAACACTCTTTGGGATAAAACCCACAGGCAAGTCCTATTTCCCATCTATTAAGGACATTTCAGACAAGGAAAAAGGCAACTACACTTTAGAAATCCCTGGTCTAAACTAGTTGACCATAATATTTCATCCATGGACCATACTCTGGTGGGAAAGTTTGTTGGCTCTAGACCAAACATAGACATTGTCAGGATCTTTGCAAAAAAAAAAAGGGACTTGAAGGGTCAAGTCTAGGTAACAGCTATGGCTAAGTGGTTTTTGTCTTTTGAGTTCTCCTACAAAGAGGACCTAGATAATATCCTTTGCGCTGGCACCTAGGTCATAGGAAAGACCACTCTAGCATTGCAAAAATGGACTCCTAAACTTGATCTTAATGATTCCTTCTTCATCCAGGCCCCGGTGTGGGTGAGACTACCTGAACTTCCTTTGGAGTTCTAGAATGAAGTTGTTTTTGATGGGATCACCAACTCTTTTGGTACCCTTCTTTCCATTGACCCTGTTACATTGGCAAGGCACTGCCTCACTTATGCAAGGATTTGTATCAGAGTGGAAGAAGGCAAGGATATGCCAGAATTCATAGAGCTTCGTTCCAAACTGGGAAAGTGTGTGCAGAAACTAGACTATGAAAGCATCCCCTTTGCTTGTTTCCACTGCAAGAAAGCTGGCCACAGAGCCAAAACATGTCCAGTTCTCTAGAACAAAGAGAAAGAAAGGAAAGCCAAACAAGCACAAATAAATCAAAACAAAGGAGTCCCCCAGGAGGGTACAGAGTCCAAAACCAATAGAGTCTGGAAGAAAAAAGAACAATCAGTGCCCATCTCGGATGCAAAGGAAACCAAGGTTGTGGAGGAGCCACAAAGTCCTTAGACTGAAGAGTCTGGTGGAGTGACCCTCCTCCTCATGGGTTTGGATTTGGATGTCACCATACAACAAGAAACAAGTGAAGAAAAAAAGAACGATGGTCGGTTGAAGGTGGTGACTCGTTCCCTGGCACCATATCTGTTTCCTTTGTCCTAGAATCCATTGCTCCCCCTGTGGTTGGTGTGAAAATGCACAACTTAGAACCTAGCCTTGAGATGCAAGAATCAGGGAAGTACTAATAGATTGAAGATATGATGGTCACAACCTCCCCAAACCAATTCAATATAATGTTTGAGCTCTTTGCCAAGCATAAGGAAGAAAAGGAGGGTTGGATCTCAATTCACAAGAAGAAGAAACCAAGTAGCATAGACCCTTCTCCTGTATCCCCAGTAGCCACCAGAAGCAGGAAAAAAATAGAAGTTAAGGGTAGTGCTAATACTCTAGAAAGAAAAAGGACATGCCAGAGTAGGCAAGAAGAAGCTAGCTTGATCAAAACAGATGGAACTCAGAATTCTATCCAAGCTTCCAACACCTCCATCAAGAAATGAAAGTCATCTCTTGGAACATTCGTGGGCTAAATAGCTCACACAAGCAAGATGTCATAAGAAATATGATAAGGGATGGGTATGTGCAAGATCATGAGGGGCCAAAGTATGCCCTTAAGTGGCAATGAAAAATCAGCAAATCAGGGTTAGTCAACTTGACGTGAAAATTTCAACTAGCTATCAAACCTAATATCAAAAAGTTGTAAGAATAGAATCTGTAGAAAATTGAATATAGTTTCTAGACTACTAGGCCTTTTTTGAAAAAAAAAAGTATCATTGGTGAAAAGTATAGATTTCAATGCAGCAGTACAAAAATTTCTAGAAAAAAATAAGAAGTAGGTGTATGTCTGACCACCTTAATTATAATCAAATGATTATATTATATTATAAGATTTTATATATAAGTAGTAGACTCATGCTCGGATGTGTCACACATTTTTTGTAATTTTATTCCAAAAAAATAATTAATTATGAATTTTCTGCTACAACATTTTTAGAATTAGAAAACTCCCGTGTCTAACCACCTTAACTCATTCAAAACTTTACAAAATTCAAATTTTTTTTTTCCTTATAGTAGGTGAAGTATAGAATGTGACACATTTTTTGGATTTTAAAAATGTTATGCCCTTTGAATGTTATAGTTTTTTTTCAATGTCTTAAGTCTTCTCCTAGGCAAGATCAAGCTACTACTTACACTGTTGAGCTTATTGACAATCAAAATAACCTTACTACACTTGCGCTTTCCAAAGATGATACTTCCATTAAGGTTATTGAAAATGGTGTTGTTACTTCCAATGTTAAGCCTATTGAAAATCAAGAAAAAAATGATACGCTTATGCTATCCAAAGATCCTTGTCAAGATCAAAATCATCCATCTTCTTGTTCTACCACTCTATGTTCACCTCCACTTTCTACTCTTCCTAAGTCTTTGCAAGCTTTGAAAATTCCTATCGAAGAAGTTGCTCCTATTCAAGATGTTCATGATCCTATTGAAAATCCTAATGCTCACTCTAAAGATGTTGATGTCCTTGGCTGTCATATAAATGCTGATGAATTGGTTGATTATCCTTTTGCATCTTCCACATCCATCTTTGGACTTCCTCCACCAATACCAAAGGCTTCATGTCTTCCTTCCATCTTGGCCCTTATGTCCCTTCACTTTCCCCTCCTAACTCTCCTGATTTGTCATCCATCTTGGGTCCTTACATCCCTCCATATCCTATCTTTCTTCAAGATCAACATAGATGCATACCCTTGAATCCTTTTCATCCACCCACCCATCTAAACTATTCATATCCTCCTTTTTCTTCCACAAGTTCCAAGTCTTTTGGAAGTAACTTGAATGTTCAAAACAAGAAAAAGAAGCAATACAAGAATCGATCAAAAAAAGAAGATCACCATGTCTCCTCTAATTGACATGGATGCATAAAGTCAAAAGAGATATCTAAGAAGAAAACTACAAGACAAGTATGGGTTCCAAAATCCATCATTGAAGATATTCTCTCTAAATCATCAAAAAGAAATGAAAAGCCTAAGGCTATATGGATTCCAAAGTCTCTCTTGAAAGAGTCTAATATTGAACAAAAAGTGAAGTTGACATTCAAGCTTCTAAAGGCTTCCGCCTCATCTTCTTCCAAAAATATTCTTCCATTCCATGTGCCTAAACCGCAACCTCTGCTAAACATTCACCATATTCCTTCTTGTATTCCTTCATTCACATTTCCTCCACCCTCTCGCCACCCTTAAAGGTGTGTGTTGATGTTGATCTTGCCTTCCTTTCCACCTACCCTTTCACAATTCTTCCATTTATTATCCTTCTACCTTCTATCCTTTTTACTCATTTGCATATTCCTCCTATCTTCCAACCTCACTCGCTTTACATAAAACCTTATCCTCCATTTTTCTCTTCCATCTTCCTTTCCCTATAAGCATCTTTGAGCATATCATTTTGAATCCTTGACATATCATGGTTTATCCTTTCAAGAAGCATTATCTAAAAATCTTTCCTTCTTCCAATAAAAAGAATTCAAAAAATTCAAAAAAAAAAAATTCAAAAAAAAATTCAAAAAATTTTTAAAATTTTTTTTTAAAAAAATAATGAAAAAAAAAAAAAAAAAAATTGAAAATGTGCCTTGGTGGAAACTTGGAAACAGGCGCCTTGGTAGCAAAAGGAAAGAGAAATAAATTCATCCTATGGTGAAAACCACTCCCTTGTGGTGCCTTGGATAAGTACCGTGATGAAAACTTAGCAATCAGGCATCATGCATAGTTCTTCTACATATTTCTTCCATTCCATTTTCTCTCTTTGATCTTGACAATGTTGGCCTATACCCGAACATTTGACTATCTTGTGAGCTATCTTACGATGATCTTTCTTTCATTCTATTCATGTTTAGCCTTCATATTTATTTTCCTCCATTCATTCTAGCCTTTCACTATCCTTTTCCCCTTTGGTCTTGATCTAATATAAAAAAAGGTAAAACACGATGCTATGAAGCCTCTTGACATGTCTACTCCTTTGGATTGCATCCTTTCCTTCTTTTGCATTACATTTTTGAGGCTTATCCTATGCTGGCCTTTCATTTCTTATCCTATGTGCTTTACATGACAAATTTTTTCCTAGCTTGGGTACTCTCGAGGAGTTTACCTTTGAGGATTTCTTCCCTTCATTCTCCTTCATTCTCTTGCCTTCCATCTCTTCCACTAGCTTGCTATTCCCTCTTATCCTCCACCTTGCTAGACATTGGGACTATATGATTTGATCTTGCTTGGGAGTTTTGATGCCCATTTTGTCTGTGGGCATCCTTTATACATACTTATTAATCCTGAAAAAAACCCCAAAAAATGATATATTGTTAAAAATCTTAAAAATTAGAAAATGTCCTGAAAAAAGAGCATCCTAGTGAAAACCTAGCAATAGGCGCTTTGATGTCTCACCAAAAAAATAAAAAAATTCAAAAAAAAAAGAAAAAGTGCCTTGGTGAAAACCTGGAAACAGGTGCTTTGGTAACAAAAATACAAAAAAATTGAAACAATAAAAAAAAAATCTCCAAGTGGTGAAAACCTGGAAACAGGCACTACTTGAGGCCTTTGCACCCTTGTTTCTTAGCATGCGTCCTTGACACTTACCCTTTCTCCATCATGCCTTGACCTTGTTGCCTTGGTTTGGAATTGGTCTTTGTCTTTGTCTAAGGGGCATAACTGTGTTAGCTTTGGTCTCTAGGATGCGTTAGTCTTTAGGACATCTTGCAAACGGTATTTTTCAACACCACCCAAATAGTGTTTTTCAACACTACCCTAGCGTCGAGTGTTTCTCAACACTTATCAGATATCCTACCCTACAGTTTAGCATGATATGATATTTCCACTAGTAAATGTGATACTCAAAGATTGTTTATATGACCTAGACACACACACTTAAACACTTGACTCAATGAGACTTGTTTGACTTTATTTCTTTGTGTGCTGTCTATGATGATTTATTTGATGAGTTTTCTTTCCCTAATAAGTTTTTGATGATGCATAACTAGAAGACTGAGGGCATGAGGACATGTTTTATTGCTTTTTCTGCTTGTGGGTATATTTTGTTGGACCTCACTGTCATTAGCATTTTTGCTTGTTCCACTTGAAAGTGGGCTCTACAAAGTATTATCCTTGATTGTTTGTGAGTGCATGCTTATAGCCATCTTGACCTTCTTATGTCTTGATGCAAACATAATCTCGCTATAAAAAATTTAGGTAATCTCACTGCACTAGTCATCTTGACCTATATGTCTTTAGTGCCTAGGTGGGATTCCCACATTCCATCTGATATAGATCATATTCATATACCCATAGTCATACTAGTGAATATTGTATGATCTTATGACATTACTAATAAAGCTCCATGATGATTATTAGATGTCTATTGGCGTTGTGACCTTGCAAGTCAACCACTTTCATAGTAGCTTGCATTTCTAGGTTTATGATAGATTAATTTTGCACCTTGCATATGGAGAGAGCTCTCCTTTAATCTTTCATGGACTAGTCGATCAACTACACTCACCTTTCACTTCTTCCCGATCATGTCTTTCACTCCTTGTCTTTCACATCACGACCTGCCCCTTATATAGCATTTTGACTTTTTGACCTAATTTTCAAAACACCTCGAAATTGCACAAAAATTGCACCACTAGCTAATTTTGACATTCTAGATCCGTTTTCAAACTCAAAATTGAAATCTAAGTTAATCTTGATAGTCAAAATTGCATTTCAAATGTTTCCCATCTTCTGTGCAGTTGGTTGACCATTTGAGGTCTGATCCTTCAATCTTCGTTGGGACATCTTCATTTCTTCATCCCCATCTCTTTCAACCTCCTAGTCTTTCATTCATCTTCATTCACTTCATCTCTCTAAGGTTTGACTTTATCCTTATCCTATATCTTTCCCAGTCAAACCTAGTCAAACTAGGGCATATCTTCATTGCTTGATGGTTATCCTATCATGTTTCACCTTCGATTGTGATTTCTAATGATTTGATCAAGTTTATCAATTTACAGTTTCTCCTCTACCCGATTTCAATTTCAATTCCGAGGGGGCAGTACCTATCAACTTTAATCTTTGATTCAACTTTATCATTTAGTTCAACCTAAGATTCTTATTTTGAGACTTGATTATCACTTAACAACAATGGTGTTGATCTTGTCTTTTGATTCTTATCTCTTATTTTGAGACTTGACTATCACTTAATAGCAACGGTGTTGGTCTTGTCTTTCAGCCTGCTTATCTTTGTTCTGATATGTTCCCATCCATCAAACACATGTCTAGATTGTTTTGTGATCCCAAATCAATCTCACACTTCAATTCCATTCTTTGACTGCATGTGATCCCAAATCGATCTCACATTAGTCAAAGAGGGGCAAATGTATACACCCTAAAATGGTCACCTAGACTTTGGGCCACAATTCAGTAGTTTATCAAATCCCTGAATCAGTATTTTCAAAAATCAGCATTTTATCAATAATGTCAATTTACTTGATCAAATCCTATTTTATCATTTTCAATTATTTGCCTTGGGCTAACCATTTTATCCTAAGTTTTTATTTATTTAAAAGGAACATTCCCTCCCCTTTTATTAAATAAAAAGCCCCCACCTTTTCTTCTTATCCTAAGTTGCACAAATAAAGCATTATTCTTATTTTATAAAAAAAAGAAAAGCACTTTTTGTCTCATATGAACACAAAGGTCAACTCTTATTTTCTCATTGGAGGATATTTGTGCACATGGATTGCTCCTCTTTGATGCTCCACCGTTGATTAAGACTTTTGCCTCTTAATCTCCATCATCCGTTGATTCTTATTTTCTATAGAAGAAGAGCTCTCTTCCTCATTTGGATACCAATTTTTTATGCTAATGTTATGCTGCAGGTTTTCTAGGTCACTTTGGAGCTTTTGAAGATTTGAATCATTCTTGGCTTTTGCATCTACATTCTATTCTTAGTTTCATTCATGCATAATAGCTTTATGTTTATGCTTTCATAGTGTAGATTTCCTTTCAAGCTTTAGAGTAACTTATCTAGTTTAACTAAGAAGGCTTGGTAATACTTGTACTTTCCTTTTCATAGCATAGCTTGTACTTTCATTTCCATAGCTTAGCTTGCACCTCTCATTTCCAGCTTGCATATTCATCTTAATCTAGTTGCATTTGCATTTCATAGTGATTCTTGGGGATATTGGCATTCTTGCCTTTGTCTTCATTCGAATCTCTCATTGTGTGGTTGACTAGCAAGGCCATAAGCTTAATAGTTCTAGCTGAGAGCAAATTTTAAATAATCTTACAACTCCATACATAGAGAGCTCTAGGTCTCTTTCTAAAGTATCCCATTCATGGATTCCCTTGGATATAATGACTTAGAGAAGTGCACCATTTGAGTGTGTACACCTACAACCCCTTCAAACACACTTGAGTATTCAAATGTGTCAAAAGGGTTCATGAGGACTTCCTAGTGGTCCTAGTACACCTTATCACACATCAACACCCCTAGAGAGTCCCCATGACCCCTTTCAACACATTCTAACCCTCAAGTGTGTCCTAAGGGATCCTACGACCTCTTCGAACACACTTAAACTTTCAAATGTGTCAAAAGGGGTCATGCAGACTTCCTAGGGGTCCTAGTACACCTTATCATATGTTAGGACCCCTTAGAAGTCCCCATGACCCCTTCCGACACATTAAAACCCTCAAGTGTGTCCTAAGAGGTCCTAGAACCCCTTTGGATACACTTGAGCATTCAAATGTATCAAAAGGGGTCATGGGGACTTCCTAGGGGTCCTAGTATGCCTTATCATGCATTAGGACCCTTAGGAAGTCCCATGAACCCTCTTGACACATTTGAATGCTCAAGTGTTTCCTAAGGGATGCTATGACCTCTTCAGACACACTTGAGGGTTCTAATGTGTCAAAAGGGGTCATGGGGACTTCCCAGGGGTCCAAGTACACCTTATCACAAGTTAGGACCCCTAGGAAGTCCCCATGACCCCTTTTGACACATTGAAACCCTCAAGTGTGTTTGAAAGGGTCGTACGACCCCTTCAAACACACTTGAGCATTCAAATGTGTCAAAAAGGGTCATGGAGATTTTGTAGGGGTCTTAATTAACTTCCTAGGGGTCCTAATGTGTGATAAGGCGTACGAGGACTCCTCGAAAGTCTCATGACCCCTTTTGACACATTGGAACCCTCAAGTGTGTCTGAAGGGGTCATAGGACCCCTTAAGACACACTTGACAGTTCAAATATGTTGAGAGGGGTCATGGGGACTATTTAGAGATCCTAATGCATGATATAACATCCTAGGATCCCTAGGAAGTCCCCATGACCCCTTTTGACACATTTGAATTCTCAAGTGTGTCTTAAGGGGTCGTACGACCCCTTAGCAGACACTTGAAGGTTCCAATGTGTCAAAAGAGGTCATGGGGACTTCCTATGGGTCCTAACACATGACAAGACGTACTAGGACCCCTAGGAAGTCTCAATGACCCCTTTTGACACATTTGAATGCTTAAGTGTGTTCAAATGGGTTGTAGGACCCCTTAGGAAACACTTGAGGGTTCAAATGTGTCGAAAGGAGTCATGGGGACTTTCTAGGGGCCCTAACATGTGATAAGGCATACTAGGACCCCTACGAAGTCCTCATGACCCCTTTTGACACTTTTAAATGTTTAAGTGTGTTCAAAAGGGTTGTAGTACCCCTTAGGACACACTTGAGGGTTCCAATGTGTTCAAAGGGATCATGGGGACTTCCTAGGGGTTCTAACACATTATAAAGCATACTAGGACCCCTAGGAAGTCCCCATGACCCCTTAAGACACATTTGAATGCTCAAGTGTGTCTGGAAGGGTCACTTCCTAGGGCTCCTACCACGTGATAAGGTGTACTAGGACCCCTAGGAAGTCTCTATGACCCCTTTTGACACATTGGAACCCTCAAGTGTGTCCGCAGGGGTCCTACGACCCCTTTGAACACACTTGAGAGTTCAAATGTGTCAAAAAGGGTCATGAGGACTTCCTAGGGGTCCTAGTATGCCTTATCACATGTTAGGACCCCTAAAAAGTTCCGACAACCCCTTTTGACACATTTGAACCCTCAAGTGTGTCCCAAGGGGTCCTACAACCCCTTCGGACACACTTGAGCTTTCAAATGTGTCAAAAGGGGTCATGGGGACTTCCTAGGGTCCTAGTATGCCTTATCACATGTTACGACCTCTAGGAAGTCCCCATGACCCATTTCAACACATTGGAACCCTCAAGTGTGTCCTAAGGAGTCCTAAGACCCCTTAGGACACACTTGAGCATTCAAATATATCAAAAGGGGTCATGAAGACTTCCTAGGGGTCTTAGTACACCTTATCACATGTGAGGACCCCTAGAAAGTCCCCATGACCCCTTTTGACATATTAGAACCCTCAAGTGTGTCCTAAGGGGTCCTACGACCCCTTTGTACACACTTGAGCATTAAAATGTGTCAAAAGGGGTCATGGGGAATTCCTAGTGGTCCTAGTACGCCTTATCACGTGTTAGGACCCGTAAGAAGTCCCTATGACCCCTTTCAACACATTGGAACCCTCAAGTGTGTCCTAAGGGGTCTTACAACCCCTTCAAACACACTTGAGCATTCAAATATTTCAAAAGGGGTCATGAGGACTTCCTAGGGGTCCTAGTATGCCTTATCACGTGTTAGGACCCCTAGAAAATCCCCATGACCCCTTTCAACACATTTTAACTCTCAAGTGTGTCCTAAGGGGTCCTACAACCCCTTAGACACACTTGAGAGGTCAAATGTGTGAGAAGGGGTCATGAGGACTTCTTAGGGGTTGTAGTATGGCTTATGACATGTTAGGACCCCTAGGAAGTCCTTATGAGCCCTGTAGACACATTGGAATGCTCAAGTGTGTCCCAAGGGGTTCTACGACCTCTTCAGATACACTTGAGCATTCAAGTGTGTTAAAAGGGGTCATTGGGACTTCTTAGGGGTCTTAGTACACCTTATCATGCATTAGGACCCCTAGGAAGTCCCCATGACCCCTTTCGACACATTGGAACCCTCAAGTGTGTCCTAATAGGTCCTACAACCCCTTCGAACACACTTGAGCATTAAAATGTGTCAAAAGGGGTCATGCGGACTTCCTAGGGGTCCTAGTACACCTTATCATGCATTAGGGCCCCTAGAAAGTCCCCATGATCCCTTTCAACATATTTGAACCCTCAAATGTGTCCTAAGGGGTCCTACGACCCCTTCGGACACACTTGAGCATTTAAATATGTCAAAAATGGTCATGGGGACTTCCTAGGGGTCCTAGTATGCCTCATCACATGTTAGGACCCCTAGGAAGTCCCCATGAACCCTTTCGACATATTGGAACCCTCAAGTGTTTCTTAAGGGGTCCTACGGCTCCTTAGGACACACTTGAGTGTTCAAATGTTTCAAAATAGGTCATGAGGACTTCCTAGGTGTCCTAGTATGCCTTATCATGCATTAGGACCCCTAGAAAGTCCCCATGATCCCTTTCGACACATTTGAACCCTCAAGTGTGTCCTAAGGGGTCCTACAACCCCTTTGGACACACTTGATAGTTCAAATGTGTCAAAAGGGGTCATGAGGACTTCCTAGGGGTCCTAGTACACCTTATCAGATGTTAGGACCCCTAGGAAGTCTCCATGATTCTTGTGGACACATTGGAATCTCAAGTGTGTCCCAATGGGTCCTACGACCCCTTCAGACATACTTGAGTATTCAAATGTGTCAAAAGGGGTCATGGGGACTTCCTAGGGGTCCTAGTATGCCTTATCATGCATTAGGACCCCTAGGAAGACCCCATGACCCCTTTGGACATATTGGAATTTTCAAGTGTGTCCTAAGGGGTTCTACGACCCCTTCAGATACACTTAAGCATTCAAATGTGTCAAAAGGGGTCATGAGGACTTCCTAGGGGTCCTAGTACACCTTATCATGCGTTAGGACCCCTAGGAAGTGCCCATGACCCTTATGGATACATTGGAACCCTCAAGTGTGTGCTAAGGGGTTCTAGGACCCCTTTGGACACACTTGAGAATTCAAATGTGTCAAAAGGGGTCATGGGGACAATGTACTTTAAAGGTTCTTACATCAATTTTTATGCCACTTTTAATTTTTAGAACAGATGATGACATCTACTTATTCAGTATAGTTAGTTCGTCGAAATTACAAGGAGTTTGTAGAAAAATCCTATGCTGGATACTTTGAAGAGGACTTGGGCTGAAAGTGTCTTTCATCAAATCAACTGTATAGGTGTTTTTTCGAATACATTATATATATAATATGTATTATATATATTATATACATTAGTATATATATAATATATTATATATATATATATATATATTATATACATTAGTATATAATACATTATTATATATATAATATACATTATATATATATTATATACCTCTTTATATTTATAAAAGTTCAATTTTTTCATTTACTCCCACCGTTTTTTCATGTACCTAGAAAAATCAAGTACCCGATTATTACCGGTATAACTTTGACCAAAATATTCCCTGTCCCCACAGACTAGAGAAGCATGGGATTTCAAACTTTTTTCATGGGTTGTAGGAAAAAAAACATGATTTGGGGTCCATTTTTTGTTTTTTGTCAACTTGTGGTCTCACTATGGGAAGCAACAGTCGTCGAAAGGCTAAATGCAAGAGGAAGGTGACGGATGAAGAAATTCAAGCATATAGTAAAAAAGATAGGGAAAATCACCGAAGAAGGAGAGAAGGTATGTTAAACATTAATCAAGGTGACCCCGTAAATGTAGTTGCAAGTGAAGAGGATGTTGAATTTGAAAATAACATGGAAATTAATTTTTTGAATAACAATGTATGGAGTGAAGATGAAAATGTAGAGACGGAGAATGAAAATGTAGACTTGGGGAATGAAAACATAGATTTGGGGAATGACAATGAATGGAATGAAGATGAAAATGTATAGATGGAGATTGAAAATGTAGACTTGGGGAATGAAAATGTTGTACAACAACCACATGAATGTTACACATCTCCAAATTATATGCAAAATGAAGTCCCTTGCAATAAAGATAATCAATCTTCAAATTGGGGGCTTTCAAGAACACCTAAATGGTTAATTGAAATTGAGGAGAACATTATGAATAATTGGGAAGGAAAGAGGTCACATAGAACCATTAGGTGGTGGGCTTCAAGACTTTATGATCAAGTTTTTGGAAACAAGACATTGGTTGAGCAATGTCCAATTTTTGTGAAGTTGTTAAAGATGCAAAAGATGAGACCTTAGCTTGTGAAATTGAAGATTCGTGTGAACAAGAAAATGGAGATAAATTCCATTGTTGTGAAGAATCTTTTCAATTCTCTCAATAGCATTGGTAAGACTAGCAGAGAAAAAGACAAAAGATTTCCTCAGAGGGTTATTACAACCTCCTTAGTAAGTCATTCGTTGAGAAAGGCTCGTTTGATGAGACAAACTTGTGTTGACTTCAATATAGACCATAAAAATTTGGGTAGAGCACTTGCAAGAAGAGAAAGACTTGATGATCTGCTTCAAATTGATACATGGGCTTATGGTGTGAGACTTCCATGTTTCAATAAGAAGCTAACAAATGTTGTGAAGGATGAAATTCAACAATTTTGGGATGCTCACTCAAGAGTGTCACCAAATGTGAAGGATGTCTTGAAGTTGAGAGTTGGTAATTGAGACCGCACTCGACATCCTAAACATTATGTGGAGGTAAGTCAAACAATGTTGTATAAAAAAATTTGTGAGACACATCCAACATTGAAAATATCACAAAGGTCTTTTGAACCCGTGAAGCCATTTTATTGTGTACCCCTTAAGATTCAGAATACATGTTGTTGCAAATATCATATTGAGTTTTCAATGCATCATGAATTATTATGGTCCATTCATTCTAATTTACATACTAATGAAATGCTAGAGGATTGTGGTGCAAGTGGTCTTCCCAAATCATCAAGAGACTTTCTAGATCAATTTTTATGTCACAGAGATGATGGTTGTTTATTTTATAAAAAAGACTCCTTAAACACCAAGTGCTCAGAATGTGATGGCTTGTCCAAGTTTAGGACATGTTTTCATGAGGGTTTCAAACACAATTTTGGAAAGACACTCGTCCAAAAAAAGGTATATGAAATAGTGAAATATACATTGAAGAGTGGAGGTGAAGGCTAGAGATGTGAGTTAGCTACAAAAGAATACAATGTTGCTGATTTTATCTCAAATTTCAAGAGAAATCTTTTTTACAAGTATGCAAGGCATAGTCACAGGTCTCAATGGTTGGATCAACAATTCAGGACATGTAAGGACACTTTCCTCATTGGAACTATTATATCCATTGTAGACTTTGCGGAGAACTGTACATTGCAGCCCCAAAATGAGACTCAAGATCAATATTACAATTCCATACAGGTTGCTATTTTTGTACACATCACATATAGGCATTCCCTTGATAGCACAAAAGATGAGTGAAAGATAATAAGAGAGTACGATTTTTATATGAGCGATGATAGGTCTCACTCTCATGAGTTTGTTCAACATTGTTTCCAGAACTATTTTGACTTCTTGCAGGAAAATGGTATTGCTATGGATAGGCATCTCATTTGGTTGGACAATTGCACCGGTCAATTTAAGAATGCTAGAATGTTTTATTGGTTGTGTAGAATGCATGTGGAGAGAGGTGTACCTCATATTTGGAGTAATTTTTGAGTCCAGGAATGGGAAAGCGGAGCATGATGGAGCAAGTGTGTGTGTGAAGAGAGCTCTAATTAAGGAGCAATTGAGGATTTCAAGTGTTGTACTTCTTATTGCACGTTCTATTATTGATTGGTGTACTTTATCATTGTCACAGGGGGGGAATCTTGGTTTTACAGTGTGTATATTCTTTTGGTTGGTTAAGGAGGGAACTATAGGAGATAGATTGGATTGTCAAACAGTGAAAGACTCTTAAAAAATGCATTCATTCCAAAACTCCAATAATAGTACATGGACCATTTGGACATGAGAGTTGGCTTGTTTTTGCCCCATGTGTGTGAGTCAAGTGAGTGGGTGGATACATGGGTTCCACAGTATCTAACTCCTTTATCTTTGACACTCTCTAAAAGAAATGATGACATGGACAATTTAGTTGAGTATGACCATCTTTCAGATCTTCTGCAGTCAGGAGATATTTTTGCATTGGTTGCACCGAAGGGGAATTATGAGAGGTCAGATTATTGGTTAGCACATTGTGTATGAGGTAAACAAAAGCTTGCACAACTAATGATAGATGGTGATGGGTTCACATATCCTACTGGTTCAGTTGTTGTTGTGGGAACATGGCTACAAACATACATGATTAGAAAGAATGGAATTCCTGCATTTGAAGACTATGAGAAGCACAAAACTATTCTCATGTATTCACACATGGTTATAGAAACAAATGTCAAGTTGTCAAAGCATCAAGGAAGACTAAAGACAAAATAACTTTGGACTACTAGTACTACTGACCATGAAGCACTATTGGAGACCCTGAAGCAAAGAGATGACCCTTCAGGAACATTGACTAGGTAATAAGTTAACTTAGTGCATTTTTTTCTAAGTTCATTAAGATAAATTTCAATACATTAATTTCACCTTTCTTAGATTGTATTTTGAGTCAATAAACTTGGTTTTGTATGTGGATTATAACTTGTGTAGGAGCACCTATGAAGACACCTACAGTCACCATGGATCCAATCAGAGATAGAAGGACAAAAGGATCCTTAATGGTTAATTGAGATCTTTTGAAGCATATAATGGCAATTTGTAACAATCAATTTTATTTAAAAGTTAAATGTCCTAGAAGTCTTGATAAGGACTTATGACCAAAATCATGTATGGGTGGCCAATAGTGCCAAAAAGGGATCTTACATGTCATTAACTTATGTCATTTGCATGGTTTGAATTCTTACATGTTTGATTGTTGTTTCTAAAGCTTTAAGGATATTATTTTTTATCATTTCAAACAATCTATAGAAGTTAAACCTCAAACATAATAAGCTCTATGAATAGGGTATTCCAGAGTACAGGAAAACAAATGTCCTAATATTTAGTCTTTGTTATTGGGTTTTGGGAGGGGTGGCAGAATATTAAAAATAATTAAATTTTAGTAGATTGTTGACTGGCTTAATCATGATTAGTTTCATAGTTCAAATTTCAAACATACCACTAACAGTCATTGCAACAGAACTGGGTCAAGAAAAGAAGTGTGCATGCTTTCCCATTTGGGTCTTCTCTTGTTTTAGAATGAAAACCTAATTGTTTCCAATGTAGACAAGGACATGTTCCCAAGGACTACTTACTCAATCTATAAAACACAACTGCTTGCAGGCTACCCAGTGTACCATAATGCATTGTGTGTTTTATGGTCTACAAGTGACGTGCTTTTTGAGTTTGCATGGGAGAGTAAAAGGGTTAAATTTTTCATTACTGAAAATGGTGTTGACTATAAGTTGGTGGTTCACTTTCATGACATTTTAAAGGCCAGTGAAAACCCCATTCCACCCATGGAGTCATTGGAACGCTCACAACCACGCTCAACCCAAGTGACCCCAAGGTGCATTAAGCACGATTAGGCAATGATCTTCTGAGGCTCGTATCTCAGACCTCATGAGAGGTATCGACAAACTATTAGGGGCTACAAGATCATGATTTTGAGGTCAACAATAACCTCTCTCAATTTTGGGTGATTCAAATTTGTTTGCATTTGGAAAGGCAATCTCAGTCGATGCCAAAACTTGTAGTGAGAGTCAGTTGAAAGTAGCTCAACAGTGTATCTTTCAAACCATCTATCTTGGCATCAAACCATCTACTCCATCAGCTTTGGTTGTTCGGGTAAATGCCAGTGACAACCCCGTTCCACCCATGGAGTCACTGGAACGCTCGCCACCATGCTTGACCCAAGTGACCCCAAGGTGCACTAAGCACGATTGGGCAATGATCTTCCAAGGCTCATATCTTAGACCTCATGAGAGATATAAAAAAACTATTAGGGGCTACGAGATTTTGTTTCCAAGGTCTACAATAACCTCTTTCGGTTTTGGGCGATTTGACTTTCTTTGCATTTGGCAAGGCGATCTCAGTCGATGCCAAAACTTGCAATGAGGGTTAGTTGAAAGTAGCTCAACAACATATCTTTAAAACCATCTATCCTGGCATCAAACCATCTACTCCATCATCTCCAGTTGGTTGGGTAAATGCCAGTGACAACCTTGTTCCGCCCATGGAGTCATTGGAATGCTCATGACCATGCTCGACCCAAGTGACCCCAAGGTACACTAATCATGATTGGGTAGTGATCTTCTGAGGCTCGTATCTTAGACCTCGTGAGAGGTATCAAAAAACTATCAAGGGCTATAGGATCATGTTTCTAAGGTCTACAATAACCTCTCTCAATTTTGGGCCATTCGACTTTGTTTGCATTTGGAAAGGCGATCTCAGTCGATGCCAAAACTTGCAATGAGGGTCCAATTGAAAGTAGCTCAGCAGTGTATCTTTCAAACCGTCCATCCTGGCATCAAACCGTCTACTCCATTGGCTCTAGTTGGCCAGGTAAACACCAGTGAACCCCATTCCACCCATAGAGTCACTAGAACGCTCACCACCACGCTCGACCCAAGTGACCCCAAGGTGCACTAAGCACGATTAGGCAGTAATCTTTCGAGGCTCATATCTCAGACCTTGTGAGAGGTATTGAAAAACCATCAAGGGCTTCGACATCATGTTTTTGAAGTCTACAATAACCTCTCTTGGTTTTGGGTGATTCAACTTCATTTGCATTTGGCAAGGCGGTCTCAGTCAATACCAAAACTTGCAATGAGGGTTAGTTGAAAGTAGCTCAGTAGTGTATCTTTCAAACCATCCGTCCTGGCATCAAACCATCTACTCCATCAGCTCCGGTTGGCTGGGTAAATGCTAGTGACAACCCTGTTCCACCCACGGAGTCACTGGAACGCTCGCAACCACACTTGACCCAAGTGACCCCAAGGTGCACTAAGCACGATTAGGTAGTGATCTTCTGAGGTTTTTATCTCAGACCTCATGAGAGGTATCAAAAAACTATCAGGGGCTACAAGATCATTTTTTTGAGGTCTACAATAACCTCTCTCAGTTTTGGGCGATTTGACTTCGTTTGCATTTGGCAAGGTGATCTTAGTCGATGCCAAAACTTGCAGTGAGGGTCAGTTGAAAGTAGCTCAGCAGTGTATCTTTCAAACTGTCCATCCTGGTATCGAACCATCTGCTCCATTGGCTCTAGTTGGCTAGGTAAATTCCAATGACAACCTCGTTCCACCCACGGAGTCACTGGAACGCTCGCGACCATGCTCGACCCAAGTGACCCCAAGGTGCACTAAGCACAATTGGATAGCGATCTTCTGAGGCTCATATCTTGGACCTCATGAGAGGTATCAACAAATTTTTAGGGGCTACGAGATCATGTTTTTGAGGTCTACAATAACCTCTCTCATTTTTGGGCGATTCGACTTTGTTTTCATTTGGCAAGGCGATCTTAGTCGATGCTAAAACTTGTAGTGAGGATCAGTTGAAAGTAGCTCAATAGTGTATCTTTCAAACTGTCCATCTTGGCATCAATCCATCTACTTCATCAGCTCTGGTTGGGTGGGTAAACACCAGTGACAACCCCATTCTGCCCACGGAGTCACTGGAACGCTCGCGACCATGCTCGACCCAAGTGACCTAATAGCACAAGTGCTACATTTCTCTGTGGATTTAGTAAACCCTAATATGATGAGTTATATACATATTGAGTATATACATAGTATTGAAACAATGTAGTACTAAGTGGCTCAAGTGGGATTACAAGTTGGGTTAAGGGCCGTGGGATCTATGACGTAGTAGAGTGGGTATATAGAGTATAATATCAACACTTGTCTTTGTAATGTAACTTCAACAAGATATAATTTAAATCATAATGATAATCATAGTCAAGATATAACTTCACCATTCAATTCCATAAACATGAATAATAAATATGTATACAAAGGATGACACAAATATAACATAAAAATGAACATGTTCTATATATAGAAAGTATCAAATGTATCAAAAGTATCTCCATATACAAATATGGCACATGCCATTTCAAAATGTCTACAAAATCAATGTTTCAAGGTGTACAATGTGGCATATATGCCATCTCAAAATGTGCCAAGTGGCATCTCTAAATGACCACAAAACTAAAACTACATCCTATGCCGTAGGGGGATCCTCAAAATATCGTCTCTTTGAAGAAGTGTTTGGCTTTGATTGATCCTGCATCAAAAATGAGTTCAAACCCAAGTTAGATTGCTTAATTTATATAATTTGTACACACACACACACACACACACACACATATATATAATTCATAATTTAAACACTAATTTAATTAAAATTATAATTGAATACAAACATCTATAGCTGGCCTCTCGGCCACCTACCATGATCAGGTGTCCTAACATAAGTCTTTGGTAGCGAAGGGACAATGCCACCATAACCAACTCCAACCTATAAATATATATTTGCAATAATGAGATTAGTAGAGTGGTGTAACATAGAGTAATAAATCTACAAAATAGGATGATAGCATAATAAAATTATAAATTGATTGAACTAAAATTAAAACTTACATCCGCTGATCCCTCCTCTGGAATAGTGGGCTGGGTCAACAAAGATATGAAGGATTCTCGTGGGCCCTCCTTCACATTGGGAGTAACCTATGAGAGTAAAAAGATTGTCAATTATATATAAATGTACTTCATCATAACAACCTTGGTTACAAAATAAAAATAACAATATGTAAAAGTCTACATACAATCGGGCTATCACTCCGAATCAAGATGCATGTTAGCCTAGGCTCCCGAACCCATGTCGGGACATCATCAAGAGCCACACCCTATACAATAAAGTGCAAGTAAAATATTTATTACTACACACAAGTGGAATACATATGCCTGCATAATTAATCTTAAACAATTAATTACCTTTCCTTTGTCGACACTTGATGAAGGAACCCCCTCGTGCCCCCCATTGACATCACCTATAACTGGCAAGAGTACAATAAGATGACAATATATTAGTAAATGTATGAATTTTATTGGTCTAATTGATAGAGATTTAAGCATGTACACCAAATGATATAAAAAAACTAATGGGTACATAATTTATAATATACTGTATAGGCATCAAGGCCAAATGAAATGGCCGAAAGTTTGGAGTCATCCACCTGTCTCAACTCCTCCTCTGTCATCGACTAAACATAAATGGAAAAAATATATATAGATAAGTGCATGCAATCATTAAAAATAATCTAAATAAATAAATTATTTTTAAATTAAATAAGTCATGTGACAAATTTATTTATAATGTTTACTCTTATCGTATCAACAGGATTTCATGGCTTTGCGTACACCTCCTGAGAAATCTCATGAGATGTAGATGTTCCATGAGGTGTTTCAGCCTCTGTAGTTGTGTCTCCTATATCCTCCTCATCAATAACACACTTGTATGTATCACCATCAGTAAGCGGTCCAAGGCACATATTCTTGCATATAATGCAAATATGGGGCTCACATACATGTGAACTCTAACGAGATGTCGATACGCCAACATCATCCACACCAGGAGGAAACACTAACCTAGTCTATGTGATCAACTGATCACTCATCAAATGAATGGCCCTAATAGTCTATGAGGCCACCTCTGCAATGATATCGGGATGCTGCACTGGAGGAGGGGGTGTGACATCAGTGGGGGGGATGAAGGTAGTGGCCTTTTTGCATTGGGCAAATGGCCTAGTCTGAGGGGCTCCTCTGCCTATGCCCATGTTGGGCCTCATGCTAAAATAATTAACATTGTGACCAAGCACAAACTCAGCATACAATTTTTTTATGAAATAGAAAGGGAGCTCCAAATTGCTATGGGGTGGTTTATCAAAAACCATCCACCAGTGATCCCAAAAGTGTGTGCGCATTGCTTCATTTGTGCACCATTTTATTGATAATTTGGGCTTTTTGGGGTCAACTTGTAATCTAGTTTTAGGATTCACAAAAAGGGAGGCTACATCTTCCTTTGTTATATTAAGGTCTGCAATCCCATCATGGTCAAGTCCGTCATCAAATTGGGCGTGCATATCATCACACCAATGAAGAGCAGCATTATGTTGCCGCGTGAGTGTGTCAATGTTTTCAACAATGGTATTTAGGGTGGCAAGCATGGGACCTAATGTAGGTATATTTTGATATGTGTTTTGGAAACCTCATATTGTGTTCAAATTATCTTGTATGAAATCTTCTAAAGATTGAGGGTTTTGAGACGGGGGAATGTTTTGGGGATTGTTATTTGGTGCGGGAGGGTTATTTTATTCATTTTTTTCAGCCATGCTTGATTAAATAAAAAACAAATCTAAATTTCAATTTGATTTCATATATTATTAAAAAAATAAATACAAAACCCTATTTCAACCAAAAAAACTACATTTAGCATCAAAATGAAATGAAGTAATCAAAATATACAAAGAATTTACTTACCGTATATATTGCGGAGTTTAAATTTTTGTTGGGGAATCAGATACCTGAAGAAATCAAGTATTGGATATATGGAGCCATTTTAAAAACCAAAAACAATGAGAGAAATGAGAAACATGTCCCGTGGGTTTTGATTTATGCCACAGGTTTCGGGTACCCGATATTTTAAGGTACCTAATAAGGATTGTGCTTTGGTGTCAGGCTTGCCCAGGTGTATTGACACCCAGGCCTACTAAAAATTCAACAAGCATTTTCATGCACTTTTGGATGAGTGAAAAGTGAATATTTTTCACATCGCCACTTTTTGGCCCCTCATGATCTTGCACATACCCAGATCATAGACCAGATATTTTCTTAATCCAAGAAACCAAAATGCAAAAGGATAAGTTAGAGAGAATTAAATTCAGTAAAGATATGGAAAGCAGAGCTACTAGCTTTGAAGGCACTTCTGGTGGCCTCATCACTATATGGAACTCACATCACCTCAGAGTCGATGTTATCTATGAAGGAGGTAACCTTCTGCTCTTGCATTTTACTAGAATAAAAGATAATGAAAGTTGGTTCATTTTCAATATTTATGCTCCTAACTCTAAAAAAGAAAGAAAGACCTACTGGAACAAGATCATTTCCACCCTATCCCCTCTTAACTGGTCTAAAGGCATCATTATGGGGGACTTCAACACTCCCCTAAAAGAAGGGGAAAAATAGGGAGGGATAGCCCCTGATATGGAAAGCAGACAAGATCTTATGGACTTCATCAATGACTTGGCTTTGCTGGATATAGATCTTCAAGATGCTGATTTCACATGGACAAATAGGTAGATTGGAAAGGATTGCATCCAAGTCCGTTTGGACAGGGCCCTATTTTTGCCAGACTGGTTGAACCACTATAGTCTCAACCTCTCTGCCCTGGTTAGAGCTAGTTCTGACCACTCTCCCATCTCTCTATCCCTAGACCAGATTGACAAGAAAAGGAACTTTCCCTTCAGATTTGAAAAAATGTGGGTCTCCCACCCAAATTTGCTCAATAAAGTCAGAGATTGGTGGAACATTGATGTTGAGGGAACAACCATGTTCAAAGTGGTGAAAAAACTAAGGAACATACAACACAATGTCAAAAATTGGAACAAAGATGAATTCGGCCACATCTTCACTTCCAAAGACAAGACACTCAATGATCTAAACCACATTCAAGCCGAAATCTAGAAACAGGGCTATGATGAAGACAGATTGCAAAAGAAAAAGCTATCCTATCATATTACCATAACATTATCGAGCAAGAGGAAACTTTCTGGAAGTAGAGATTGAGGTCCATCTGGCTAAGGGAAGGGGATCAAAATACTCACTTCTTCCACCTCTCTACTATGAGACACAGAGCTGCTAACAGGATTAGTAGAATCAAGAAGAGAGACAAATCCCTTAAGGATGACAAGGATATCATAGATGAAGCTATCTCTTACTTTTCTCAGCTCCTCTCTAAAGATCAGGGGATTTCAGAGCAAGATCAAGCTAATCTCCTAAATAACATCTTGAGAATCATAACAGAAAGCCAAAACAAATCTTTATGCTCTATTCCGAACATGATAGAAGTTAAGAAATCCCTAGACTCTCTTCTAGGGGACAAAGCCCCTAGGCTGAATGACTTCCCTATGTTCTTTTTTCATCTTTATTGGGATGTGGTGAAAGATGATGTGGTTAAAGTTGTGCAAGAATTTTTTTCCTCAAAGAACCTCCTCAAAGATCTCAATGCAACTTCTTGGTGCTGATTCCCAAGACTTCTGGTATGGATTCTTTCGAGAAATTCAGACCCATAAATCTCTGCAATTCCTTCCTTAAGATTATTTCCAAGGTTATCACCTCTAGGATTCTCAAAGTCCTCCCCTCCTTGATCTCATAGTAGCAATCTGGCTTTGTGCCTGGAAGATAGATCCTGGACTCCATAATGATGGTGCATGAAGTGATTCATTCCTTAGAAGAAGGAAAAAGGGAAGGTTTTCTTCTCAAGCTTGACCTTTCCAAGGCCTATGACCGGGTAGACTGGCAGTTTCTTCTCAGAGTTCTTGAAGCTTTCAGTTTCAACTCCCACTCTTGCAAGATTCTTCATCAAATTATCTTGACTCCCTCCTTGGAGATCATGATAAATGGCTCCCTGTTCGCCCTTTTCAAACCTTCCAGGGGCCTAAGGCAAGGGGACCCTCTCTCCCCTATTCTTTTCATCATTCTTGTTGAGTGCCTGGGGAGACTCATTTTGGCTTAAAAAATGATCAGGGACCTGAAAGGCATCAACCCCTCATCAGGAAACAATGTCTTTACACACCATAAATTTGTGGATGACACCATTCTTGGGGGAGAGGCTTTAGTGGGAGAAGCTAGAGTGGTGAAGGATCTTCTTAACAATTATATTAGAGCTACTGGCCAATCTATCAACTGGAATAAAAGCTCTATATTCTTTGTTAACACCCCTAAAGTTAGACAAAGGAAAATAGCTCATATTCTGGGATGTGGCATGGACACCTTCCCTTCTTCCTACTGGGTCTTCCCTTAGGTGTCAAACCTTTGGAAGCCTTCTGGAACAAACTGATAGACAGATTCAATAGGAAGCTCGCTGGCTGGAAATGGGTCATTCTTAGCCAAGCTGGAAAGATCCAATTGGTCAAATCTACATTACAGAATCTCCCTACCTATACCCTCAGCCTTTTCCCTATCCCGACTAAAGTTGTAGAGGCCATGGAAAGAATCTAGAGAAGATTCCTTTGGTTAGCAGTTGAGGATCACAAGTGCATCCCCCTTATTTCTTGGGAGAAAGTCTTTCACCCTTAAAATGTTGGTGGCCTTGGCATAAGGAAGTTGAGACCTTTTAACAAAGCCCTTCAAGCTAAACAGATCTGGAGAATCTTCAATAGCAAAGGCGAGTGGCGGGATACCATTGAAGATAAATACCTCATGCATAGCTCACTAAATAGATTATTTGATGAGATGGATTCCCCAAAAGGTTCTGTTATATGGAATGGTCTCCTCAATGCTAAGGAGCTGGCTAAATCTAAGGCTAAGTGGAAAATTAGTAATGGTCATTCTGTCAATTTCTAGAATGACAACTGGCTTCAGATGGGCAGCTTGAGAGACTTTGAGTCTCTCTATACCTAGAGACATGTTTTCACTCAAACCTATGGGACTCATGTTTGTAATTATAGAAGGGATGAAAAATGGTTGGATCTCACACAGATCTCTCAGGACCTGTCTCCTTTGATGACCGCTCTCAATGTGGTTACTCTCTCACCCAATCAGGATAAGATTATCTGGGAGGACTCTTCAGATGGTACCTACACTGTGGCTTCTACCTATTCTTCGCAAACCACTCAAACCCATGATATGAAGCCGCTATGGGCCAAAGCTTGATCCCAGGCCTCACACCCAAAATTAATGTTTTCTTCTGGCTCCTACTCCAGAACTGTATCCTCACAATGGATAATCTCATCAAGCATGGGTTCCAAATTCCTAACAGGTGCATTCTTTGCAAATGTCAAGAGGAATCGGTGGATCACCTTTTCATTCACTGCTCTTATGTAAGTCAAATTTGGCAACACTTTTTCTCGGTCCTAAATTTGTCTTGGTGCGTTCCCCTGTCCTTCAGTGATCTCTTTTCATAATGGGCTTTCAAAAGGTTTAATCATGATTTCAAGTTATTCTGTACCTGGATCCTTCCTCATCTTTGCTGGGGAATCTGGAGTTGAGGATCCTTAATTCACAACCTTAATCAGAAACTACAAGTTTCCATTGCATCTCCCACCCCAATAAGTTGTATTGTATTGGTATGACAATTATAGGTCTCTTTTTGGGATTGGATAGAAACATTTATGCTTAGATTGATATGAACATTTAAGTGTTTTTGATGCCATTAAATTGAGTTCAAAAGTGGTCGTTTCCCTAGAAAATACCCAGCAAAAGACTACTTCCAAAGTGGTGGAAGCCCATAACTTGACTGGAAAATTGTGTGTGATAGATGAGATAACTTTTCCATCCATTGGAATTGATGATAGAACACTAGCAACAGTAAGAGTTAAGGAGTTCATAAAGTGGGAGAAGCTATATTGCATACTAAGGAATGCCTCAGGATCTAAGAATCCTCTATTTTACAAAAGAGTTCATGCAGATTGATGTTTTCATATAAGGTGGCCTACCTTCTCCTTTTGATTTAGATGGATATTTATTGACATAAGATAAAATGAAGAAATCAATTGAATATAAACAACAAGATCATTCTTTCAAACATTTTTTAGGACCCTACCTAGATATTAAACACAAGTCAGGTTAATTTTGGATCGTCTAGCTCATCTACTTTTCAATCTAGAGGTAGCGAAAACCAATTTAATTGGCTTCTCAATCCAGGAAATGTTCTTTTTTTAATCTTTTCATGGTTTCCAGCTCATTATTTTCCTTTTGATGTAGAGTGGTCTCCTTTACAACCTTCTCTCTTAAGGCTCTAATTTGCTGATCTCCCCTCCCTCTTTCTCATTTTTTGCAAGAACTAAAGTTTTTGGGTTTGTAACCTTGTAGGAAATCTTTCCCAAAGAGTCACCAAATATGTAGACTTGTTTGTATAGGTTTCCCAGAGTTTCACCTATCTATACTATCCATTATTAGGTAAATCCTAATGTTTGTGCAAAGATTCAAAGAAGCAATTTAGGTGACAAACATCAATAGCATTTCTCTCTTACTTCCTATGGGTCCCTTTCCATTAGAATGGCCACTTGCCACAATTGTGAAAATTTTTCAGAGAAAGAAAGGGAAGAAATGGCGAGAATGCTCGCGAATGAGATACATGTTTGGAACAAGGTTTGAGGGAGGCATCACCATCATTCATTTGAACACACATAATGATGTGATACAAGTGGTTAAAGATTCTATAGGTGTTCGTTGGGAACAACGTAATAGTATTGATGTGTTCAAGACAATTATAGCCTTTTTTATTCCAATTATCATCATGGTCCTTTGGCATGCTATTGGGAATGATGAGTTTCTATTGGAGGATTCATTTCTATTAAAGGAAGGGGGATCTTTAGCTTTAGGGGTTCTAAGATTTCAAGAAAAGACTACATTATTTTAGTACTATGTTCTGATTACTAGAAAAATAGGTTTTGATGGGACCTGAAACCCTTTACAACTTAAGTTTCAATAGATTAGAAATATAAGGAATAGATTAAAAAAAAGGACCAACAACAATGAACTACCCAAACTAGGGGCTACAAAGCTAGCAAAACAAAAAAAGACTAGCCAAAAAGACAGCAGAGACAACAAAAACACCAGTAGGAGCACTAGGTTAAGCCCAGCTTTATCATCCAACATTTTCTACATCTTAGCCTTGATGTTATCCATCTTGACAATAATACTTTTCAGTTCATCTAGATTGTTCTTGATCTTAGGAGAATTCTTCTTTCCACAGGTTTGAGAACTGGGGCCATCATTGTCTAGTAACTGAACATTCTTACCCTCTGTATCATCCTCAGAAGCATTATCTAGTAAATTAACTAGAGCTTTAAGGTTAGTACTGGACGCCTTCATACTATCCTTACTATGCTGGAGAATGTTGATAAGAGTATTGTCAATTTTATCCACTCTTTCCATCAGGCCAGCAGGGGAATTAGAAGCCCTCTCTTTGAGAAGAGAATCCACTTTCTCTTGGAGGATGTCATTGTTAGCTTCAAGCTTTCTACATTTTAAACGGAGCCTCTTAATTTCATGAAAACACCACTTACTGAATTTGAAAGAATACAGGGCCTTGGCTTTAGCTATCTGCAAAACACTAGTAGTCACCTCTTCTTTGTCATTGAAGTCTTTTGAAAATGAGCTTGATGGTGGACTCTCTAGCCTTACACTCATTGGACTCCTTGCTACCCTCCTGATTATTGTCCTTTGAGTCATGAGATATAGGCATGTCATGTCTCATACCTTCAACATAATCACTCAGAATGGGAACCTCCTCTTTGTTGAAGTCCCAATCATTCTTCTGATTCTCCATGTACCGGATGGCTTTGTCAACCAGGTCTTCAAGGCTGTGAGAATTACACCCCCCTGTGCCTTCAAAAGTAGCCTCGCCCAGATCTTTACCTTTCTCCTCAGCAGTAGTCTTCTGGGTTTTATTATCAGGGTCCTTAACTTCAGCAATGACATTATCATCATTTCCAGTGGTATTATCCTTCTCCTTGTTGCACAAAGGTTCAGTCTCATCTTCCGGTCTCTAAGAATCAACCATGCTTTTCATATTAGCATCATTATTCATCTGATTCCCCTTCCTAGTTTCCTCTTTGTTATCCTCAACCACGTTCTCACTGTTAGTTTCCTCCTTGCTCTCATCTTGCTCAAAAAAAGCCTCAGAGTCATCAGTCTCTTCCTCACCCTTGCTAGGGCTTTTATTCTCCTGGGAAATGTTAGAGTCCCTATCCTCAGAATCCTCCATTTCTGAGTTCTCAGAATAAGCCCCCTCCTCAGTAGCATCTGAACAAATCTTCTTCGAGCTACTGCCCAAATTGTCCTCTGCCTTCCGCTTGGCCAACCTAGCCTTAGGATTAGGGCTCAATTTACTCTTACCAGAAGAGGGAGTAGAGCTAGGGGTAGGAATGGTTTTCTTCATATGCTCATAAATTAATAAAATCAAACCCTCATGCTTGACAACCTTCTTAGGAGACCCCTTATGCTCATTTATGCTTTTAACTAGAGAGGAGTACAGATAGAAAGGAATGTTTATGGTGTCCTTATAACTGAAGTGGTTAAGGAAAATGAAATGATGGGAATGAGCATGAGTGAAGTGGCCATTGAGGGTGAAGTACTCCATAATAGCCTGTAGAACATGGTGCCAAATCTCCTTGATCATGACAGTTTCCATGTAGCCATTAACCTTGCCTTCCGCAAAGGCGGCCTTCTCTTTCATAGATTTTGGGAATTTCTTAGCTGCACTCTCCAAAACCTTTCTATCCCTATAAAACTTTTGACCATCATTGGGAATCCCTGTGACATGAATAATAAGCTCTACAGTAATCTCCAACTTCCTCCCTTCAATGGTGACAGTATTGTCTCTCCATCCTTCAACAAATTTTCTAGTCACCTCCTTATCAAAGCCATGTAGCTTTTCCAGATAGGGGGTCACTCCTCCTTTTTTTAGTTTGCACTAGACCATCGCCATGTCAGGTTCCTTAAGTTTATTGCAATTGTTCGGTTCTTCACACTTCAAATCACCCCCATGATCACAGAGTTCAGGCAAGCCAAGCTATGAGAAATATTAGAGCCGAGATAATTAGAATCACAATCCTTGTTGAACAAGTTGCTATAATGCAGAGCCCAAAAAATGTGTGAACTATTAATAATAATGTTACTTGAAAATCCATTCCATACTTTGTCATAATTACCATTAGACTTTGTATAGCTTAGACGAGTCTCATTAATGATTTCCAATCTTTTCTTGTTTGTGATGGATTTTATCATAATAAATATGAGATTTAGTGTCCTCTGTAATATTATCCTTGCTGTCCCAGGTGATGACCTCAGCAGTCTTAACCCCTATGTTAGCCAAGCTATCCGCAACAATATTCCCCTCATGGTACACATGGGTAATATGAATCCCCGTACACTTAGCAATGATATCTTTCGCTTGAGATACAATGTTATCAATTGTCTAGGATGGAGGAGATTTACCAGTAAGGCAATTAATGATGTTTAATGAATCGCCTTCCACCCAAATTTTTTTACAGTTGAGTTTACTGGCAAGCTGTAAACCATAGACTGCTCCTAACACCTCAGCTAAGTGATTATTTTGTGTTCCCATAGGAACAACAATGGCCGCAATAACATTACCATTCCAATCCCTGATAACACTCTCGCACCCCGCAGGGCCAGGATTGCCTTTAGCCACACCATCAAAATTTATCTTAATCCAATCATTAGGGGGGGCAGTCCACACAGTATTATCATGGTCATTCTTTTTACTTAGGTGATTCCCAATATTTCTAGAATTCTAGATGATTATGCTCAAGTTCTCCTCCATACCATTATAGGCCTTCTCATACACCATAGCAAGGGTACTGATTTTGTCCCAGAATATGCGATTATTCCTTTCTTTCCAAAGATTCCAAGCAATATGAGGGGCAGCTAGAGTCCACAAATGTTTGTCCCTAGCTTTATCACCTGGATAGTTCCATTGCTGGCAGAAATCCTGGATAGAAGATGGGAAAATTTAGCATAAAGCATTTTCCTGCAAAAAGGAAGACCAAACCTGCTGAGAAAAAGAATAATGCAAAAAGAGATGATTAGTATCTTTTTCAGCCTCCTTGCAAAGGCTGCACCTAATCAGCATGATAAATCCCCTTTTTTAAGATTGTCAATGGTGAGCACTTTGTTTTGAACAAAGATTCAATAAAAAATCTCAATTTTGGGGGTAAGATTCTTGCTCCATATCTTTGCCCAAAAAGGGATTTCCTCTGGCACCTCAAATTGAATAGAGCTAGCAGACACCATATAAAATTTTCCACTTGAGGAGGGGCCCCATATAAGAGTGTCTTCCTTGTCAGTGTAACAACATTGAGCCAAGAGGGCCTTGTCAATTTCATGGAAAGTAGGGTTAAATCCAGCTAACTTCACGAAGCAATTGTTTCTCCAATAATCTTTCACTTTGAGACCGACAGCAGAGGAACATCTTATGATATCTTGAGGGATGTTAAAAATGCTTTTTAGGGGTTTTTCAAACAGCCAAGGATCTTCCCAAAAGTTAATACTGGATCCATTTCCTAACCTCCAAGCCTTTCCTTTATTAGCCACACTTCTTGCATCATTGATATTTCTCCAAAAAAATAGAGCCCTCCACTTTCTCTAGACTAGAAAGAAACTAGTCAATATTTGGGATGTCATAGAGATATTTATGTTTACAAATAGTATTCCAGTCCTTAGGGTCTTCATAAATATGCCATAATTGCTTAGCCAAGAGAGCTTTGTTCATGATCTTTATAGGTCTAAGACCTAAGCCCCCTAAAGACTTCAGTTTACACACTCTTTCCCAAGCTATAAGGGGTATACGGTTTCTTTGCTCCACCCCAGACCATAGAAAGTTTTTCAGGATACAGTCAAGTTTATCCACATATTTGGAAGGCATTTTGAATAAACTCATAGCATACACCATAAGGCTTTGAAGAGAAGATTTGATCAAGGTTATTTTCCCCGCCTGAGACAGAACAACTCCTTTCCAACCATCAATCTTTTTAAAAAATCTCTCCACCATCTGGTTCCAAAAAGAGTCACTAATATTAAGGCCTAAAGGCAGACCCAAGTAGGTAGAAGGGAAAAGACTTATGCTGCATTCAAGGATACCAGCTATCTTACGTTGCCTTTCCTCTGGAGTGTTTATAAAAAATAGATTACTTTTAGACTAGTTAATGAGCTGACCAGTACCTTTAGTATAGAGATTCAGAGATAATTTAAAGGCTTTTGCTTCCTTGATCATGGATGTGGCCATGGTGATGGTGTCATCCACAAACTAAGCATGAGAGCAAACTAAGGGTCTAGAAGAGGGTCTAAGATCCAGAATGAAACCCTTAGAAACCAGAGCTTGGAATTACCTCCCCATGCTTTCAGCCAGTAGAGTGAATAGAATAGGCGAGATAGGGTCTCCTTATCTAAGACCTCTAGAGCTTTTGAAGAATTTGGAGGGGGATCCATTGATTAAAACAACAAAGGAGGCAGTGGATATCAGTTGATAGATAATATGGGTGATCCTTTCACTGAAACCAAATTGCTTAAGAATCAGACACAAAAAATTCCAATCAACCTGGTCATAGGCTTTAGCAAGATCAAGTTTAAGGATAAAACCTTGTTTAGCCCCTTTCATAGCTGAGTGGATATTCTCATGAACCAACACCACTGAGTCTAGAATCTGCCTACCAGGAACAAAACCATTCTGTTGAGGAGCAATCAGCAAAGGCAGAATAGCCAAGAGTTTGGTTGTCAAGATTTTAGAAAATATCTTATAAAAGGAGTTACATTGACTAATAGGCCGGAATTGGTCAAATGAGTGAGCCTCAGCTATCTTAGGAACTAAAGCAAGGAAAGTTCCATTGATCTCTTTAAGAAGATGCCTGCAACCAAAAAAATTCTTCACAACATTAGAAACATCCTTCTCCACAATAAGCCAGAACTTTTGAAAGAAAAACATGGGGAAACCATCCGAGCCAAGGGCCTTATCTCCCTCAAAAGAGAAGACATCATCCTTAATCTCCTTGTAAGAAGGAATCACCTGAAGAGCCCTGTTATGATCAAAGTTAACAATTTTAGGGATAGAATCCAATAATTGTTCTTGACAATCTCTATCTAGAGCTCCATCTGCCAAGAGAAGAGAAGAAAAATGGTTAATAGCAGCTATCTTTATATCATCTTCTTTATGAAGCTCATCCCTATCCACAACAATTTTAGCTATTCGGTTGGTAGCCCTGTGTTTGAGAGTAGTAAGGTGGAAAAACTTTGTGTTTCTATCCCCTTCCTTAAGCCATACCGCCCTAGATCTTTGACGCCAGTAGGTCTCCTCTTTAGAGATTAGATTGTGGTAGATGACAAGAGCCTTTTGTTCCTCAGACTTAAGAGAAACCAAAAGGCCTTGAGTTTGAATATTGTCCTGAATAGCAGTAAGGTCAGCTTTGGCTTTATTCTTTTGTTTAAAGATGTCACCAAAAACATCTTTGTTCCATAATTTAACTTTTTCCTTTATGTTTCTAATTTTTCTAGTGACTTTGAACATAGCTGTGCCATCCACCTTAATGTTACACCACTCCAAAATGCAATTCTCAAAATCAGGGTGGCTTAACCACATCTTCTCAAATCTAAAAGGAAAATGTTTAGGATAAGAAATCGGTTTGATCTCCAACAGTAAAGGATGATGGTCAGAGCCAGCTTTAGGAAAGGAGGACAGAGTATAGTTATAACTAGATATCTAATCATGAGATATAAGAGCTCTGTCCAACTTACTTTGAATATTCTGAGGGCCAACACGCTGATTAGACCAAGTAAAATTCAAACCTTGGAGGTCAAGGTCTATCAGACCTTCATCATATAAAGTTAAATAAATCAGCTCTACTATCATCTTGGGACAGGATACCCCCATACTTTTCACTATCCATAAGAGGGGTATTGAAATCCCCCATGAGAAGCCAACTTTCATTCTTGAAGTTATTCCTTTTCTCTGAAATATTCTTCCATAACATAGCCCTGTTAGCTTTAGCATTAGGAGCATAAATATTAGTGACAATCCAAGTAAAGTTATCTCTGGTATTCGTTAACCTTACAGATATCAAATTGGGGTCTTCAGAAATAATCACCCCATTAATGGTCTTCTGGTTCCAAAAAATAGCAGTGCCCACTGAGGCCCCAGCCGAACTTGAGCTACTAACATCAGACTTTTGAAAAAACTTAAGTTTTTCTACTTTTTCTTTACTCATTTTTCATTTCTTGAATAAGTAGGATATCAGGTTTATAATCTTTGACAACATTTCTAAGAATGTCTTTTTTGTGGGGTGCATTCAACCCCCTTATATTCCAAGAGATTATCTTCATAATTTATTTGGGGAAAAAGCCTCCGGTATGGTTCTCTGTTTACCATCTGCAATGTTTTGCCAACTTTCTTGCTCTCTGCCAACTTTAGCTTGTTTTCTTCCTGGTCCAGCATTGGCTTTCCCAACATCACTTTTTTGGCTTCTAGTCTTAATTCCTTCAGCAAAAGTAGGAGATTGGCCTCCTTTGGGTTTCTTCTTGGAGCTCTACCCAACCTCTTTAGTCTTGATGTGAGAGATGCAATTAAGGCAGTCTGGGGACTTATTTATGTTATTACCACTCATTTGTTGATTGGATTCCACCTCAGTTGTGGATTCTAGAACCTCCACCTGGCTAAAATCTTCAAAATTTTCAATGTTATCCTTAACCTTTTGAGGAATCATAGGGTTTTCCCTAGTTCTATTTGTTTCAATCTGGGTGGGGAAGAAAGATTTGTCATCTAGGACCAACTCTTCAAGCACTAACAAGTTTTCTTCCTCCCTCTGGGGAACCGAAATCTCTCCCCCTTGATTAATCTCTTCCAGAACAAAGTCAGCATCCAGTAAAGGAGAGAATTTATTATCCTCAAAAAACTTTTTTGAATTGGCATCAGCAAATAAAAATTGACTATTTCCTTTTGACTGATCCTTATCCAAAGCATCAGGTCTTTACCTTCTAAGTTACTTCCTTTTTCATCTTTTTTAGTTCTGTGCTATCTAGGACCAAGCTTGGCTTAGGTATTAATGAAGGCTTCAATAATACTGAGGAATTTTTAGAAGAATTTTTAGGTTTCCAGATAGCATTCGTCAATTCTTTCTTTTTAGCAATTGGTTCTTCCTCTTTTTTCTTATGAACTTTTAGAGGGCACTTTTTAGATCAATGATCATATTTCTTACAAATAAAGCAAGCAAAAGGGACAGATTCATACTCAATCACTTGTTTCCATTTTCCCATTTTAGAAACCAAGTCTATGGATGTAGGGAGATTAGTAGATTTAATTACTTTGACACAAATTCTGGCAAAGACCAGCCTTGATCTTCATGCCATAGCCGGATATAGAGAAAGAAGTTCCCCAAAAACCCCCGCTACACCTTTGAAGATACATTCATTCCAATATTCTAAGGGGAGCCCAGGAAGTCTCACCCAAATAGGGGCCCATTCCAGGAAAGAATCGCTCAGGTGTATGTTAGGAACCTATTTCCGCAAAGCCAAGGATGACTTACCTATAACCCAGGGTCCTCTACACAGAGCTTTAGTCATGTCTTCCTCATTGGTGAAGGAGAATGAAAAGAATCCTTTCGGCATGGCAGCTATGTCCACTTGCCCTTTCAAGAACCATCTTCTTTGGATGAATCGACGAACATAGTCTATGTTCAGTCTTACCCCAGCATATTTGCCAACCAGCATAAGGTCCATTTGTGTTACAGAGTGATCAATCGTAGTATCGGGGATAAAAATGGCAAATTCACCCTTGGTACTGTCAGAAATATTATTAGCTTCGGGAAGGGAAGATTTTCCAGAATGCTTCTTACCAAACAACACTACCCAAGGTTTTTCAGGAGCCACTGACACACCATTTATTCCCTCCTCACTAGTTAAAGTCCCAGACGCCTCACCCTTTTTGTCTCCTTTGGTAGGAATAGTAGCTCCCCCCCCCTCGGGTCTAGGGAAGCACTATCACCACGTGGGTCCCGAAGCTTCAAAGACCCACTAACATCCGTCTGTCTTGAAAACTCATCATCTTTCTCTTTGTCCTCTGATGCATTCGAGATTCCTGCAGGATGACCCGCAACTCTAGCAGGGGCCTCGATAGAGGAATCAGGTTTCCGACCCACACCATAGCTCAAATTTTTACCTGCACCAATTCCCGCTCCAGCACCCGCTCCAGCCATGTTTCGGTACTATGTTAAGATCATACGCTACCAAACTTTAATTTTCATGAGATTTAAATGTATTTAAGACCTGACTATGCTCTATTTTGAGCCTTTTGATTTTAAGTTGATAATCAATATATGAAGATTCTATGTCAAGTGAGTAGTTTTTGTTATCTTAATATTAGATCTTATGATTTTGATTATAAATCTTTTTAGATTGAATCATGTTAATACTCTTTCAATTGAAGTTTAGTTGAATTCTTATGATCAAATCATGTCTATAATATTCTTGGAAGTAGATAGATGAATACAAAATATTCTCGAATATGTGTATTATCTTCTAAGTTTCTATGGATGCACCCAAGGAATGATATGAATGTTATGACCCATGTCTAGCACCTTGTTATTTTGTTCTCATTTCAAGCAATGAATGAATTGTGGCATATTGTGTTTGATAGTTAGACAGTGCTTAAATATTTTGCTTTATGTTATTGGATTTGGAGTTTCAAAGTTCTTTTGAGTTTCACTAAGATTTCTGGTGTATCACCTTAATTGTAGGTATTAATTCAATATTTCTCCACTTTCCCAAGCCAATAATCATGAAGAGATGACTTCTCAATCTCGGAGGTTGTTTAATGACTAGAATTTAGGCTCCATAACCATTAAACTTCTCATAAGGCCTGTTATTTTTCTAAGCCACAAATCTTAGGATCAACAGTTCCCGTGTTGATGCTCAAGTTTACTTTTTGCACCTTATGCAATGCATACACCAAGTTGGAGAATGTTAGGAAAAGGTGCATTGTGCACCTCGATGCATAATGTTATAACATATTTTAATATTAATTATGATGCACCTAGAGGAGTTAAGGATGTGTGCATTACATGGGGTAACATTCTTGGGGCCAATTATATATGTCATATGTAACATTTTGATAAATATTTAATGTAGGGTTGCATATTGAGAAAGTATTTAATAATCAAAATACTTAGTATCAAAAAGTAAATATGAGGGTTAATGGTTTTGTAAGTTTATGGTATTAGTCATATGATTTTATGTAATACCACTTGACAGTCTTACATTTGTTATTGAGATAAACTCCACAAATTCAATTGGATTGTAATTGAAAAAAAAAGATAGAAAAATAAGAAACAAGAGCTCTACAGAGCTAGAGTCCCGCCTTGTGGAAAAAAGAGAAGCATGAAGCATTATAGTAATGCTATTCAAGATTTGTTTACAACTAGGTCTTTAATAGAGATAGAGTCCTTGCCTTTTCTTAAAAAGGAAGGTAATTTTGTTTTATGCTTAAATCATTTTGATTGAATTGAGAAAGATAACAAAAAAATCCGTTATTAATTATTTTATTTTGATCAGATGAGGGGAAGGAAAACCTTAAATCACTAGTGCACTTACCATGGAAAACTAGGTTTTAATTTGCCAAAGATGCTAAAGGACGAGCTTGAAAATTACCCATACATTTACTTGCTCCGACTTTGTCACTTGATCGATTTAAGTTGTGTGCGTCTCGAGAGCCGAATTAAATTTCATCTCCATATGAATTCGGGAAACATTGAATTATAAAGAATCATCACTAAATATGAAATAAGATGAGAGGGCGAAGTTTGTAGTAGGAACCGGTAGTTTAATAGTATATTATTATTTCAAATTTAAATAATTAATTTTATATTATATTATTATTTTTAATTTAAATAATTAATTTTATATTATATTATTAAATTATTTAATTTTATTATAATTATGATTTAAATATTATTTATAATATTAAAAATATAAATTAATTTGATTATATAATCTATAGTATGTGTATAAGTAACTACATTATAATTTAATATATGAATATAATATTATAATTTATATAAATATAATTTATTATAGTATATTATTTGCATTATTTATTTTTATTAACGATAATGTTACAATGTACTATTAGGAAAAGTATTTTACAAAAATAATTTTATCACATTAATCAATTTTACATTGAAAAATAATAAATTATAATTTTGATGTTTAGAGACAACTAATACATTATATATGAATGCTAAATTTTCTATATGTGCAAACTTCTCTCACCAAAGATGTGCATAAGGTGTTTTGGTTGTTATTTTGCATACATTTGAGTAATACATTAGGTCAAATAATGAAATTATATTATATTATAATATTATTATTAAAATTTGAATTTGTATTACATTATTGGACATCCATATGTCTTGGCTATTTAATCTCAATGTAATATGTATGTGTAAAAAATATAAAACAGTGTAACAAGGATTTCACAAAGATAAAACATAAAAATCCATAAAAGACATAAATATTTCTTTATGCTACTTTTTAATTGATTTTACATTTTTTTTTTTGAATTTTTAGAAGGGAAAAATAATTAAACCCCCACCAAAAATATGAACAGTCAATTGAAAAAAAGAAATACTCTTAAAAAATTTAAAAGAAAAATCAAAATAATGTCAAACATTATAAATCATGTTTAAATTTTTGCAGGGCACAGTTTTTAAGGGAAACTAATTGCAAAATATTCAATGAAAACATAAGTCTCGGCCTAGATAGGCGGGACTAATAAGGGTAAAGTAAAAAATGCTCAACTTGTTGATAAATATGAATAGAAATGCTACTAAGTCTAAATCAACACATGTTTCAATAATTAATCAGTCAATAGTAATTAATGGATTACAATTCATCTCTAATAATAATAATTATAATTATACTTTCTTATTAAAAAACGATTTTGAACACTAGGTAAACCATGAAAACTTTGACTACTTTTTGGAAAATGTGATCAACATGTCTAAAGAATAGTAGTTATTTCGTTAAGCATGCATATGGCACATGAAAGCATGTGAAGCCCTGTCTGCAATTTCGTAGGACGAGACAATCTTCATAAAGATCAAGTTGACTTTGGTGAGATGAAGAAACAAGTCTTCCTGCAAACAAGCGAGGAAATTGAATTTGCTTGCTAAGCCATGTTGCACTTTAAGGTGACATTAGCCCCATTAATTATCTCCCAGTCTCCGGCACCAGACTCTATGCAGCCGAAAATATGGGCACGCATCTCACGTGACCGTTTTTTAAATTTATTAATTAAATTAAAAATCACAAAACAGTGGTTCTGTCACGTGAGTGCATTGTATAGCCAAGGGTGTCCATTAGTTGTTTATAAAAACACGCTGGTGCCTCAATTCTACCCATCGATTTTCTTGGGGGAAAGATGGGATCTCTGTACTGACAAGTTCTGGCTTTCTAGCCCTCCTTATAGGTTACAAAGCAGCAGGTAATGATACTATTTCGCTATTTTTCCACAACTCGTGATTTCTAGATAGCATTTTAATTGGAATTGATATTCAGACACTTTTTCTCACATTATTCACTTCTGTGTCGAGGAAAAAAGCATGCTGTAAATTAGGGGCAACCGGTGCAGATAGTTGGAAAGCAAGATGGAGACTCAGACTTCAATTCTGAGTGATAGCAATGGTAATGTTATTACTTACAAAATTATGTAACTAGGAGTTAAGCTTCAATTTTTTCATTAGTATAATCATATGAATGCCAATATAATAGATTTGCGTGTTAAAATGAGAGAATATTATGTTAATGATAAATGTGCGTGATAACTTGATTTTTAAAAAAAAATGAAATATTGGATTGCCATTCTCTTTATAAAAGAGAAAAACTATAAGTTTGTATATAATAAATGAAATAGATCCACCCTTGTTGTAGCTTGTAAATAACATTTCATTTTAACCAATTCACTTATTCAAATAAAAAACAATCATAGACTAGATGTGGAATGATTTTTTGTTTAAAGATTTGAAGTACCAAAAGGAAAATTATCATAGCCATCAAATCTCTTTTGACAGGTATGTACTATGTATCTTATTTGTCATGCTATGAAACAAGTGCACCTAAAGTATATTCATAGTAGTTGATTCACTTTAAGTGGTGTAAGCACTGGTTAGTTGGCCATGCATTATATAACTAGCACTTGCATTCTAACGAGGTGCAATGGTTATGCTGATAGTAAAATATATATAAACAATAATAATATTTTGGTGTATTTATAGATCTTTATCCATCTCTATTTCTATATTTATATGTCCCTCTTTAACTCACACACTCTCCCTATCTACCTCCCTATCCCTACCTTTATATCTTTATCACTCACACACATACTCTCTCTCTCTCTCTCTCTCTCTTTGCATTTCTATCTCTATTTATTAGACAAACATATAAACATAAATTCAATTCGTAAAAGATGGTAATCTACATTGAAATAATTTTATGACTTTTCTCAACACTTTTTATTTCAATTTTTTTTTAAAAATCTAGTATTTAATTCTTCTCTTCTCATAATTTTCATTGGTTTCCACAAACCAATTTTGTAGCTTCTCGTTATAGCATTTTTAGGCCAATTATAAATAATGGAAATGATGGTGGTTAGATTTTTTTCCAAATTTTAATTGCACCAGTACTAATAATGCCCCGGGATTAAAGATGAGCAAGAAAGAAAAATTCTCACCATAGGTGTTCCATGTTTATTTAAGTTATTGAAATTGGGTGAGAGGGTAAGTTTTCTCGAATGGTGAAAATTTTTGTAGGCCTTGGGGCCACGTGGTTGATAGCATTGTAGATCTATAACTATAACTTTGAAAAATATGTATATTTCATAGTTTAATGTGTTTCCCATAAAACCCCACCTTTTTGTTACCATGTTTCCACCTTTTATCCCCCTTTTCACCTTTAAAGGTCCCTCAAACAACCAAGTCAAAACACACACAATGATGAGAAGCAATGATTTTCAATGTTCTCTCACTTGTTTCTTCTTCATCAATAATTCTTGCACATAATCTCATCCACTCACCTAGTGTAATTGTCATCCCCAATAAGCCATTCAAATAGTTTCCATTGTCCCTTGTATACAAAAAATGCAAGCCCTCCAACCCCAAGCTACCCCTTTTCTTAGAATCAATTTCTTCAAAAGTTGCCACCCCTCTAGATGTCATAGCATTGATATTTGAAGATGCATCCCCATTTGACATACTTGATTGAATTTTCAATCCCTCGATAGATAAAGCTTCTAACTTCTCCATTGCTTGGTGGGCTAGATCCTCAAGTGAAACATATTCTATGTATGTTTCATTTATATAGGAAGGCTTGGACTTTGAAGCATGTGATTTTGTACTTGGTCTATATGAAAAAGCATCCATTCTCCTACACTTAGCCAATTGTACCATGTTAGAGTCTATCCCTTTCTCTTTTCTTCGAGGCTTGCAAGATAGATTGTTTGAAAGTTAGGAGAATGAAAACATAATTCAATATATTGATAATAGTTCTATCAAAAAATTAGTGGCAAAAGAACTAGAGGAAAGGACCTAGTCCTTGAACGTGTTCTAATGGCTATGCAATAGGAGTTGTTGATTTGATACCAATGCCTATTGATTTAATACCCATACTTCTAGATTTAAGTTCCAATTTTTTTGACAACATTGCACCAATAATTGTGAGTTTAAAGTTGTTATTACAATGATGTCTACCGATAATTGAATGAAATGTACCCTTAGTTGTAAAAAGAAACCAATCATGTGACGCCACATTAGCTGCACAAGTATGGGTACCTATTTTACATGACCATTGGTCTCACCTTTTTTTGGGTTGTTTTGGCCACCTAGGCAGAAAGTATGTTGATGTGGCATCATATTTGATGATGTGGGCTTGAAACCTTAGTTATAAGCAAAGGGCTTGTCAAGTAAGCGACTATAAAAATTATGAGTGATTTGAGATATCCACATAAGATTTTGAGAAGCGTGAAGTTAGGGTGCTCAACTATTGATTCCCCCTATACGAATCCAAATATGTGTGTGAAGACTAAACTTACTTGTTTTTGGCTACATGTAGTGGCTTGGAGAGATATCATTCCAAGTAGTTGTATTTTTGTGCTATCGTTGTTAGATAAAGTAATTTGTGAGTAACATATAAAAAATGAGTTTATCTAATCTGGTTCTCTTCTCCATTTTCGACAGTTACCACCATTATCATTGGTGCTGGAATGTCAGGTATGCAAAATAATGTTTAATCTTTTGAATTTGAGATTGTAGGTATAAATTTTATTTTTATTTTAATGTTACTCTTTGGTGAAGGAATAATGGCGGCGAAGACTTTGTCTGATAATAAGATGACGGATTTTGTAATATTGGAGGCGACAAACAGAATCGGAGGAAGGATGCAGAAGACAACTTTTGGAGGGCACACAGTTGAGATGGGTGCTAACTGGGTGGAAGGTGTAGGGTCACTAGAAAATGAGAATCCCATTTGGACTCTTGCTAAGAAATATGATCTTCGGACCTTTAAGTCCAACTGGGACCATATCAGCAACAACATCTATAATCAGGAGTAAGTCTAATGGATATCTATCTATGAGAAGAGCTTATTATCACCTATTTACTTTCAGTGCATTGCAAATGAAAGGGATTTGAAATCATAATCTAAATGGTTTACGGGTTTGATAAATTTTTGAGTTGTTAATTGTTTTATAATTATTGGTGTGGCTTCTAAGTATTAAAGATGAATGTTGTGAGATCTATTATATATGCTAGGGTCAAGTGTCCTTCAAAGATATCGTCTACCGTCTTATTATTTATTGACTTTGACTACCAAAACATTTACACAATTGATACAATACTTACAAATGCTTACATAAGTGTACACTATTAGTACTAATAAAGTTACAAAATTGATCTAATTACTATCTTGTTTTCCTAGAAAATGAGGGACCCGGCTAAGCTCCAGACAAAATGAACCATTGACTAAACTTCAAAAAATGGAAAACACAAGATTTTTGTAAAATTTTCAGCATCTGTTCTTCATGATCTACACATTTTGTGGTTGAAACCCACAAAAAATTGCAAAAAAATCACTGTGTTTTTGCAAATCTTAAAAAAAAAGTTTGACCTTTTTTTGTCATTGGTGCATTCTGTTTGGAGCTTAGCTTGCATCGAAAATGAGAGACTATTGAACCATCAAATGCTTTTTAGTGGACTTTTAATTAGCTAAATTCAATAAATGATAATTGAAACATATAGGATAAATTGCACTCTTCTCCTAACATTAAATTATACGAACTTGAAATTTTGTATTGTTTAACAAAATATTTGTGAGAAAACTTTGAATCTATTATTTCTAGAAAATATTTCTTTCACCATAATTAAATTTGAAACCATTTCTTAAAATATACTCTAATTTCAGGGGACATCTTTTGCCCCAGTCTGTGGTGGCAAAGCCGTACAAACAAGCTGTGGCCTTGTCGTACGCCTGTGAAGAATTATCTTCATTTTTCAAAAGAATTGGGGAGAAAGACATCTCAATCCAAGTGGCGCAACACATTTTTGGGTAGTAAGTATCTCCATTTAAGCATATTCTATGGTGCACATAATATATTTGTGTCCACAGACAAAAGGATATGAACTGTTTGAGTGTTTTCAATATAGTATTCCAACAACACCTTTGGAGATGGCCATCGACTTCTTCTTGTATGACTTCGAAACTGGAGGTTGTTCTCTCATGACATCACTTATATTTTTTTTGTGTTCCAACGTTAACTATAAAAAAAAATTGTATGCAGAACCTCCACGTGTAACGAGCTTAATGAACGTGGAGCCAATTGCAACGTTTAAAGATTTTGGCATTGATAATTACTTAGTAGCAGATCCCCAAGGGTACACGCATATTGTGCAAAGATTGGCTCAAGAGTTTCTCATCTCTTTCCATGGAAACATAATCAACAAGCGCCTCATACTCAAGAAGGTTGATTAACTCTCTTTTAAAATCCTCTGCTTACAAGGCTAAATATATGTTTTTAAAAAAGTTTCACTCAAAACATTCTAACTTGGTATGGTTATTAGAATTCAATTGTATAGTTTTTAGTTCAATTTATTAGTCTGTGTTTCATGAGTCGTTTGGTTTACAAGAATCCATCTCTCATAAGAGTGTTTGGTACACATAACACTCATTGTTGCTAGGTTATGTTTGCAGAGGTGAAGTATTGGACCTTCTCGAGAGGTCTCCCATTTCAGTAATACTCCAACTCAAGTGGGTTTCTCCATGATTAAGTGAGTTTAAGATGGAGTAATATTTGGATGACTAACCTTTTCAGAAGCTCCAATACTTTACCTTGTGAACATCACCTAGATGCAATGAGTGCAAAGTGTACCATTCATTCTTATAAGAAATAGGTCCTTGTGAACCATTATTCACAAAATATAATATAATAATAAATTTGACTCAAAACTACATAATTGAAACTGAATTGTAATATTATAATTTATCTTACTAAAAGATATCTCCTTTTATTAATTATTAATAAAATAAACTTACATAATTTGAAAGAAAATTCTATAATTAGTAGTTCCATTTTACAATTAAGAAAAAACGTTTAGGCGGCCATTGTATATCAGGTTGTGTGTAAAATCAAGTATACAAATAATGGCGTGGAGGTCTCGACAGAGGATGGTTCAGTTTACAGTGCAAAGAACATTATTGTATCCGTCAGCGCGGGAGTGCTGCAGTCAAAGCTTATTGAGTTTAAACCAGATCTGCCCGTAAGCGTGACTATTTCATTTTTGCAGAGTTATTTCAAACTGAGGAATTGTTATTGTTGTGACTTTCTATGTATATGTGGCAGATGTGGAAGCTGCTGGCAATATACAAATGGGATATGGTGAACTACTGCAAGATCTTCATGAAGTTCCCTGAAACATTCTGGCCAACAGGACCAGGAACCGAATATTTCATGTATGCCCATGAGAGAAGAGGTTACTACAATTTGTGGCAGGTAATACCCATGATTCTCTCAAAATCTTGAATCTTATCTCTGGCTCGTATATTCATTTGCAAAATATTATATTGCCTGATTGCTGTTATGGTGATAGCACCTGGAAAAGGAGTATCCTGGAGGGAACCTTCTTGTGGTAACTGTTCTGGACGAGGAAGCGCGAAGAATTGAACAGGAGCATGAAGAGGACAAGATTAAAGCTGAAATCATGCAAGTTCTGAGAAAGATGTTTGGCAATGACATTCCAGAGATGTCTGATATCTTGATTCCCAAATGGGGTCAAAATCGTTTTTACAAGGGAACGTTTTCAAACTGGCCGATTGGTGTTTCGGAGCAAGACTTTGAGGATTTAAAGGTGGTTTTATTGATTCGTTTTTCTTTGATCTTGGATAACGAATTCTCCATAGCCTGTATAACAACGTTATTGGCTTATGCAGGCACCAGTTGGTCCTGTATACTTCACTGGCGAACATACCAGTGAGAAGTATAATGGATATGTGCATGGCGCCTATTTTGCGGGTAACACATCTTTCACTTTTAATGTAACAATCAAATTAAATTTTCGTTAAAATCCTTCATTCACGTAAGCTTTATCGTATCAACAGGCATTGAAACCGCTAATAAAGTGTTGCATGACATTAAGTATGGCAACTGCGTTGACACAAAGAAGACTGATATACTCGCAAATGCATATACTCGCGGTCACCCAGAGATCAAACGGTTAACACGATCTTAATATATTAAATATTTCTTTTGCATTTTCTTCTTCTAAAACTTGAGGAATTTAGTTACTGCATGGCATTTGTTATCTTAGAAAAGTTGTGTACATGAAGATCACAAACAGTCATCTATAACTGGTGTAAATTTTGTTGGGAAAATAGTTTCTTCTAAAGTAGGGCGAAAATATTAAAATAAAACCAGAGTTAGATTAAACCTCCTGTTGAAATAGTTTGATACATTATTTTAATATCTAGAGCGCTGATCTCTGTTTGTATCTAAATTAGCAGGAGAAAATGACTGGATGTCGAGCGAGAAGAAAGGCTCCAATTTCACTAAAATGATCGATGTTAAGTTAAAAATGTTGAAAGCAGATTTATTTAAATCTAAAGCATGCGTTATATTTTTTACTCTATCAAATAGGTGGAGGATTCTAACTCCTTTAATTGGACAAAGTGACAAATTGACTTAAGTGATTTTGTGAAATGATATGTTTAAAATTATATAATTTCACGTTTGGAGATCAATAATTTTTTTAAAAAAATTTAAACTATTGTAGTAAACAGTTTTCAGTCTGTTGAAGTATGTGTTTGTTTCGTGTAAATAACAATAATAATATTTTTTGAATACACGTTTTATTATTTAAGTAATATAAAAATATTTAAAATTTGAGACACTCATGCAGATTGTTATCGTCTTGATCTTAATCATCATAATAATTCCACTCCTTAAATTGCACTTAAGGGGGGTGTTGGTGTGAAGGTGGTCTTATTCAACTCATATAGGGTTGAATTTTTTTAAGTGGTCGACATATCACATAATTAAATATTAGTTATTTGGTATTTAATATTTGTAGCTACTAGTTAGATGGTGGTTATTTCTACCACATCACACTTCATTAATATTTTGTATTATCTTAATTCAATTATTCACACATTGGTAAAATAGGGTCGTTAAATGTTGTTTCTCTTGCATTATGAAGTGTTTTGAAGTTTGTAGATTGTGCTCTTGGGTGCTTCAACACCTATCACATCCTAATATTGTCAATTACTCAAATAAGGACGTATTCTAATTTAAATATCAAAATCTCAAAAACATTTAAATATCCAAAAAATTCAAAAAATTAAAACTGTTAAATTTTAAAATACTTCATAGATTAAATACAACTTGTGTACCATTAGAATTAGGACATATTCATAGTCTTAAGGCATCTTTTATGCTTGTTATAATCAAATTCTAAAGAAAGAAAACACAAATGGGACCTACCACAACTAGACCTTATGGTAAACCCCACTAGCATGTATTATCAAAGATGATCTTCTTATACAACATAACAACCTCTTGTATACCCACCATAGTCACCACCTTTAGATTTTTCTACGGCTAGATTTAACTAACACTTGACACCAAATGAAATTAATGAAACATTACAAGATTCTAGAGTTTAAAAATTTATGAATATACTTTTATTTGCAACCCAAATTGAATTTCTTTTGTTGTTGGCACAAGGTGGAGCTAAACTACCACCATAATTGAGATTTCAATCACATGGAATAATAATAATAATATTAATATTAATAATAAAATATTTTATAAATTTTATAAATAGTTTAATGGAATATCAGAATATATTAATACATAACAATAAAATAAATATACTTCAATTGGGAACCTTGGTCACGCAGGTGGGGGTGGCCTCATTAGAGATAGATGTAGCAAAATTCTTCTTGCCTATATAGTTAACTTAGGTGTCCAAACAACCTATATGGATGATGTGGCAGTGGCTTTCCATGGGACTGATTTGGTAGTTAATCAAGGGTTCAAAAAGGTAATTATTGAGGGAGATGCCCTCAATGTAATTATGATGCTTACAAGGGCTCACAATATAGGATGGGGAACTATGGACTTAATCATGAGATGCATAGGCCTAGTCGCCAAGTTGGATGATGGAAAATGCCAACACACCTTTTGTGAAGGCAATGGTGCAACATATAGACTTGATATGGGTGGAAGATTTACGAACACCCTTCAAACTTGGTTTGTGGTTCCAGAATTACCTCAGCAAGCTCATGAGGAGATTGAGCAAGATATGGCCACACTTGGAAACGGTAGCATGTAAACATCTCTACAATAATCAAAATGCTATTATCAAGTGGTCAATAGCCCAACTTGAAACAACAAGAAAGAAAATCAATAAATTGGAAGCCATTTCCGAGGGTGATGCTAAAGTTAGAGACTGGTCTAACACCAATATGGATACCAGTGTATGGGAAGTAGTAGATGAATTTGCGCAATAATTAGACGACTGAGACATAATAGAGGACCAAATTTGAGAGTTGAGATTTTTCATTCCCTCTGATGAGGAAAAATAGGAAATGATTAGGGCTTTGGGTAATGTCAAAATGATAAAACAATCTCCTCCTTTAGCACCTTGCAAGAAGAGTCAAAGTAAAGTAAGACCAAAAGGAGGAAACACGAGGAGACTCAAATGATTTCTATCTAGTCAGTGAAAGAGGGACCCAGTCTAGATGTTGCTATGCATCAGCCCAGAAAGACTTCCTTTCTCGATACTCTCAAAGAACTCAACAAGGACTAGAAGGAAGTTCAACTTCCTTCAATTTAGTCTCCTATGTGTTGTTTCTAGTCTCTAGTAGTTCTAGTTGTTGATCTTTTTTCTAGTTTGTTTTTTGCTAGTTGAACTCACTACTTGTGGATTCCTTTGGAATTGTTCTATGACGATGTTATTTTTTGTTGGGTTCGAGCCCTATCCCAATTGAACTTAATCAGAATAATATAATCAATATCTTAATAATATTTTAATATTAATTATAATATCATAATATATAATTATTATTAAATAATATTAATTATACTATAATAATATATAATAATTATTAAATAATATTATTTATAATATTATAATATAATTTTTTTCAAGTGAAACAATGATATGATAAAATAATAAAAAGATACTATTAATAGATTTTTCTTTCTTTTGTCAATAGTGTAATAGAAATATAAAAATATGATAATAAAGATTTGGAATGGAACTTTTTTCTTTTGTAAAGATTTTAATAAAAATATAAAATAATAAGAAGAAGAATATCCTATCAAACTCTATAAAATTCAAGTATCCTATCAAGAATTCTAATGCCTAGTTGTTTGAGGACTTTGAGACACATAGACATATTCTTCATTACTCTAACCTTATTACTGCAATAAATATTCAATGGATTAAGTATCGTGGAAGACCTCTTTACAAGAATTTGTGGAAAGTTCATTAATCTGACCACGGGGCAATACTTGACACAATAAGGGTTAGAGTTGATCCAAAAGGTTCTCTTGACTAGTTTTGGGCAATCTAGAAAAATGATTCTACAATATGGTAGAATGATTTCAACAATTTTGTGTTTATCTTCAAGGTTCTCTATGTGCATATTTAGAGGCCAAATTTTGTACTTCAAACTGACAATGAGATGTAATGTGCATAAATAGATTCCAAATTTTATATAAAAAGGGCTACCATGTGCATATTAGATGCTAATTTTTATGTAAAAAAAGGGCAATGAGTTGTCTTATGCATGTTAGATGCTAATTCTTGTATATAAAAGATGCAATGAGCTGCCATGTCCATATTAGATGTCAATTTTAATGTAAAAAAAGGGAAAATGAATTTTCATGTGCAAGTTAGATGCCAAATTTTGTATATAAAAGGTGCAATGGGCTTGATTTGCAAATATATTATTGAAATACATGTATTCAATCCTCTCTATCCCTACCTTGGAAGAATCTGGTATTTACTTTTGAACTTTATCTTTTATTTTGTACGTTCAACAATAAATAAGTGTGAAATCTATTTAAAAATTTCTTACTTAAATATTAATTACGATTAAGAACATGTTCAAACATATCTTTAAAAAAAAAAATCTTTAAACATCATAACATGGATGTGACTGCAAAATCTCATGTCATATGATAAACATTGGCTATCTTTCAATCCATTCATCGTGGGATTGATTTGTCTAGTCCATTAGCTCTGGTTGGATGGGTAAACACTAGTGACAACTCCATCTCATACATGGAGTCCCTTGAATGTTTGCAAGCACACCAGACCAGAGTGTCCCTAAGGGTCACTAAGCAACATTGGACAACAATCTTTCTTGGTGCATATTTCGAAGCTTGTACAAGGTACTGACAAATAGTTAGATGCTACAAGACCATTTTATGGAAGCCTACAATGACCTATTTCATTTTTGGGAGATTCCCTTTCATTTTAATTTGGCATCCCTATCTTAGTTTATGGCAAAAGTTGCAATTTTGCTCAATTGAAATTAGCAACATTGGCTATCTTTCAATCTATTCGTCACGGGATTGAATCATCTACTCCATTAGCTCTGGTTGGCAAGACAAATGCTAGTGACAACCCTATCACACACACGGATTCCATCGAATGTTCACGATCACACTAGACCAGAGTGTCCATAAGGGTCACCAAGCAACATTGGGCAATGATCTTTCTTGAGGCATATCTCAAAGCTTGTGCGAGGTATCAACAAATTGTCAAGTCCTACATGACTATGTTATGGAGGCCTACAATTACCTATCTCAATTTTAGGAGATTCCCCTTCATTTTAATTTGGCATCCCTATATTGGTTTATGTCAAAAGTGTAATGTTGCTCAATTAAAATGAGCAACATTGGCTTTCTTTCAATCTTTTGATCATGGGATTGAATTGTCTGCTCCATTAGCTCCAATTGGTTGCATAAATGCTAGTGACAACCCTATCTTGCACATGGAGTCCCTCAAACATTCGCGAGCACACCAGACCAAAGTGTCCCTAAGGATCACTAAGCAATATTGGGCAGCGATATTTTTTGGGGAATATCTCAGAGCTTGTGTGAGGTATCAATGAATCATTAGGTGCTACAAGATTGTGTTATGGAGGCCTAAAATTACCTATCTTAGTTTTGGGAGATTCCCATTCCTTTTAATTTTGCATCCCTATCTTGGTTTATGGAAAAAGTTGTAATGTTGCTCAATTGAAATGAGCAACATTGGCTATCTTCTAATCCATTCATCTTTGGATTGAATCATCTACTCCATTAGCTCCATTTTTTTGGGTAAACGCTAGTGACCACCCTGTCTCGCACACAAAATACCTTGAACATTTGCGAGCACACCAAACCAGAGTGTCGCTAAGGGTCACTAGCAACATTGGATAGTGATATTTCTTGGAGAATATCTCAAAGCTCGTGTGAGGTATTCAAAACTAGTCAAGTGATACAATACCATGTTATGAAGGCCTACAATCACCTATCACAGTTTTTGGAGATTCCTCTTCTTTTTAATTTGGCATCCCTATCTCAGTTTATGTCAAAAGTTACAATGTTGCTCAATTGAAATGAGCAAAATTGGCTATCTTTCAATCTATTCATTGTGGGATCGAATCATCTGCTCCATTAGCTCTAGTTGGCTAGGTAAACACTAGTGAAAACCCTGTATCACACATGGAGTCCCTCGAACATTTGCGAGCACACTAGACGAGAGTGTCCCTAAGGGTCACTAAGAAACATTAGGAAGAAATCTTTCTTGGGGTATATCTTGGAGCTCATGCATGGTATCAAAAAATATTTAGGTGTTACATGATCATGTTATGGAGGCCTAGAATTACCTATCTCAATTTTGAGAGATTCTCCTTCATTTTAATTTGGCATCCCTACCTCGGTTTATGTCAAAAGTTGCAATGTTACTTAATTGAAATGAGCAACATTGGCTATCTTTCAATCCATTTTCCATGGGATCAAATCATCTACTCCATTAGCTTTGGTTGGCTGGGTAAATGCTAGTGACAACCTTGTCTCGCACATAGAGTCCCTTGAATGTTCACGAGCACACTAGACCAGAGTGTCCCTAAGGGTCACTAAGCAACATTGGGCAGCGATATTTCTTGGGGAATATCTCAGAGCTCATGCAAGGTATCGATTAATCGTCAGGTGCTACATGACCATGTTATGGAGGCCTACAATTACCTATCTCAATTCTAGGATATTCCCCTTCATTTTAATTTGGCATCCCTATCTCGGTTTATGTCAAAAGTTGCAATGGTGCTCTATTGAAATGAGCAACATTGGCTATATTTCAATTCATTCACTATGGGATTGAATTGTCTACTCCATTAGCTTTGGTTGGCTGGGTAGACACTGGTGACAACCCCATCTCCCACACAGAGTCCCTCAAACATTCACAGGCACACCAAACCAGAGTGTTCCTAAGGGTCACTAAACAACATTGGTAAAATTTGGTATTTCACACTTTTCACCAACTTACATTCCAAAACACAATCCACAAGAAATAGAAACCACATAAACCACCCATTAATATACATCTTCTTATGACCCTTATTTGGTCAATTAGGACAATTTGACACAATATATAAAATCATTACATATTTTGGTGTTTCATGTCTTATTACATCAAATTAAGTCACATGTGACTTTGATTACATTATCCATGCTACAATAAATTTGATAAACATGTTTCCATTTTATTATATTAAATAATGAATGTAAACATGTTTGATTATTTGCAAAAAATTAAGTTTTGAAGCACAATGATATGCACACAATGAACAAATTGGATTGAATATCAAGTTTCATATATATCAAAATGAATAATAATCGTGTACATATCAAAAAATGGCATAGATTCCAAATCAATAATAGTTACACAAATGTGGCATGTGTCATGTCAAAGTCGATATATACAATACAAATGTTGAATATATACAAAAATTGGTCATTCAATGAAATATATATCTCTATCAATATCTATGACTGTGTTGGATCATCAAAATTGAGCCTCTTCAAAGCAGTACATGGCTCATTGGGTGTCTGTACAAGAACAATTCAAATGCTAAATTAGATATCTTATCTCCAAATACTATCAAAATAACTAAATACTAGACTATAATTTGTTGACAATTGAATTGTTGATTACCTCATCTCTTTCTTGTGCACTTGGGTTGTGTAGTAATGTTGATGGGCTCCTTTGTGGGTGAGGAATCCTAACATAATGGAATAGTAAAGGGTCTGTATGAAGTCACAAAGGGAGCTATAATAGGTAAAAGACAATTAACACAAGTTAATAACCCAAAGTTGATGACAAATGCTACAAAAGTAAAAATTCATGTACTCATATGTAAATCCATATGTTTAATACACACACACACACACATATATATATAATGCATACCAAAGCCTTAGATAGCTCTCATGTACTCTTAGGAGGGATCATCATTGATGAGGCTGCTATGACCACTTCCTATATGAAAATAACAACATCTATCATAGTCATAGAGGAAGGATTTCTAAGATATTTTGAACAAACAAGAATGCAATTGAAAGTTAATATAAAAATGTTACTTCTTCTCGCTCCTGAACATCGACAACATCTGGTGCATTCATTAATTCTATAAAACCCAATTGTTTCTATATATAGAACAAATAAGATGTGCATTGATAAGTAGACATGTACATGTTTAATCATAATGCATTTCAACAAAAAAAACTTAAATTGTATTAAATTACCTTTTGTACTTTGGGTTTCCTTGAGGATTTGTTTTGTCGTCTCGCTATCTTGGAGCCAGATGGGGCAACCTAGAAGAAAGAAAATTAAAATAAGAGAAAAAAATATGATAACACATAGGTTCAATTAAAATTATAAATAAGAGGTGTAAAAAATATGATACTACAAATCCCTCTAAGACAAATTCAATTGCAGAAAGTGTCACATCATCAACGTTGGACATATGAACCCCCGAAAAGCCCTATAAAATATCAAATAATATACATATTAAGAAAAGATATCTTGGCAACAAGAAATTATTCTATTTTTATGAATATTTAAAAAATATACCTCGGGTGTGGAAGCTACTCGTGCACGTCTAGTCGAACGAGCACTTTGTGGTGTGCTCTTTGTATCACCTGTTGCACCCTACAATGCATATTATTTATATATCAATTTAATTTGTTCTTTAAATAAAAATTTATTTACTTTTATAAGATTTAGGTGATTAAAATTAATAACATGTCAAAACACAAATAAACATACCTGCACCTGTCTCGTAGAAAACACCATCATCAATAGGTCATTTGTGAGGGCCACATCCTCACTAGAAAATGCCTGACATCTACTCCCACAATGTGTACATGAATGGGATGTTGAACCATCCTCATTTGTGTCAGTATCTAGCCCAATACATATACCCTGACAGATGGAGCACATATGCTCAATGGGTTGGGCTGAGCCAAATGGAGCATCTGATGATGATGGAGGTGGTGCAGGTGTTGATCCACCCTCTGCATCGACTAACTATGTGCCACGATCAATAATGGCATTAGTCAATGATGTAATTGTTTGAAGTGTATGTAAATAAATAGACTCCTTCACTACTATCGGGACCACAACATGAACTATGGGTTTTTTAGCTAGACACCTCCTATCTTCTGGTTCTACCACCCTATGGGCCCCAACTTTATCCTACATAGATCCTCTCACTCTACCCTAGAACTACTGAATGTCAAAGTAATGTGGCTTCTTGCCAAGGATAAACTCACAATATAGCTTTCTCAAAAAATATAAAGGTGCCTCGTAATTATTATAGGGTGCTTGGTCAAAGACCATACACCACCTATCCAAAAATACAACTCTCATCCTATTATGAACACACCAATGTATGGGAAACCAATTTGTAGTAAATTCTAGGGAGGTGCTACTTTAATAAGATCAGTTAAAAGAGCACATATGTCTTCTTTAAGTATCCTCTTTTTTTCACTTGATCATATGACAACCCATTGGCATAAAATGTATGACATTTATCCCTCCATGAACCCCATGTTGTAACATCCTTAGAAACCTCATTCGCACTATTGGTTATTCTTTCTAAGAAAGTGGGGAGGGATGAGTGGTGCTCAAAACACTAGTACATTTGACCACCTTTTTAGACCAACATTTTTGACCAAGCATTAAAATGATTTTCCTTGGTCGATTTATAGAAGGAAAATTTTGATTTTTTTAAATCTATTCCCGTGTTGGTCGGAATTACGACCATGACAAGTGGTCATAATTCTGACCAACATGGGAATATAACTTTAAAAAAATACACAGTTTCATTTTATAACCCTAACCTTGCAATTACTTCACACATAAAGGAGAAGTGAAGGAGAGAAGGAGGGCATCTATCGAACCAGAATTCAATCATCAGTGCTTAACCCTGGTTTCTTGGATCAACCATCTTCACTGGTTTCATCTCTTAACCCTAACCTTACAAATTCTTATTAAAACCATTGGAAAAATAATATTTATTAATGTAAGTGTGGTTATTTGACTGTATCTTTGAACATTCAATGGATAATGGCATTGGAAGACTTAGAGGAAGTCTAGATTATCAGTTTTGTGGGCATCACCATTACTGCCCAAAATATTTGATTTGAGCTCTTTTAGTTTATTTCTCTTGGAAAAAATTGTGATTTTTAACATTTTTTGAGTGGTGTTTGATTTCTCTTGAACCCATGAGGATTAGTATGGAAAAAATAACTTCATAGGAAGTTTTTTAGATGTCTTAGCTTCTTGTTGCAACAAATCTAAGGTTATTTGGTTGAGAAATTGAAGATAAATCAAGTGACAGTCAATAACAGGTCATTTTTGCACATAAACTAGGGTTGTCAACTTTGTTGAATCATATCTCTTGATTCAACCATGGGAAAATTCTAATTCTAGGTTTAAATGAGAGATGTGAGGGTCTATTTTCTTTTGCAGTTAGTTTCTAATCGAATGGTGGTGATTCCAATGAGATAGGAATAAAAACCTAGCTGAGCATCTCTATGTGACTGGCAGAGTGGGATAACCAGAAGTTGTAGATCCCATAACTTTTGATGGGCTTCGAGTTAGAGGATAATATTGGAGGTTTGGACTTGTTTCAAGTTCCTCTAAATGTTCCTATAGTTATATTGACCAGAGACCATGTCTAAGTTGCACCTCCTTAACTAAACCAACCATTTAGGCCTCCTACCCTTTGGAGAAGATTGGTGAATATTGGGAGTTTGGAGGAGATTCAGAACCGATCCATTTGGGAGACTTACTACCCAACTATTAGAACCAAGACTACCTTACTATCCCTATTGGTCCTTTGGAAAACTTGGTGAGAAAGATTAAAATAGTGGCCAAAATTAACTAGTGAATACCCTGTCTAAGAGGACAGTTCTGAAATTTGGGTGTGATAAGACCAAGTTTGTGTTTTGGTTTCCCTATGAAATGTCAATAGAGTTGAATTCCATTTAAGTGAACTTTTAAGCTATGATTCCAAATGACGAACCTTTAGGCTATTATTCATCAAACTCCAAATGATAAGTTTGGTATTGTGTATTCCATTTAAGTGAACTTTTAGGCTATGATTCTTGCATTTTAATGATCTGTGTCATCTATCTTTTATTAAGTTACTAATGGGCATTAAGATGGATATTTGAATGAGCCATTACCTCACTTTATAGAAATGATTTAGGATTTGGGTTGAATTTGAAAGGGATGACCAAGTTATTGTTCATAGTTAACCTTTGATAGATGTATGGTGCTTGGATTATGATCATTTGACATGAATGATATAATGTTATCTCTACTAAAATTTATTATATCTAAAGTGATTACTATGTTGCTATGGACAATTTGTAACTAACACAAAATATTTAAGGACAAGATGATCCCTAAACACATCAAGAAACATCAATAGTTATTGGAAGGCACTGCTCACATACAAGTTAGAATAGAGTAAGAGATATTAATGACTATCATGTAACATAATTCAAATCCTCAAGAATATTACACATTACTTAATACATAAAAAATAATAAATTTTTCATGTGATCTAACATAGTTGACCTACATTTCTTACAATAGTAGACTAAGCCTCACTCTCATCCCAAAATAAGATGTAGTCCTAGCATTTATCATATGAACACACACACTTGAAGCCACAATGTCCATTGATATTCATAAGGGTGAATTAAGCTCCATGTATATGTTAGTCAAGGTAACTTTTTGTGAATCTAAGAGAACAAAAATGACATGGTAAAATTTGGATTGTATATTTTGTCAAATGCAGAGTAATCTAAAATCACACTACTCAATTTTAAACTCTTAAAATAAAAGTTTGATTATTTTTTAGCAAGGGATAGCCACTCACCAATAATATGAGGTGAAACGCCCAACTGAGAACCACACAAAATAGGACACCAATTACATAATAGTAACCAATGTTAACATAAGAAACAATTTACTACCACCTTGATCCAATGGCTACTCCTGTAAGAAAAAATGTGTTATACAGAATTGTCAATGATAGTGAACAATCTACAAGATTCTTTCCAAAATTAAGGATTTGTATTTTCATAAGATCAAAACTACTAGAAAATAATGAGGTGACTAGTTTCAAATAAAGTGACGATACAAATGCAATCCTAAACATGAGACTTGACAGCATGATAAAGTCAAAGTACTTTAATTCCCACTATAACCTTGGTCCTTGAGTACTATATCTTCTAGCTATAGGTAAATTTATAATGGGTTAATGTCATTGGAAAACATCATTTTATCCCTATCACATGCCCAATTTGCAAGTAGATCGGATAACCTATTTCCCTCTCTATACGTATTTGAGATAATGTAAAGTTATCAAATTTATGAAGGAGCATCCAGGATTGTTGCAAAACATAATGGATTCGCCAATTTTGGAAAACTCTTTTCTTGCATGCTTCAATTATAATCAGAGAATATCCCTCAACATAAAGATGTGTGACACCCATGTTGTGTACAAGGACAAGTCTATGGAAGATATCTAGGACCTTAGCCATATTGTTGGTACCATGGTTTAGGGGGTGGCTGACCTTAGCCATATTGTATTAAGGAATACAACCTTAAACTATTGACTGTACCCTCTAAAGCCAGTCACAGTCACGCCAGTCAATTTTTCTTCCTTGAGATCAAACCAAATGCTAAGGTAAATACATAAACATGAAAATAAGAAATGGAGGAGTTTTTTATATTACTTAACCAAATCTCAATCATGTTTCATCAACCATTGGAGTTATGGATTCGTTGATTGTTCCTTCAGGATAGTGAGATACAAAAATGCAGAGAAATAGATTTTATTGATGATAACCTTGTTACATCTTCATGGTTTTTCACACCACCTTTCTTCACACCCTTCCTCACATGGATCCCCCCTCAAAATAGACTCCATTCTCCCCAAATAACCTGAAAACCACCAAATAACTATTTTTTTAATTGTTCCTAAATAGTCTAAACTGATTGTCAACAAAATAAACCAAAGATTGTTGTCAAGTAGACAACAAAAGTTATCCACTCGACAACATAACATCTAATTCCCATACTTAAATACTTATAAAAGGTTTAAAGACAACCTTTTTATTCCAATATAACCTATAACCCCCATATGACCCATCTAACATGGAAAGTATCTACCTAGGGCATCAAATCTTGAAGCAACATATATCCTTCTATAGATTATATATATATATATATATATATATATATATATATATATATATATATATATATATATATATAATCTATAGTCTACTGATTATTAAAATTGACCTGGTGCAACTAAATTTAACTAATCTATCATGGAACAATTTCAATGGGACTTTGTCAAGAGGTATAGGAAACCTCTCTCCCAGGCTATCTAGACTTCGCTTGGTAAGCAATAATATCACTAGCAATATACCTAAGGATATTGGAAACCTTACAGGCTTGTTCTATCTTAATCTCTGATATAACAATTGTATTGGGGAAGTTTCGAGTACATTAGGTCATCTTCAGAATCTACAATTGTTGGACTTGAGATCCACCAAGGTCCAAGGTAACATTCTACCAGAGTTTAGCATGCTGGTAATGGTTTTGATAATGGTAAGGATGTAGGAAACATAGGAAACATAGGAAAAAGTTTGATTGCTTTATGCAATTCAATATACAAAATTATGGCAAAAGAAATGGCAACTAGACTCATATTTTATTTCAATGATATATTAAATTACAAAGAGAAGATCAGATTCTTAAAGGATAAACAAATCCTTGATGGTATCATCATAACCCATGGGATTTTCCGATTGAGATCATGAGAAGATTTGACTTTAACAAATCTTGGTGCAAGTGGATTTATAGTTGAATCTCTTCCACTTATTATGTTGTTCTAATTAATGGTGTTCCTAAAAACTTTTTCCCAGCTAAAAAGGGGCTACATCAGGGTGATCCGCTTTCACCCTTTCTATTTCTCTTGGTCACAGAGGTTCTTGGTATAAATTTGAAGAATATTCAAGAAGACTACTTGGAAGTCATCTAGGTCTTAGGTGGAATCAACAACATTTCACATCTACAATTTGTAGATGATACCCTCCTTTTTGGCACTGCCAAAATCAAACAAGAAAGAACTTTAAGGAATCTCTTAAATAAATCTGAGGTGGCTGATGGGTATAGGGTTGATGACGCCAAGTCAAAAATATATTTTCTTATCGAGGGTAATGTGGATAGGCTTGAGATTCAAAGGATACTTGGTTTTAATATTGATTTTCTTCCAAGTAAGTATATGGGAATGCCTCTAATCAAAAAATTGAACTCAATTGATGCTTGGTGAAATGTTACAGAATGAATCCAAAGGATGTTGGCCTCTTGGAAGGGAAAATGTCTATCACTTTCTAGAAGGATAACTTAAATTAAAGTCCCCCTCATGCTAGTTCCAATATACACTATGTATTTTTTTCAAATACCAAGTGAGGTCACAAAATACTTGGAGGTAGTTAAGAGAAGCTTTTTGTTGAGGGGATATCATGAAGATACATTTTGGTATTGCCTCATTAAATGGAATGCCTGAGGAACCCTTGACCATACAAAATCCTCCTAGGCTCATAGGTATGCCTGAGGAACCCTTGACCATACAAAATCCTCTATCCTTCATGCTTTGATGGATATCTATGCCCTGTTGTAGAGTGGCACCGGCTATGGTGCAACATATTTGCACCCGTAAAAAATTGTGCCCCTATTTCCCATGCGATGCCATGCCTCCTCCAATGCATCCCGTCGTACAGTTCGTATGCAAAATCAATTGATTTTGACAAAATGAATATGAAAATTATATTAATATTAAAATGAAGGGACTTATCTCCTTCACGTGTGTGCTGCACTTCTTTTTTTCGCAAATGAAATAATGAAATGAGAAATGAAATTCACCTTTTTTTTTACATAGCAAGATTATGTATAATCAATATTATATTTTATACTTAGCAAGATCTTGCTAAGTATATTAATATTAAAATCTTGCTAAGTATAAAATATAATATCTTTATATCATCTTTGAAAATTATGTAATAAATACCTAAGCATTCAGATTTTCCTAAGCACTACTGTGAGCTTTCCTTCAACACATGTACTATTGTGAAAATCATCACAAGTCCATTTGTTGGAGGGCTACTCATAGTACACATGTTTGGAGGTCTGAAGGAAACAAGAGAATTTGAAGAGTCACGAGTCTTATGATTGTACTTAATATTGCCAAGCTTCATTCAATGGTACATTCAAACATGAAACAAACCATTCTTAAACTAGATTAAAGTAGTAAATTACCAAAGGACATACTGATTATAAGTAAACTAGTAAACCAAAGGACATGCTTTTACTACTAAGTCTCTTTTAGTAAACTTAAATGGAATACACCAAGAAGTACCAAATGATGAATGCTCAATTGTTGTAATGGCAAAGCAATATCAGAACCGTCCATTTCTAGAACTTGATTTTTCTATAGTCCTAATGATTTTTCTTATTTCTTGTTTGTGCTTGGTGACAGGATTTTGAACATTGTTGACATACTTAAATGAAATACACAATACCAAATGATGAATGCTCAATTGTTGTAATGGAAAAGCATTAGAACCGTCCATTTCTAAAATTTGATTTTTTATAGTCTTAATTATTTTTCTATAGTCTTAATGATTTTGAAAATTGTTGACAAAGAGTGTTTCTTTTTTTTATTATAGTATAAATGATTTTTCTATAGTCGTAATGATTTCTCTTATTTCTTGTCATTTGTCCCTTTTTGATTTCCTATGTCTATGCTTCGTGACAGGATTTTGTCACCTTCTTTTGATGGTATATTTCATTCAGTCTATGTGGAATTCTATTTTGTTCACTATTTTATTTCAGCTTCATATTTCTTTCATTTTTCATATACACAGAGACTACACATGCTGATAAAAAAATGAGCTATTTGATTTAGGTTTACTTTTCATTATTGTAAATGGTTAATATTTCTGATGGTACTCCTTGGTGTATTTCATATAAAAATAATCATATAAAAATAATAAATGTAGTAACGATGGTGCGGTGCATTATTGATATATAGGCTTGATGACTCTTGTCAATGTGCCAAACTGTCAATGTGGTGGTGGGTAGTGTGTGTTGAAGACTTCACAGACACCGAACAACCCTGGACAACAATTTTGGTGCTGCCCAAATAGAAAAAAGGTTGCTAATGTGTGTATATTTAATGTTTCTAATGTAAATACTATTCATTATAATATAAGAACTAATGTAGACTGGGCATCACGGGGAAATAATGGCTGTAGATACTTTAGTTTGGTCAATGACAACTCATCTGCATCTATTTGCCCATCTCCACTTATCCGCAATGAAGGATTTGAGTGCAAAACATGTCAGTCTAGGGCAAATTCTGAAATTATATTTTTACAATGCCTTCTCTATATTGTAATCACATATCTTTGTTGCGACCATATGCAGAGATGAACTCAGGAATTAGTTAGTTTATTATTTTCATATTGTAACTAATATTTTAATATGGATATGACGTAACTTCTCTTTGCCTCAAGTGCGCATATATATGGTTTACATCTTTTTTTAGAATAATTCTTCATGTTTATGGCTCAAGTGAGCCCCAATCTGCTATATCAATCACATGATTTAACGTATAGTGTTTTCTTGGTTATTCCATTTGTTCCTTGAGCTTGACTATGGATTGACTATCATTTTCAATCTTGAGCAAGGCTTCATACCACACACCGTCCGCAGATTTGTACGCAGTGCTGATTTACGAACGTAAATAATGCATTGAACGTAATCTACAAATGCTATGTGGTATGAAGTCTCACTGAAGTTTGAGAGTCCTCCCTTTATTCAATGAGGGATTGGAATGAGTTCATTTTGGATGCAAAGGAGAAAGGGGATACTCAAAGAGGAATTACACTAGCAAATGAGAGAAGAAGGTATAAACATTTTAATAGATTTTTATTATTAAATAATAAAATTTGCATATGCTAGTGTTCTAAGCCTCCTCATTACATGATTTATTATTGTAAGCCCCCTCTAACTTAAGCATCTAGAAAATGAAACTAAAACCTATTGGAATTGAGACAAACCTTATAGAACAACAACTGCTAGGAAGGATCGCTTGCCAACATCTGTTGAATATATCCTTCCTAGTTGTTTTTGTTCTATAAGGTCAATAATTTAAGGTCTTAGTCCACGGACAAATTAAATTAGACTTACTATCCAAAACACATAAAAAAACATGCACATAAACATGACAACTAAGAAACATAAATGTAGATTTCACAATAGCTGAGAAACATAATTGTGGGCATCATAGTCACAATCTTTTGGAGACAACATAATTGAGTTGTGTACCCAAGTGATGGAGAGAAACTTTTGCACCCCCAATTCCAAGTTGAATATATCTGTTGGAGGACCTTGTATTCATGAGCAACAGATGTAGTCAACTTGGAATCGGAGGTGCAGGAGTTGCTCTCCATCGTCTGGGTATACAACTCAATTACATTGTCTCCAAAAAATTGTGACCATGATGCCTACAATTATGTTTCTTAGCTATTGTGTCCCAGGACCCCTTATGACCCTTTACAACTATTTACGATCCCTAAGAATACATCTTAGAGGTCTTAAAATGTCGTAAAGGGTCATAAGAGGCTCCTAGGAGGGGCCAGATGAGCTTCCACATTCATGTGGTTGGCCCTGTTAAGTAGAGAATGTTATACTCTTCTCGAAACAAAGAGAATCTCAATAATTTAAGGTCTCAGTCCATGGACAAATTAAATTAGACTTACTATCCAAATTGGAACATTGATGAGAATCAATGATGGGTTGAAGTTTTTAGATTCTGAGAAGACGTACATGCAGTGGAGGCCAGAAGGGATTTTTGTGGAGATTTTCTAGATGTGGAGATTTGCTAGAGTGGCTATATACATACAAGGGTTTCCAGATTGAGTACCAGTGTAGAGATGATGATTCAGTAACCTACATCTATAAAACCTTCACAAATATCTTTATCTTAGTTTCTATAGTATTGAAAAAAATGAGTGGGTTGGACATTAGTGGTGGATCTATTCTCTCTTATCATTCTTCATAGTCTCTTTGGTAGTTATTCTTTCTTGTAACCCTCCTTAATCGATGTGCATATATTTGAGAGAAATCTTTTCCATGGTTTTTCCCTTTACAAGTTGTTCCACATAAATCTAGTATTTCTTGTGTTTATGTTTGCTATTATTTTTGTGTTCTTATCCTTAAAAGGTTGTAATTTCAAAGTAAGTTTGGTGGAACTAAATATGTATTGCATGTAGGATTGGGGAAAGAAGATGTACAACTGGTAATGGACAAGGAGCTCTACCTTGTCATACACAATGAGAAGTATCCCCAAGAAATGGGAATGTTAAGGTGGAAATGGCGGGTGGTGGAGAGTGGCAGTCCGAGAAAGCCTTTCCCAAACTCTCCCATAACCCATTCAATCCTCAAAGCATCCCCCTCTTTCTCATCACTCGAGATGTTTGTGTGAAATAAGACAGAAAATGTGTGACTTTTTGTAAACAATAAACAACAGCGACATAATATTGCTGCCCTTAATTTGATAATATATATATATATATATATATATATATATATATATATATATATATATATATATATATATTAAATTAAATTTTTGATCACTTTTTCGACCAACAAAGAATAGACATATCAATAAGAAAGCTATACATTCGACATTTATTTTGACAATTGTACATCATACTTTCGACCAACATTGGTAGCAGAGGTAAACGATATAGCAGGCAATTCTTCCAAGTTGAAGCAATGATTTCGATGTCATCTCCATCGATAATTCAACCAATGTTGACGTCGCAATTTTGATGGACATTTGATGTGTCATCTGACGACCGTTATAGTCGATTAGCCAACCAATGGGTGTCTAATAATCGACTAAACCTTGTCGAAAAACAAGCTAAAATTTACTAGTGAAAGTAGAGGGCCTCAACCTATTAACCAATATGGATATTTGGACACTATTTATTATGTAGTTGAAGAGGATTGTTTATTGAAGCTTGAGATCATTATTTATTTATAATTTTCATTTGTGTGGAGGATCAATAGCTTCACATTATGCAAAATATCTTTATCTCCTATTTTTATTTACTGTTATATGTGTGTGCCACATTAAAGTAGAAGTCTAGGTGGCAGAGAAACTAGAGTTTCCTTTCTCTGGGTCCATGGGTAAAGGCAGAAGTAGAATAGCCTTTGTCCCCTATTTTTATCATTGCACCTAGCGAGTAGGGTTTGTTAGTGTTTTTTATTACCATTCTTTTGGGAGGGGTTTTTGTTGCAATGTCAAAAATTATTTTTGCTCCCATCAAAAGAGTGAAACTTCTTATTCAAAACCAAGATGAAATGTTAAGAACATATCGTCTCTCTCATCCCTACAAGAGAATTGGGGAAATATTTTCTTGTACATAAGGATGAAAGTGAAGTTCACTTTGGAGAGGGAATGTAGTCAAAGTTCTTTGTTGCTTTCCCACTTAGGTAAACAGCTGTTCAAATTTTAGGTTGTGGTCAATATGAACTCCCATGTGTCAACTTTCACCCATGAAAAACTCATGTTAGTGTAATTTATTTCCTCCAATTGATGTATTCAGCATTTACTCTTTCTAGCATTAATTTTTGTTTCACAATAATGAAATTTCCAAATATTACATTTCTTTTGTGAGTAAGCATTTCTTTATGTCGATTGTTGTAAACACTGTCCTTTCGACACAAATTCTACATCAGTAATATACACAAGACAAGGGAGTCGGTCAACTAAGTCAAAAGTTGAAACCGTATATTGACAAGACAAAAGTATTTTCTATATTAATTCCACAAAAAAAGGTAAATGGTTCAACCAACTTGTCAAAAAAAAATGGTACACATGAGTCCATAACGAGGAAGAGTGTCGACCAAACTGTAGCTTGTCGAAAGAACATCCCAAAAAAAATTGACCAAGCCATTGAAATACATCAATAAAAATAACTAAAGGGTACTTAGACTATTTGGTTGAAAGCATCAATATATGACAATATGAAATAGACCAAACTAGAACTTAACTTACTAAGACAGAGATTTTACAAGATTCATCCACTGAAAAACATAAGAGTGTGGATGTCGAAACAATAGACCAATGGTGAATAAAAAGAAATCATATTTTTTCTGAACATGAGAACCTTGGGTTGACATGAGCTCCAGACACTTGTTTCACACAAAACATTAAGGGCGAGAATATTGTAAGAATTTTGTAGGGAAATCTGCATTCTAGAAATCAGCTAAGTAGAGATTAGAGATGTACAAGCTCCATAATGCTCAAAATCAAGCAATTAGCTCATCTTAATTCAAATCCCATGAAAGAATATAATTTAAACACTTAAGTGTTAATCACAATTTAGTTAAGAAAGAGTATATAAAAATATATATACCAAGGTCCAATGCTTTTTAAGTTTATTGTTTGGCTTCAATGAAGGCCCTTATCTCGGTCGTGAATTATCTTTATCTTCCTCTCAGATTATTCTTGTAAGTGTTTAATGCAGCGACAGGTATAGAAGTTGAGCCTTTTCCAATAAGTAATGGTCCTAATTTAAATGTGCTTACTAGAGCTAAAGTGCCATAATCCATTTCCAAAGGAATTACGGGGAGTCAAAAACACTTACAGTCTACACCCCCTGTTTTATTTTAAATCTCAAAAATATACCAATGATTCTTCAACAAGAGTTTTAAAAAAAAATTCAATACGGTAGATTGCTAATATGCCCTCAATTAAATCATTGACCCACAGTTGGTATAAAATTTAATCACTTATACTTGTTGTCATATTCAACTATAATACAAACTTACATCTATTGTCTCAATCCTAAAAGAAAATCAAAAGCTAAAAATGGTTAAGAGTAACCAAAAAGAGTTACAAAGGATGGACATTTGCAGCAAGCCTGAGATGAAGGGAAAATGGAAACTTGTTTAAAAGAAAATCCCAGATCTTGACCTATATAGAGTATACGCATCCAAGAAGTATATACCCATTTTCTTAATTTCTTAACAGTCATTTCTCAATGCAATATTATGGTGCTCCTCAACATGGAAAGTTTTAAACAAATACAAGAAAGGTTAGCACAAATGTTTAAAACCAGTGTTGACAGTTTATGCACAATAAGCTGACAAAAGAAGTTAAATCTTAGGAGAAGGATTAATCACTCTTATCATTTTTGCTGCAGTATATATTCTCTTGAAGACTATGTTCAAAATGGTCTTACCAAAAAATAAATAAACAAAATAAAAAATGGAAGTCACTGAGCGTAGTTTTGGAAAAACACAGTCAGGACTACGAACAATTTAAAACCCTTTAGATTTAAGGAAACAAATTTTATAAAAAGTGCACCATGATTCCTAGCCTTTCCTGGTAATGCGGTTTGGGTTGTGACAGAACAAAAGTGTCAGACAATGAATATAGGACTTATACAATGCAAACAACTGTAAAAGTTATTGTTTACAATGGCTTAATCCTGATGTCGTCAATTGCCCATCCAAAGGTAAATTGAGAAAGGCGCCCAAGACTTTCCTCTTCTCAAGCATTAATTTTTTTAACTGATTAATTATGTATAATTTTGCAGCATAGATCTAGTTATAAGAAAAAGAGAAAACAATACTTGCAGAAATAAAAAAATAGAGCTGCACAAAATAAAAATACAATTGATTACATTGTGCTCAATTGATTACAAAACTTAGATTTACAATGATTAAATAACCGTAAAGACTAAAATTACAGAGGAAAATAAATTAGATCTAAAGAGGGATGAAGATTCAACTGGAAGTCCTCCTTAGTTAGCTTATACAAAAGCAGAGCATGCAACATATACTTTGGAGTAACTCATGGCAAAAACCACCATTGCAGATGCATGATTAAAGGAGTAGAACTGTATGTACTCACCATGAATACAAGTGGTTGTATGTGCTAACACCCCCACTTAAGTCTAACTAAGGAGAATTAAAACTAAAGCAAAGAAAATCTCTTGTGACAACAAAATTGTGGACATCTATCAAATGATAACTACCATAGTGTTGAATGAAGAGATTCCTTTGAAACTAAAATGAAGATCGGAATCAATCTGCATGAGTGCCCCCAGCGACACTACTCAAACCAAGAACAGATGGCAAACAAAGGTCAAACATATGTGAATCGAAGATACAAAAGACAATAATCTACATATGTGCTCCCAAATAATGAATAGATGGAAAATAAAGGCAAAACATCTATCATTCAAGGATGCAGATGACACATAAATCTGTATGAGTGACCCTATCGACACTACTCAACTATGAAAGAATAAAGTGCTGGTTGAAAATACAAGTGTCAATTGTCTATACAACTGATCAACTATCAAAGCAAAGAATCATCAACACGAACAGTAGAAAACCCCTCCATAATGTTGAAAGGAGAGGCATGACTGACATGGTGTCTCTAAAGAGCAAAAGAAGACAAGGCCCATGTGAAGAGAGCATGACCTTGACCTTTCTCTAATGAAAAATCTAGCTCAGTCTCTATTGCCATAACTGTTTGATACAAGCCTCTACTTGTGGGCCAAAGCAAAATCTATGGCGTGCATTCGAAATAGTTGAATGGCATGAGAAGAGCAAAGGCTGAAAACTCCATTCATTGCAACTGATCTGATCTTTAGAACCTGCAAAAAAAAAACTTGCATTTCTCCTTCCTAGCACCTAAGCTTCGATACCATGTAGAATTTTGCAGCATAGATCTAGCTATAAGAAAAAGAGAAAATAATACTTGCAAAAATTTAAAAAATAGAGCTGCACAAAATAAAAATACGATTGATTACATTGTGCTTAATTGATTACAAAACTTAGATTTACAATGATTAAATAACCGTAATGACTGAAATTATAGAGGAAAAGAAATTAGATTTGAAGAGGGATGAAGAGTCAACTGGAAGTCCTCCTTAGTTAGCTTATACAAAAGAAGAGCATGCAACATATACTTTGGAGTAACTCATGGAAAAAAAAAAACATTGTAGATGCATGATTAAAGTAGTAGAACTGCATGTACTCACCACTAATACAAGCGGTTGTATGCACTAACCACTCTTGATCTTCTCTAGTAAAAGATATTTTGTTGAAGTTATTAATTTTACATTGTGACATTTGAAATCTATATTTTTTTTATCAATAATTAAAGAATTGAAATTTGGGTTATGACAATTGTTTCTTAGCATTCCTTGAGAAATGCATTTTGTTAGGTGGTTTTTATTAGAAGGTACAAAGCCATTCTATTAAATTCACCCAAGATTTGTGCCTCATCTTTGTAATACATCTTCAAATCAAACGAAATCGACAACAAAGTCCTAACCTAAGGCACATCTACACATTATCGAATCCTAATTAATTTTATCCTTAATTCTGCATCGGAGAATATTCCTAGCAATATTCTCTTTATCTTAATTATCTTTGATTTAATGATTATTTGGCAATGAATTCTATTTATCGTACAGTTTGATTAATTAAATATTCTGAATATTTAATTAATCAGATTTAATACTACCACCTAATTGTTTGATTAAATTTAATTAAATTAATTTTATTTATTCCTAAATTGTATTATTTAATTTTGACAATAAATCTAAAATATGATGACTAGTTGATTAAATTCTTATTTAATTAATTAATGTCAATTGTTAATTTTTAATAATATAGTTTTAGAATAAAGTTTGATTTAATAATTGATTAACCCATAAATCAATTGTTTTAATTCAAAAATCAGTTAAGTTGAGAATAAATCACTTTATTTTTAAATTAATTTATAATTAAATCATGCATAATCAGAAAAGAAGGCAACTAAAAATTAACAATCAATTTTAAAATTGAAACTCAAGCATATGATGATGAGTTGAAATTTGATCTAAACTCTATTTTGAGATAAAAACTGCTTTTGCATAATTTTTGTGAGTTAATTATCTCTAATTTATTGATAACTCAAAAATCAACCTGAGTTTATCAAGAGTGATTTATGGCTTTTCTCCTACATCCTCAAAGCCCTAGATTTCTATAAAATCAAGGCTCAGCTCTTCACAAAGGTTTGCGAATTATATCTCATCAACACTTTAATTTGCACAATTACTCTGGCGAATTGGCAATTGAAGGATTAAACACTTGCGACAGGTGATTTGTGAGATCTTTCATTGTTGGTCATAGTTTCATAGTTTTCATATCATAGCTTAGCATTCATATTCATTCATATCATTCTTAGATTAAATCTGCATTCAATTTCATTCATATAGCTTAGATTCATACATTTTTCATATTATTGCATAGAAAATACAAAAATACAGATTAATCTGCATTCATATAGTTTTTCATTCTTTTGCATTCAAATCCTTCGTTTAGGTGTTACATTGTCACTGATTTCAATTTCAATCTGAGAACATCATACTCACACCTACTAGAAGGCAGTAAATCATCTGGTTAGCTTAGTTTCATTTACTTGCATATTTTGATTTTTGCTAACCTCTAATGTTTTACTGAAGTGTTGTGTCTACAGCTAGGTACAAAATTCACACACACATTTCTGGTGCCCACCATGGGGCCCTAAAATGAGTTTCCCTTATGTTCTATCAATTTTCTATCTTTTTCTATCAAAACTGCAATTTTTAATTTTTTGTCTGTACTTTCGTACATCTCTGTACAAATTCTGGCATGAGTTTTTCATCACATCGCACAAAGTTTTGTTGGTTTCAGCACTTCCTCGCGTGGGACCGCATCTTTCATTGTGCAAGACAATATCCTTCCTCGCGCTGGATCGCATCCTGACTCACGCGAGATTTTACATCTAGAGACACAAAATCTGTAGATCTGTACTTTCAGATTATTGATTTCTGATGCTTACTGTTTGCTATTGATTTGTCTTGATTTTGTGCTTTTGGAGACCGGATTATAGAGTTTTCGAATGTGTGCTAAATTTTGGATTGCAGAGCATTGGAACTAAGGTATTCTTCTCAATCTGATAACATTTTAATTTGGATTAAAATGAACCCTCATGTGTCAAGCTTGTGTGACTTTTGTCACTTCCATATCACAGACTTCATTTTGGGCTATAAAACAAACATAGAGTTGCTTTCTGCATATCTGTTACACATAGTAAATAGGCCCTATGAACACTATTTGCAGATGATCTTGAGAGATCGAGCTTCTTTCTCTTGCTTATTCATGTGAAGCTCTTTTTGACGAAGGATCCCCTTGTAGGTAGGGAAGGTACTGAGATTGTCTTGCATTCTACTAGATTTGTGCATCTTCAACTTTTGATTGATACATTCTCTCTCCGAAGAGGTTGATAGATCATAAGAGGTTGACAACATAGATCTCTGTGAGATAATTTTAGTCTTAGCATGTCAAATTAATCCGTATGCTTTGTTTTGGTTAAAAGTGAAAAGGCTAGAGGACTATGCTCTACTCCCTTTTTGGGTAGTATTAGAAACTCGGATCCTTGAAATTGGAACTAGTCCCCATGTGGTATCTTTTGTGAGTCACCTTTAGAGAGGGTTAACTATAGTGGACATTCCCTTAATTGGGTCAACCACGTGGATGGAACCTCAAGCGATAATAGCCATTTCCATCGTGGTAGCAGCAACTACTATATAAATGTCCTTTTGGAGGAAATCTTCACAGGTGTGGTCTCTTGTTGGGCTGTCAGATCTCCCTAGCAGCTCCTGATTGATTAAATTCTCAGACTATGTCAAAACCCTGGTGTGCCTGGATTGGAGTTCACCCTCTTGAGATCACAAAAGTTGCAGAGTCAAACCACTACTACAAACCCTAGTGAGGCCAATTTTTCATTTTCTAGGAATATGTGCGTTATTGAAAAACTTTTTGGAACATACACAAGTAGCATTTCTAGGAATTAGCACAATAAGTCACTATTGCTTGTTCATGCGCAAGGTTGTTTTTGCCCTTGTTCATTATTTTCAGATGATTGCTTTCTTCCCTTGCTTGCTATTTTGTGTGCTTGATATCTTCTTGGTTACTTGAGATGAACTATTACACGGATCTTCAAAAACTAGACAGAGAAAATCTTGCAAACAATTTGATATTGAAAAATTGAAAAATTGCAAAATCTGAGCAAAAATCCTTTTCTGGTGTGAGAACTAAATATTCTGTCAGAGAACAGCCAGTGTTGTGTCTCAAAATCTATGCCTCAAAAACTATGCCAAAAATTGTCAAACTTTGTCCTTTTATCATGTGAGATTTTAGTTTTCTGAGTATTACCTTGCGCAAGACAACATATTCTTGCGCCCAGCCTGGTACTTCCTCACGTAGGGCAGCATTTTCTCGTGCGAGACTATCCCCAAATCTTCAAAATAGCAAGCTAATTCCTATCAGTTGGTCAACTTTCTGTCAGATCTGATTTTTGTTTGGGGTCCATATGCCTATTTTCCTGTTGCACATTGCCTGAAACTGAATGTCTAGAGTTGAGAAACAAATCTTGAAATCTGTCAAACAAATCATTGTGTCAGAAATATAGCAGAACCTATAAAAAATCTATTCATTTTCCTAAAGTGGTCTCTTGAGTCTGATTTAGCCTTCTGATTTATCGATTTGAGTCTTCTTTATATTGTGTCAAAACCTTGTCAAAAATATCTTCAAAATTTAGTCTTCTTACTAAATGGATAAGTGTTGTGAGCTCATGCCCGCCATCTATTGGGTTTCTACCCATACTACTATGGTGTAATATCCTTCATTTATGTTCGATCTATTCTTTAATCAATTTAATCTTGGCAAGGTTGCGTCATTCGATCTTCTTGAATCAAGTCATTCTTTAGTTGTCTTCATCTTACTCTTTTGCTTCACTCAAGGTTAATGGTGGAAACTAGAGCTTCATCACACAAGAAATCTGGAGAAGCATCTCATACCATACCTTTGACTACTCATGTGGGTCCAACCCTTGAGCAACTCTACAATTCATGTCTTTACGAAGACGACGGTCTTGGCAATTTTCGATTGAAAACTAGTTACATACCCCCTCCATCAACTCATGGAGGTAATCAACAAACCCCCCACCTCGATCTATCCCAGGGAGTCCTAAAACTCCTAAAATGTCTCACGGAGGGACACATCATGGGTCTCAAGGACCTTACTCTCAACATGGTATGGATCAAGAACCCACACCTTCTAAAATTGCTCGATATCAAAATGATGATGACTTCAAGAAAATGATGAGGCATTTCTTGAAAGAAGATAGATGCATACTTTCTAGACTTAGCTCATCAAGGAGCTAAACTTCCTCCAAACTTTAATGTTGAAAATATCATCATGCATGAGGAAGAAACTCCTATCACGGCTATGATGAAACAGATGCATGCCATGCAAGTCAAACTTAACAAACTTGAAAAAGAAAAGGAACCTAAGGAGTTCTCCATGGAAGCTCTATGCCCTTTTCCATTTGATAAAGACTTGTACATGACACCATTCCCTAAAAGAGTGGAAATGCCTAAATACGATAAGTACGATGGAAACTCTGATCCTCAAGATCATGTCAGAGAATTATGTACTCAATCTATGGAGTTTATGCATGAACCAACCTACTTAATGTGTCTCTTCCCTCGATCTTTGGGAGGAGCAGCCATTCATTGGTTCTCTAGAATGCCTCCAACTATCAAAACTTTTGAGGAGTTAATCAAAATGTTCTATCAACAATACTCCTACAATATCTAGCATCCGGTCACTATGATCGACATCTGCAATCTAAAACAATATCTAGGAAAACCATTCCTGACATTTTTCAAGAGATGGAGGAAGAAATTTTCTCTATATGCTAGACCCATTCTAGAAACTGAGAAACTGGAAATCTTCATCAATAATCTTGTTCCAAAAATCAACTACCCTTTACAAATGCAAAATCATACATCCTTTAATAATATGGTAGATAATGCGATCAAAATTGAGAAAGTACTTGTAAAAAAAGGAGACATCACACTACAAAAAGACAAGTATGAATCTAGATCTAGTTCTAAGGACAAGAACAAAAACTAGAATAAAAATAAAGGTGTTGTCACTAATGTCGTTGTGGATACTATTTGTGCCCCATCTAAGGCACCCGCTTTTAATCTCACTGTTGGCACCCAAGCCATCAAAGCCTCCAAAGCTAAAGCCATAGAGTCCAACAAGAAGTCATCTAATTATAAACCTTGGGCTACAGATCCTAACCGCAAATTCACTCCTCTTGGAGAATCCTTGGAATCTGCCATGAAAACCCTATTGGCTAACAAAATCATCTACTTGCCTGAGATAAAATTCTTTGATCCTAAACCTAAACCAAAATGGTGGAGAGAGAACGATTTCTGTGACTTCCATCACAATAAGGGTCCTAAGACTAATAACTGCATTCTCTTGAAGCACATCATACAAGACAAAATTGATAATGGAGAAATCACGATTGACAATCATAAGAGCAATAACGATCATACAGCATTCACGGAACCATTTCTAAAACATGGTAAAGAAGATTCTTCTTCTCAGCCTAATATGGGTGCTAAAGTCAATTATGCCTACTCTAGAAATAATTTTGTTATCAATATGGTTGAACCAGGTCTATCTAGGCGTTGCAATGTCATCACAATTGTAAGAAAAGATAGAGAAAACCAATCAGCTAATGTAGTTACTTGATCACAAGCTCAGGCGCATCTACAAGGACAAATACCAGATCTGTCCAATGTCCCTAAGGTGCCTTTCAATCTTTCATCTACTTCTAAATAGAAGGCTACATCTAAATCTTCAAATCCTAAAGATGCAAGGCCTACATTATACAGTATTGTCCAACAACTCCAACATACAAATGCAAAAATCTCCATGTTTGAGTTGCTTCAGATATCTCCAGCTCATAGATCCATTCTAGACAAAGCTCTGCTCGAATCCAATGTTCCTGACAACCTTGATTTAGACAAATTCTAGGCTATGGTTTGTCATCTTACATCTCCATAGTATATTTCCTTTTCAGAGGAAGATGATAACTCTTTGAGTCATCCGCATAACCAGCCATTACATATTGAAGTCTTGATCCAAAATCGTTGTGTCAAACATGTGTTGATAGATGGGGGTGCTGGTCTTAACATTTGTTCTTTTAGCTTGATTACACAATTGGGATTTTCAAAAATGGCCATTAATCCTAGAAAGAAGATAACTATCAAAGCATACAATGAGCAAGAAAGGTCTTCCAAAGGAATAATTATCTTACCTATCAAAGCGGGTCTAGTCATCAAAGATATTATATGTCAAGTTCTTGATCTACCTTTGGCTTACAACATCCTTCTAGGGAGACCCTGGATACATGAAATGAAAGCTATTCCTTCTACATACAACAGTGTTTGAAATTTCCTTATGAAGGAGTAGAGGTGAGGATTCCAGCGGATCTATATGCAATTTGCAATGCATTGAAAGAAAGTGTTGATAAACTTGTTTCTAATAACAAAGAATCTTCCACTAAGCAGCTAGATGTTGCTTCAACATCCAAGATGGAAGACATTGCTAAAGAGGTTAAAAGAAAAGAAAATGGTATGGGAGAATATACTATAGAGCCAGTCTTGTCTTTGACGTCTCTCCCTATCTCGCCTAAGTGCTATGGACAAACTCTAAAACAGTCTAAAAAGGATTCTAAAGAGCCTCTTGAGGCATATAAAGGAAATTTTGTTGCAGAACAAGTGTCCAAACAAGAGTTTGAAGAGGAATAAGTTGTGCTTGCGTGGCTATACAAAGATGAACCTAAATCTAAAATTGTTCAAACATGTGACTCTAAAACATCAAAGATCCCTTCTAAGTCATATGGCCCAAGGGACAAATTGATCACAAAAATGGGATATAAAGGAAAAGGACCTCTAGGACTATAGGGTAAAGGTCTTATGTCACTTGTTGATCATCATGGATGAGAAAACAAGAATACAACAGGTCTAAGATATAAGAAGAAACCTTTCTATCTTAGCAAGAACTCCCCACATGTCTTAGAGCAGGTTGAACCATCCACAGCAAATCAACTAAAGGAAGAAATAACTGAACAATCTGATAGTGCTGATTCAGACACCACTGATGAGCTCATTCCTTATGAGCATTTTCCTAAAGAAATAAAAGACCTCCTTGAAGCTAAAGATGATCCAATGAAAAGAATCAATGTAGTAGAAACATAAGAACCTACTATAGAGCAAGAGATAGTTGCACCACAAGAACTAGATGATCTCAAAGGCAATCAAATAGACAAAGAGGAAGGTGGTAGTTATTCTGAGATAGATTCCCATGAGTATGAATTTAAATTAGAATCTGAGGGTAACCCTTCTTGGGGTATTCATCCTGACTTTACTCATGTTCTTAAATTTCCTAGAGGTATAGATGAAGAATCCAATGACTATGAATGGGGAGCCATTCCTGAGGAAGATGAGCTTATCACAAAAAAACATGTTGATGTTATTCACCAATATGCACCTAAACCCAATGTAAGTCTAGAGCGAAATGATGAACTTAACAAGTCTAATCCACCGATGGCTGAAGTGGACTCTCGTAATGACATTGAACCTATTCACGAATTGAACATCTTAAGTTGTAATATCACCTTTGAACTCAAGCGTCGAGTTAGGACCAATGATGATAGATCCATATCCATAAACACTCTATCCCAATCTTTTACCACTTCGACTATCCAACATCCTGAACTTCTTGACCAAACCTCTACAAATCTGAGCCAAGGTATTTATACCTTTCCTAATGACTATGCCCTTGCTTGCTACCTCAATGCAGTCGAGCCTATGAGGACTTCCATCAGTGAACTGAGCTTTAGCATGATGGATTCAGACATCAAGTATCTTAGTCAAAAAAATAAGAATAAGAATAAAAAGAAAAGGAGTTCTAAGGGTGAAAACCACTTTGTGACAGTCTCAGAACCTATAAAAGTAAAAATAAAAGATGTATTCGAAGGTGAAAAGCTCTCTGAGGTGCCTAAGGATGAGATATTTGATGTCCTTCTAAGTCATTTATAGGACATATCTCCAGTTCTAATTGATCCCACTCAATCTATCAACTTGGGAACAACAGAAGAACCACAGTTGATCCATGTAGCACAATCCTTATTAGAAGAAGAAAAACAAAAAATTACAACATTCTTAATAGAAAAGAAGATCAACTTTGCATGGAAATACTCAGATATGCTAGGATTGGATCCTGATCTTATAATGCACCATTTATCTATAGCTCCAAACGTCAAACCTATTAAGCAAAAATTGAGAAAGATGCATCCACATGTTGCACTCTTGGTAAAAGCTGAATTAGAGAAGCTACTAAAAGTCAGATTCATCCATGTTATTGACTATGCTGAATGGATCTCTAATATTGTACCTATTTCAAAACCAGACAAATCTATAAGAGTGTGCACAGATTTCAGAGATGTGAACAAAGCATTCCCTAAGGATGATTTTCCACTACCTAACATTGATATAATAGTGGACATGACTGCGGGCTTCAAGATGTATTCTTTGATGGATGGTTTTTCTAGATATAATCAAATCAAAATTGCTCCAGAGGATCAAGAGAAAACTGCTTTTACATGTGCATGGGGTACCTTCTATTGGAATGTCATGCCATTTGGGCTTAAGAATGCTGGTGCTACATATCAGAGAGCTATGACATCTATTTTTCATGACATGATGCATCAAACTATGGAAGATTATGTGGATGATACTTTAGCAAAATCTATGATAAGATTTGAATATCTAAATGATTTAAGCAAAATACTAGACAAAATGGAAAAGTTTAGTCTCAGACTGAACCCTAAGAAGTGCGCTTTTGGTGTCACTTCTGGAAAGCTTTTAGGCTACATTGTTTCAAAGAAAGGAATTGAAGTAGATCCAGGTAAAGTTAAAACTATCATGGAGACACACACTCCTAAGAATATCAGTCAAATGAGAACATTACAGGGAGAGTACAATCTATTAGACGCTTCATATCTCAGCTAGCAGACATTTCACAACCTTTCACAAAGACATTACATAAAGGTGTGACCTTTGCATGGAACGAGGAATGTGAAAATAACTTTAATCATATCAAGAAATATCTATCAAATCCTCCTATTTTGATGCCTCCTATTCAAGGGAAGCCATTGATTATGTCTCCACAACAAATACATCACTGGGGGCATTACTAGCACAGCATGATGAGAATAAAAAGGAAAGAGCTATATACTATATCAGTAGAACATTGGTAGCATATGAGAAGAACTATTCAATGATTGAAAAAGCTTGTCTAGATGTGATCTTTGCATTACAAAAATTGAGACATTATATGTTGGCTCATACCACGCATTTGGTAGCTAAGATTGATCCACTAAAGTACCTACTAAGCAAAGCTTCCCTCACAGGTAGATTAGCTAAATGGGAAATGCTATTAAGTGAATTTGACATTGAATATGTTGAAAGAACAGCTATCAAAGGCTAGGTTATTGCTGATCAATTAGTTGATGCACCTTTGTTTGATGATACACCAATGCAAATGGAATTCCCAAATTCCACTATCATGAATCTTTCTTCTAGAGAATGGCAAGTTTTCTTTGATGGCTCCTATACACAGAATGGATTTGGAGCAGGCATATTGTTTATCACTCCTCAAGAATACTCCATCCCTAAGGCATTCGGAATCAAATTTCCTTGTACAAACAATATTGTTGAATATGAAGCCCTTCTTAATGGTATAGCAATTGAGTGGAGAGTAACAGAATTACACATTCATGGAGACTCACAACTTGTAATACACCAAGTCAATGATGCGTATCAAATGAAAGACGAAAAGCTCATTCCATACAAGAGAATGGTAGATGATCTCAAGAAATACTTCATATCTATCACCTTTGAGAAAATACCTAGAATAGAGAATAAGGTTGTCGATGCAATGGCAACACTATCTACTTTACTATAGCAGCCCAAACATGAGCTACGCTATGAGTTCCTGGTGGAAGCACTTTCTTATCCTGCATATGATTCCCCTAAAACCCGCATGATCTGCACTATTGTTGGTCATGATTCATCCTGATATAAAAACCTTTTCTCTTATCTCAAAGACCAAATCATTCCTGATTCCTTCAACTGCCATGAGAAACGATACCTTATCTGAAATGCATCTTGGTATGTCATCATTGGTCATGATCTGTACAAACGAGGTCTAGATGGTACGCTACTTAGATGTTTAGAATGAGAAGAGTCTCAACGTGCATTAGAGGAAGTCCACGAAGGTATATGTGGGTCACACTCAAATGGTTTAACACTAGCTCGAAAACTTATTAGGGTTGGGTACTATTGGCTTGAAATGGAAAAAGAGGCTATCAAGTTTGCTAAGAACTGTCAAAAGTGCCAAGTACATGGTAACTTAATTCATGCACCAGGGAGAGATCTAATTCCCTTCACTACACAATGACCTTTTCGCCAATTGGCATTTGATCTTATAGGATCCATACATCCTCATTCTTCTAATGGACATACCCATATAATCACAGCTACAGATTATTTCACAAAATGGGTGGAAGCAGTCCCTTTGACTCAAGCGACTGGTAAACAAATTTCAATGTTCATCTTGAACTACATCATATGTCGGTATGGTATTCCACATTCCATAGTCACAAATAATGGTGGACAATTCAAGAACATAGACTTAGATGATTTATGTGCAAAATTCAAGATTACACAACATTGGTCATCTATCTACTATCCTCAAGGGAATGGACAAGAAGAGGCTTCTAACAAGAATCTATTGAAAATCTTGCACCGTACAGTTAATAAAATAGGAAGAGACTGGCATCTCATGATCAATCCAAATCTCTGGGCCTACAAAACAAGTATCAGAATGCTCACTGGGGCTACACAATTCACTTTAGTTTATGGGTCTGAAGTGGTACTACCTATTGAGGTTGAAATCCCATCACTAAGAATCAGAATGCATGGTCTAGTAACTGATGATGACTATAGAGTGTCTAGGTTGCAAGAACTTGAACTACTAGATGAGCATAGACAAGCAGTGTATGATCATCTCAGAGTATATCAGAAGAGAATGTCTAGAGGTTACAGCAAGAAAGTCAAACACAGAGAATTGTAGGTTGGTGATCTAGTCTTGAGAGAGAATCCTAAAAATCAATCACATAGAGAACGCAAGGGGAAGTTTGAACCCAACTGGCTGGGTCCTTTTGTTATCATTTCTACTTTTGGCTCTGGTACCTATCAACTCTCAACGACTGAAGGCGAACAAATTTAAGAATCAATCAACGTTCTTCATCTGAAGAAATTCTACGCCTAAGGCATTCAGTATTCAAAAATGTCCTAAAAAAATGAACATCTTGGTGAAAACCTAGCAAATAGGTGCCTTGATGATTCACAACAAAAAAAATTAAAAAATATCAAAAGTATTAAAAAAAAAAAATTTAAAATGAGAAAAAGAAAAGTGCCTTGGTGAAAACCTGGAAATGGACACCTTGGTAGCAAAAATAGAATCTCTGCCAAGATGGTGAAAACCTGGCAAATGGGTGCCACTTGTTTCAAAATGCTTCATCTATCAATGCAATCTTGGTCTTTCCCAGCTTTCAGTCTTGCTTTAGTTTGTACATATCTCCCAGTTTGTCTTTGTATTCCTTTTTTCAATAAGTCGGTCTGTACATAAATAAGATACATAAACAAGATACATAAACACAACACATAACACCAATATGGTTACGGGGAAACCCAAATAGGTAAAAACCCTAGTGGGAATTGACACCCACTAAGAACTGCACTAGTGTCTTATTATCCTTGTTAGAAGATCTGCAACCCTGTTAGGAGTTGTTCTTTACAATGCTTTTAGTACAATGACCTTGTCAAGGGTCGGACCCTATTAGGAGTCTTTTACAATAACCTTGATAGGGGTGGGGACACACTGTCCTAGAGCTCACTGCTCAAGTGGTGAAGGCTACAACCTTCTGATCTCATATACACACTATATCTGTTGGATGAACTGGTACTGTGACACTATTTGTCAGATCAGTTCCTTTGATGCGTTGATGCTTTGACATTTTGCAAAGCTCTAATACATTCTTACTGCTCTTCGCAAACTTATGTTCTACTTATCTTATCTTTATTTCAACATTCATACTTTCTTACAATGGAGCATCTAATATTTATATGCGCTACCAAAACAATTAACTAGGTCGGCCTATAACCGATTACATACAACGCTTTCAAGTGAATTGGCTCAAGCGTGTTTACAAACAAACATAATTACATGTCTACAACTTAATTACAATAGGCGCATAGCCTTTACAAAACAATAATATCATTGCTAATCAAATTAACAATAGTCGGCTGCATACTCTGTTATGTTCTGGCATTCACTGTCTGTGCTACTTCAACTGTCTGTATCTTCACCATACTATATCTTCTGATCATGCGCTCTTAGACCAAGCATGAATAGACTCTTACCAACTTATCTTCTAGGGCGCATACCATAACTCTATCGTACGCACATCCGTTGATGCTCTGATCTACTGGTGCTCTATTAACTGTCCAGTCTTTTTGTACTTAGCCAAATTCTAATCTTTTGATAATGTGTGCTAACTCTAAAACACTATATGACTTTGTTGTCATACTGACAACACCATATTTAGTCATATACAATAGTATAGTCAACTTGCCAACAAGCTCTTGTGTTATTAAGTATGATCAATATTGATGTTGCAAGCCTTTATGGCATGGTGATGACGGTGTTATGCTATCTTACATCTCTACTACCTAAATTATATTGTCACCTCAATATACTCGTAAATCACTCATACTTTTTAATTGATAAATGATTTTGACCACAGCTATGAACCAGAGGCCATATTTTTTTGGGACCTCATCCTCGAATTGGCATACACCCTTATATATCCTATGTCATCCTATTGTTAATCCTCCTTATCCCTCCAATTCATGCTCTGTCAAATACATCTCCTTATCTCTCCATGTCACATTATCACTCCAAACTCATGCGTCATCTCCTTATCCCTCCAATGCATCAAGTGCCCATCTACCTTATCCCTCCAACATATCATGCAGAGCAATACCCTCCTTATGTCTCCCACCATATGCAACTGTGTCTCCTTATGTCTCCCAAGTTGTTGGCAATCGATCGCCTAGTCTCTTTATATAGATGTCTCACTGACCGCACACAACCCACCGTGTAGTTGTTCAAACTCGCTAGTAGCAACCTCCCATCACAACCAGTGCATTGATCAACTATGTTGACAGAGACCCCATAAACAATGCCTCCATCAACTGCCTCAAACACGTACAAACTTCATTGGAATCCATCATGATTTGAACCTATTTCCTACAAGCAATGGGAAAGAGATGTGATTTGTACATGTGACGCCCTATCAACTGAGTCTGTGACTTAACCATCACACTACGAGGTGAACACCCTTAAAATTATTGAACCTTGGTTGTAAGCTCTACAGGTAAGAAGCTCCACTATTTCACCAAGAGTCAAGGTAATGCAACTCTCTATTGAGAATCACGGTAGAGTGCAACCCCATGGGGACTTGAACCTTGGTTGTAGTTACTATAGACAGGAATCATGAAAATTGTAAGTCACTCATTGTTGCCAATACAAATAAATTATATACTATGTTGCACAAGTACTCATACCCATACCCCTAGGACATGTACCAAGTACTAGTACATTCACCCAAGTATCGGGTACATGTACCCAAGTACCAAATACTCGGTGGGTCCTCAGTGGAGAGTATCATAGCTAAGGACCTTAACTAAGATTTCTGATTTTTGTTTCAATTTTTGTTTGCATATCAGCTTGTTGTTTATCAAAGTTTAATTCAATATGTAATCAATTTGAAACTTTGATACAATACTAATTAACAATAAACTTTATCACTAATCAAGTCAGAAGTTTATCATTGCAATATGTCATTGTTATATGATTTATGATCTTCTTGTTCATGTTTAAAGTTTGTCTTTTCCATGAATGCATCTAAACATTTAGCATATATTATTATTGCAAACATATTGCAGATCTGAAACTGAAAACAATACATTACATATGCAAACTTTATCACTGTTCTTGTTTTGAAAACTCATTGTCGTGACTCATATTTTCATATTTTCTATAATATATTAAATTATATTAAAAAAAATTGACGTACCCAATTACCCCATCCCTGTTTTGAAAAATAGTCGTATCCGTACCCTAAGCACCCAAGGCCCGTGCAACCTTGATTATATATTATATTTTATTACTATTTATTTTTATATTTTGATTTTTTTACTGTTGTATATTATTAAATACTATTTCAAAAAGGATACATTACAGTCCCCAAAATAGAGGATGCAACTCCCAATAGGGATGTCACCAGATCCCAGAGATGCAAGGACACATGCTGCTTAACAATGAATGGAAGCTCTGGTCACAGCTCACAGAATTTTGTGCAAATGAAAAATCGCAAACCATATAAATTTAGTCTCACTTTTATCTCTGTAGTCTCATCAATCAAATTTTTCAGTTACATTGTATAATTCATTTTCTAGAAATTTAAATACAAACTATACTCAAAAGAGTCGAGAACAACAACAATTTGATATTACAAAGAAAGAGATCTGTAAAATAAATATTCAGTAGACTAACGAAAATCACTAGTTACAGCATAACAATGCAAATCTTATACGTATTTTAAAGATTCTAAACATCCACAGGTGAACAGTTACGATATTATACTAAGCAAGTTGTCTTCGCAGTGTAAATTTATAAAGGCTATCATTAAAGGCCACAGATGAAGAGTGATTCGACATTGACCCCTAGCTTAGATGAAATGAACTCAGCCGATTTGCTTCTCTTCATCGCAACTGGAATGAACCAAACAGTTTCAATCCATTTCATATTGAAAACAACAACTGGATAGGAAGTTTAGTCTGTATGCAAGAAGAAAAATATTGCATGAAAGAAAAATCTATTGAGCACAATGAAAATGCACTAATTACACAGGTCAACAATAGTGATACTATAGTGAAAAGGTTGTGTTCGCAGAATAAGGGAGAGCCAGAGTCAAACCCTGACTTAACTCTAGTTTGATCGACCAAGTTCTTTTAATTCTTCCCAGCAGGAATGAACCGGCCTGCATCTAATCTAAATAAATTCAACTGCGAAATACTATTATTTTCCAAGCTTTCAAGCAATGGCTAACATTTAGTGATATTTCAAAATTATCTGTATATTTTCTGAAGACACTAGTTGATGGACAAAAATCATTCGATGCATGTGTTTTAAAACCTAAAAAAATTGGACAAATGCGATGCCTGCTAATCTCTCATATTATGCTAGCTGGGGCTGCTCTGTTTATTGGTTAAGAAACCGAACGCAGGTTTACTACTTATTTCTATAAAAAATTATTATCCCTTAAATTTTGTCTTCTTCCACATCTCAAAAGTTTGTATCTTGGAAGTTTATAGATAGATTTCTTCTCCAAAAGTTAACAAATTTAGTTCAGATTTATCCAGGCTTATAAATTTTAAGAGCCACACTACTGATTTTGAACAGTACCAATTTTATCAGGCACTAAAGTTACATAGTAAGCATCAGAGAAGAGCAAGAAGATGCCTGAGAAATACAACTTCATTTGTGTCGGTAATTTCCAAAATCACCATCATTCTAATGGAATGCAATTAGAATTGTTATTACAAAAGAATAAGGAAAATGGAATTAATACATGAATAAAAAAATACGATATTCTTAGGCTAGGAGAATAGATACAAGTTAGGCCAAAGACAACAGATCACTGCAAATTCTTTGCAATGTGCCCATAGAAGATCGGAGCAATATTATCGTTAAACTATTCTTTGATCCCCTTTACCGACACATGGAACTTTTTATTGGCAAGTACAAAGAAGAAGTTTCCAACAATAAACTTATGTGAAAATCGGTAGAAGCGTCTAACATCTGTTAAAACCCTGTAACTGTTTGCTTACTGGTATCATTAACCAATAAACTTGCTGTAAATTTAAAATCCCAGCAGTAACTTAATCAATTTTATACAACCATTGGCACCCCAAAACTATCTCCATGTCCATGTCAATCACATACAAGTCATCACACAATCTATAATCACCCATTGTTAATTCCATTTGAGGGACTTTTCGAGAACAAGGGAGAATACTTCTGCAGGCCACCTTAACGTCAAACCCCTCAATTGGAACTGTATTCAGTCCCAACCTCCTCATTAATATAATTATAAGTGGCCCCACTATCAATAAGGACAATTACCTTTTGTCCTTTCAAAACCCCTTTTATGTGAAAAGCACCATAGCGTGGTTCCCCTGTAAGGGCAGCAAGTGTACCTTGTGTGGAGTCTTCCTGATTTTCTACTTCATTTTCAGAATTGACCTCATCACTGCCAGCATCTTCATCAGAAATAACTTCAATATAATGGATGTCCTTTCCCCAAACAATGATGCCCTGCATGCCACGATTCCTTGCATGTGAAGCACAATTTCCTTCTCCTCAATTTATTCCTACTCACCTCTGCTAGCTTGGTGTTTGCTGTAGATGTTTTAAGAGGTATTGGACTCTTTTGGAAAGGCTTTTCGATTTGCATAGGTGGTGCTGTCCTCCTGCTAGTGAAACTGTCAGCCACTGAAATTTCTAAATTAAGTGCTGATTTCGAAGCCTCCTGAAAGGTTGTTGGGTTTAGAGCCTTAAGTAATCCTTTATGTGGCTCAGCTAACCCTTCCATGAAAAGTACTACCAATCTTCTATCAGCCGCATCAGGCACTATAACTGAATTTTTTTCAAATTCAACAACATAATATTCCACTACACCTTCTTGCCTTAGTTGGGCTAAACTTCTGAAATGTATTTCTGGCTCTATCCTATCAAATCTGTCCATCAATCTTTGACTGAATTCTTTTATGGTTGAGACCGAATCATGTCCTTGAGTGACTAACCCACGATACCAGGACTCATGAGCGACTCCTTCCAAATGCAAGGTAGCAAATTTGATGGCTTCTTCTTCCGTCATAGGATTCAATGAGAAATAAGTGTCAAGTTTTTGTAGCCAAGTTGTAGATCAAAGGTGATTCAATTAATATCATACAATGTCTAAAAGGTAATCAAACGCCTTCATGGACAATAAAACATTGTATAGACGAGTCTATGCGTATTATAAATTCCTTTGCTGAATGCAAGATCTCATATTTTTCGAGAGGATGACACTGTAGCGGACTACTTTGCAAACATTGGGATCCGAAGTGACAGAGTGATGAATTGGCACTTGTACGACCCCCTTCCCAATGAAGTCTTGGAAATGGAGTTGAAAAGGAGACCTGCACGGAATCCTCATTGGCATGTTTAATCATGATTTGCATTAAATTTTGGAACAATCTAAACTCTTCTTTCGCACGCTTTATGGGTATGTTTTGTCCTCCTTCCTATCTAGGGTTTGGTTGGTTGATCAGTCAAAATTCTGTGTGCTTGAGGAATAGAGGGAAAGTTGTTATTGAAATAGCAGGATGGGGGGTGATCAAAATCAGCTGGAACCAATCAACTGTGATAAAGTTAAAAAGGATCCCACCATTTGGAGGATCCTAAAGAAGGGAGGGGTCACCCCTTTCTTGGAGCATCTCCATGGCTTCAACCCAAAATCACAAAGAATTTCACAAATAACTGGAAGAATGGTGAAGTCTACATGTTTGGAAGGAAGTGGGAGGTTGTGAAGGAGCTCATTCTTGAAGTCACAGGTCTTTCAATGGAAGGGAAAAAGTTCTTTAGGAGCCAAACAGACTTTGATACCGTAGTGGAGAATTTTGTGAAATATGGTGAAGGGGTTTCCCTAGTAAAAAAGAAGAGTGGTTGAAAAATGAGCTCAATCAAGAAATTGTGGGCGGCGGTCTTGAAGGTGATAATCCAATATTTCTCCCTTGATGGCAGATTCACCACGATGTATGGGCACCATTTTGTGGTGTTGAATCATTTTCACCACAAGGCTCGGATTTCCTTTCCCTTCTTCCTTTTGTCTTCTTTATCTACTACTATAAAAGAGCATGGGAAAAATCCAAAGAACCCTGTGTTACATGAGGGCCTTATATTACTAATTGTGGAACACTAGAAATCAAGACTTTCCCCTTCCAGATTGAAGCAAAAAGTGGCCCTTGCCTCTGAGGACGACGATGGGGATACAAAGCAAAATGACTTTGATAGTCTTTATTCGGAGAAAGAGGAATGGGAGATCAAAGAAGACTCAAAACCTGTTTCCCTTGAGAAGGCAGGCCCCATTCCTAAAATTTCCAAGAGGAAAAGCCCCACTAATCCCAAACAAGTTTCCTCTAATCCTACCCCCTATGATGACTCTGCTTATCATGCTCATTCTATTGATGTTGTGTAAGATACTGAATATCAGACCCCTAATTCTTGCAAGGAAGGTCATCCCCCTATCACCCATGATCTTCTTTTAGACTCCCCTCTCCTTGATTCGGAACATAATGCGCTCTGGACTTAGTGACCATAGCTCATAATACGGCAGTCAACTCCTTTCACATGAGTAAGTTGATGTTCCAAGAAATTAATCCGATTAATATTAAAATGAGGTGAATACAGAGCCAGCTAAAGAGTAACCAACAAAATGATCTTCCTCTAGATGAGAATGAAGGGAAGTCCCTTGTTGCATCGCTGAAAAAAGCAATTAAGGATGTTGAGACTACGAGGATCAAACTACAAGGGAAGAATTGTAGCCCTAGAGAATAAGCTTAAAAGCATTAATGATAATTTGTATACTCTAGTCACATTTAGCCATAAACTCATCAAGAACACTACTAATAAAATTCAAACTATGGTTGATAAGATTGAAAAGCTTCATCCTGAGCCTACTGTGGTGGTTGATTTGGATATTGGTGAGAAGAAAGCTCAGGGGATTGCAGAGGAGAACAAAGGACCTTGTACCATAGCTAGGGGAAATTTGAAAAGAGTAGCTGTTCACTTTGCTCAAGATCTCCAGGACCTGAAGAAAATTGCTCGGGCTACTGCCCAGATGGAAGCTAAGGCCAATAAGGCCATATAGAATCTGCAGTAGGTTTCTTTTTTCTGTTAATTTAAGTTTCTTGTTTCTGTTTTTTGCTGTGTTTTTTGCTTCTGGGTGGCTGCCAGTTTCTTGATGCTATGCTGAGGACAGCAAGTTGTATACAAGGTTTTGGGTCCCTTCAAAACCTGTTTGAACCTTAATCAAAAACTTTAGCGGCATAATCATTCTATGAATGTTACAACACCGCCCCCCTTCTCACATAGAACCATCATTTATAACATTGCATCAATGCTCACATCTATCAATTACATCATATAATCATTAATTTAATGTTAAATATCAACAATTATGATTAAATGTCATGAATCCCATTAATCAACATTTAATCATTACAATTATAAATTCATCTAAACTAACACTTTTACCATCAATAATCATTAATAAATGGCACCATTTATCATCAAAGATCATTAACTATATTAACATCATTTAATCAATATTAACGAGCATAAAATAAATCCCTGGAACGGATTACTAGCAACACACAATAAGCATAAGACACAGAATCATTGGCACAACATCACACTCATCATGAAACAATCAATAATGTCAAGACCAAAGTATCATCTATATATATGTGAATATATCCAGACATCATCATATAACATCATGGCACATACTCGCAGAGTCATCATGCATATATGATCATCACTGAAAACCCAAGTATAAACCACTAACCACATCAGCAGTGATACACACACATGCCCAAAAAAATATAACCGTAAACGGATGCGTCTCAAAAATGCCAATACAAAAGAATAGTATACGAACGGTCATAAGTGAAATATAAACAGAGTCTACCTTGGATCAAAATAAATAGTGACAGAATGCAATCACGAGAGGCACTACAAAACTATTTATAATATTTTTTGTACCAAACTTTGAAAACTCTCTGCAACACGCAAAGACCGACTTGTCCAGAGTTTAAATGCTCGATGACTTTGGTCATTGTGTGACAGCTGTAGCCAAGTCAGAAACATGGCTACCTAAGTTTGTGACATCCCTTTGTATATTTCTTTCCTCTCTGCGTCGAGCACGATAATTTTGGCTTGCTCTACGATTTTGCAGTCTTAATGCTTCTATTTGGTGGGGAGCAGTTTCACTTTTTTCTAATTTCCTAGCAAGCCTACGAGCGGCTATTTCCTCTTTATGTCGAGCATAGTACACTTGACTTCTTTTTCGGCTTTTCAGTTTTCCAACTTCTATTACTTGGAGATCAACTTGATGCTGCTGGTTGGAACAATCCATGCACTGCATTTTGAAAATATTAGACCAAATTATTTTCTCTTATTTAAAAATATACGAATATAATGACTTTACTTATGTCTACTAATATAATTTAAGATTTTTTTAAATTCCAACAAACTCTAAAACTCTTCAAAACTATAACAAGAACTCTTTCACAAATTTAAACATTAATATCTAATAAATAAGAAATGATTAGTAAATGTAATTTTGAGACAAAGTGTGCATATCCATACATCATAAGAAACAGTTACATATTGTTACAAGTATTCTCACTAACAGTATATGATAGATTTAATTTAAGGAAAAGATGCAAACAAAATTTACATATACCAGCACCAAGGGATTTCCATTCATGATTTTTCATGATTTAAGAAATGGTTACATATTGTATGTCCTAAGGAGCATGATGAACATACCATAAGTAGATCACACAATAGTTGAACAAGTAAATATTGCAGATCTCTATTGAAATAAACATATGCCACATGTGTCTAAAGATTTAACATGTGTATATTTTCAACCAAACATGTATGTATTGTTCCTCGCAGGAAAATATCTATTGTAATATGACCCATTCGCACCTAAAGAATCTTCCAAACACACAATTAGTTGATGAGGTCATGCACTTTGGATCTTCCATCAGAGGTACAAGACCGTATTGGAACAAGTGTCGTGCTAAGTTCGCAAACATGATCAACCAAATAGGATCTCCCACTCTTTATATAGCGTCTATGTTTGATTTGCCAATTTGCCTTGAGGACCAACCTAGACATTTATTTTAAATTTTTGAACTTCATGCAATCCCCTTTACTCCTCGGGTGCAAATTTCACTTTCAGCTGGAAATGCTTAATACCTTGGGCAGGAATTCCAAACTTTAGCTGGATTTGTTTGATGTTTAGCCGGAATTCCATCTTTTGGAGCTGGGTTGCGACCCTTTTTTGCCATATTTTTCATGCAACCTTAGATTTTCATTTAAAGTTTGGAACTTCCCTTCTTCAACTAAGGATTTTTCATTCTTTATCTTTAGAATTCCTTTGTATTTCTTTACTTTTCTTGCCTTGCAAATTTTAGATTTCAAAATTCATCTACTACCTTGGGTGGAAATGTGGCTCTCGTAAGGATTTTCAAGGGCGGATTTTAGCTAAATGCAAGGATTGATGAACTTCACAAAAGGCAGGATTTACCCTTTTAGCTGGAAGAGGAGGTTGCAAATACAAATTTCAACTGGACTAAATGGGCGCTAACCAATGCTTGAGCTGGAATTCCTTAAGCAAGGTGGGCGCAATTACATGTTTGAGCTGGAATTCCTTTATTTTTTGCCTTTCCACTAAGGATTTTCACTTTTCAACTCAATAATTCTTAATTTTGTTTAAGGATTTTCACTTTTTTATTTTGGAATTCTTCTTTTCACAAGGATTTTCATTTTCAACTTAAGGAATTCCAATGCATTTTTCCATTTTTTTCCTTGCATTCTAAAACTTTGGGCTTTAAAACTCCCTTATCACCTTGGGAAGAGTTTCAATTAGGTCATGGATTGTGAAGGGGGAACTTGCACTCGTCAAGGAATTTGAAGCTTTGATTTTTTTTTCTGTTTTCATTTCTCGTCTTTCATCTTTCCAAGTATCGAACTATCATTTTTCCAAATCGCTGCTTCACAAATTTCATTCTCAAACATGGTCTTAACATCATCATCTCAACTTACTCAAGGATTGGAAGAGAATCTTGATCTAGAGGCCGATTTCCTAAAGGAAATACTCCGCAAACCTGGGTTTTGCAATTGAGGCTCAATACTTAGAAAATTCCTTCATTCCCAATCTTGATCTAGCAACTCCTGACCTGATTCACCCATTCCTTAAGAACTAGGAGACTAAGAAACCCAAAAAAAAGTTGTCACGCTAAGGACAACTAAGCTAAACACTAAACTACTAAGCCAAAAATAGGGGGTCCCTACTTGTAATGGGGCTTGTGTGTTTACAACACAACACTATTCTGTACCGAAAATGATTTGATTTGCACAGACCCCCTTTTCCTTTGTAAAGAGATTCTAAAGTGTTCAACATGATTACTTGGAAGGGTGATATTGTTTTCGATCATTTTTTTGTTGAGACAACTTACTATATGCTAGCTATTATGAAAGATGTTATTGATTGGATTAGTAATTGTTGGAACTTATCTTGGCCTGAGAATGTGTAACCTGCTAGATTGGGGCATGTTTGGACCAAATCAGGAGACTCAAAAATAGCTAGCTTTAGATGGTTGCCTCTAATTAAAAAGTTAGTTGTTGTCCATGTGTTTAATGTTGTTGCTATCCGTGATAGAGTTTCCAATCTATGTGATGTTACTGAGACCTTTGAGCATTTGTTTTTTGTTTGTCATTATGCATTCTTTCTTTGGTCTTTGTTTTTGGGCAACCTTATTGGCTGGGATTGTAAGGATGGTTTTAATTAGTCTGACATTCTTGCTAGATATGTTAGATCTTTTCCTGGTGAGCTTAATGTTTTTTGTCTTGTCTTGACTAATGAGAATGGGTTTATCTAGAAAAAGAGAAACCAAGAGATATTCCAAAGCAAGAGAAGGTGCCTTCCTGAGTTCAAAAGTAAACTCACCTTTCTTAATACTGTGTTGCAGGTAATAGCTGTAATGGATATTCCCAAGGACAGGTTTATGATTTTTCTCAAAGGAGGACTTACAATTGTGTATACAACAGAGATTTAGAGTGCTCACTTCTTCCCATAGGGCAGAGACAAACTGAACAAAGAAGAGCTGGCACTACTAAAGGAATAAATGGACAAGAACAACATCAAGAAGCCTCCAGATGTTGACAAACCTACAGCTAGACAAGGAGACAGTTTAATATCGGCCCTTGGTTAAGAATGTGGATCCAGAGGATATGATAGATCCTCCAATTGGTACTTATGACTGTGACTATTGTGAGACCAGCAGTAATGTAAAGGGTTGCTGGCAGTAAAACTGTGACCTACTAGATCGCACTTTTTTGTCTGTTATCATGGCTTGTAGCTTCAGCACTAGCAGTTCCTCTATGTGGTAAGGTGCTTAACACTTTGGACTGATGGAGCTTAGCTCCTTATAGTGTATCTGTTTTCTACTCTATACTTAATATATAATTAAAAAATATACAGTAGTACGTGCACCAAAATCATGCCCCCAACCATAGCTCTATGGTCAACACTTTCAATTCTACTCGAAACAAAAATAGATACAACTCAACCAAGAATATGTCCACTAAAACCATGCCTACAACCTGACCCATTGAGTATGCACAGCCAATTGGACTCAATAAAAACAATTTACAATTCATACTGTAATATGTATATTAAATCAATAGTTGAGAAAGGAATATGTGGACTTGCCTTCACCCAACACACTCAAACCTGAATTTTGATAGTATGGCAAGACGCAATCCAAGTCCTGCAGGAGCAGTAGCATTAAGATCAGAATCAGAATTTTATGTAAAAGGAGGAACTTCCTATTAAGGTGTCCAATCCAATAATGAAGCAAAGGCAGTGGCATTTCTGGAAGGCTAAGTAAAATCAATCAGTTGTAGCAAGCTGGAGGTTGAAGGAGATTCTCTCTTAATAATTAAAGGTACAAGAAGGATTCAAATTTGATTGAAACTTTAAGAAATATATAAAGGAAGCGAAAAAAAATAGGGGATTTGAGAATATAGTTTATTCTCACTGTCATAGAGAGAGTAATAGGCTAGTGAATAGCTTAGTATCACTGTTGTTCAATAGATCAAACTCCATTTTCAGCAGAGATAAGCGATGATGCTGTGGAACAACCAATTGAGGATATTATATCATTTGATTCACATCATGCAAAGCCTCATCTGCCACCAAATTTTAGACATCCACCATCCTTGTTCTCGTGATCCTAACATGTTAGAAATTATAACAAAGGTAAAGCTGAAGTACTTGGAGCAGGGGAAGCATGTATTATCTCTTTTGCAGCATACAAACAGTTTGGTGGTGATGATATATTGATGAGCTCCAGTGATAAAGAGGTTGTGGCTGTCTAAAGATTGCATAGTACTGTATTTCAGTGTATTGCTTGTGCACATGTGTCGATATGCGGAAAACTTGAATTGCAAGGAGGAAACGGAGATTATTTCTTAAAAATAAATAATAAATGGATACAAGAAGGATTAAATTAAGGATTGAAAGGTAAAGAATTATGTAAACAAAGCAAAAAAAATATAGCAAGAAGCTTTGTCAATAAAGTTTATTCTAACTGTTACATGGAGAGTAATAGGTTAGTGAATAGCTTAGCCAATTGTGTAATAGATCAAATTCCTGTTTCTGCAGAGATAAGTGTTGATGCTAAGTAATGACCAATTGACGATATTGTATCATTTGATTCACATCACGTGAAGCTTCAACAGCCACAAAAATTAAATCTCCATCATCCTTGTCCTCATACAAACGTATAGCTGAGGCAGTTGGCACAGTGGAAACACATGTTCTCTCTTTCCCAGCATGCAAATTGCTTCGTGGTGATGATATAATCATGTGCTTCTTGTTATAAAGCAGATGTAGCTGTATAAGGATCACGTAATATTGAATTTCAGTGTATTGTTGGCATGCAGGTGTTATTATGCAGAGGAATTTGATTAACTGGATGTAGAAGGAGATTATGTCTTAGTAATTAATGGATGCAAGAAGGATTCAATCAAGGATTAAAACCTTTTGACTTACATGGAAAAAGCAAAAAAAATAACAAGATGCTTTGAGAATATACTTTATTCTCACTGTTGTACAGGAGAGTAGTAGGCTAGTGAATAGCTTAGTCAATTTTGGAATAGATCAAACTAAGTTTTCTGCAGAGATAAGTGATGATGCTGATGATGCTATGGAATGACCAATTGAGGATATTATATCATTAAATTCACATCATTCAAAGCCACCAACAAATTTTAGAACTCCATCATCTTGTTCTCATGATCTAATATGTTAGAAATCAATATGAAGATAAAGCTCAAGCAGATGGTACAGGGAAAGATGTGTTACCTTTTCCAGCATGCAAACTGCTTGACAGTGATGATATAGTGATATGCTCCCCATTCAATTGGTCTCCTACATTTTACATTTTAAAGGTTGTTAATAGTCCAGAGGAAATAAATCCAGATATGCCTCCTTCCAAAAATGTGATACAAAGGCTAGGTGTTCTACAGGTAGGATTTATGATTGTATTCATCTGTATAGTGAATGTAGAGGGATTTTGCATGAACCTGGCATTAGTAGCGGATAATTTGCAGGAATAACCACCCTTGGCCTTACTCAGGAAGCGTTACATAGGGTGCAGTGGTAGGACTTCCAAGACTCCATTGTCCAAATTATTGATGGAGATGGCAAAGCAGTTCCAGCCCCATCCTTTCTTTAGCTATGTGTATGCTCTGATTACACATATGTATACTGCTTATACAGCTGTTTTTTTGTGTTAGCATAATATATTGATAGTTGTTGTTTCAGCCTTTGTAATCAAATTTTCTATGGACATAGATCCTACTAGAACCCACAGATATTCGATCAAAAAAATGTCTTCTAATACCATGTCATTAACATCAAGATCAAAACAATGGTCCTTCCTACTAATTCAACTCCAAACCAGAAATCAAAAAGACTAAAAAAACATCACCCTATAATATATCCGTGCCCCAATCAAAACACCAAAGTCCACACTGCCAACTCTATTCAGAACTAACAATTTATAATTTGTGCTGTAATATTTCACTAAAATCATGTGTCCAACTTATAACTTTAACTCAAGATTGAAATTCACAAATTATCATCTAAATTCAGGCTCCGCTAGCAACAACGATGCAACAAAGCAAATAAGAACACTTTACAATATATCCCAAAAGTAAATCCACTAAAACCATCACTATTCGATGTTTTCAAACAATTAAGCACCTCTCATGAAGACTCCTTTTTCAAATGATATTCTACACTCTCATCCAACAAAAATCATTCGGCCAAAGTTCTTTCATATCCCTAAAAGACCTAGAAAAACTTAGAAACAATAGCCAAAACGCAATTCGGTTGAAATCCTAGAATCATATTATGTATCACCTGAATTTTTAAAGCCGGTTGGGGCTTCATTTGGGCTTTGCGAAACCCTCAATGAGGAATTATAAATTTTCACAACAATAGGATTTTTTTGCAGACCGCTTATCTTTATTCTTACAACCCGTGCCAATAATGAAATTAGGTTAAAATTGTTGAGTCGCATTATGACCAGAAGTTTTCAAAGCCGCCTAGGGTTTCATTCAAGCCTTCTGTAACCCTATATAAATCTCTTCACAATATTTTTTTTTCAAACTACTGCATAAAGTATCATTCACGTTTAATACTATAATTTGTTTCAAACCCCACATAAAGCATCATAATTTGTATCTCATCAGTATATGCTACCAAACCCTACACCAATGTTTAGCGCTACATTTTACTTTGAAAGCCCTACATAACATTTAAAAAACTTACCCGTCTGAGAGTCTCTACGCCTGATTCATTGCGTTCTTCTTCTTCTGCTTCATAAACTTCTTCCCGTTCGTGTCTACGATAATGACCACCGCTTTCGGCTTCGACAATTTTTTCTTCATGTTCTTGTTCCTCCTCCTGCTCGTCCTCGTCCTCGTCCTCGTCCTCGTGCTCATGCTCCTGCTCATGTTCCACAAACTCCTCGTCATCGTCAGGCAAAGGAGAAGCATTCAAATCCAAATCCATGTGATCAATCAAGGCACATTTGTTTTAGCTTACGTGTGTTCAATTCTTGAATCATCTGCCCTTGACAGTGTGTGTCTCTGCAATTTGCTTCACCCTTCTCGACAAAAGTTGCATGGTGATTTATAAGCATGACAAATTATAATTGTTTAAATAAATGCATTAAAAAAAAGGGGCAAATCTCACATGTTCATTCAAAATCAATTTAAAAATTAGTATTCGCTTGAGTGATTGGTAATAAAGAATTTTTTTTGATGAGTAGAGGGTATGATATTTAATTTGTAGTTGTTTAATAATAATTATCACTAGTATTTTTTTTCTCCGGTGATTATATTAGTACTTGTATAGAAAGGTCTAATGGTCAAAGTCAAATATACTTAAATAATATATTAGGAGGTACAAATCTTATTTTTATTGAATAAAGCAGAAAGAATAATACAATAAGGATAGCTAAAAAGTTGTCAACGAAACCATGACATACTAAGGACAGCTAAAAAAGTAGTGAAGAAACCATGAGAATACAGAGCATCAATACAACTCCACCATAGAATACATCATAAAACCAAATACAAAATGACCCCCCTAAGAGGAGAGACCAATACATTCTGAACTTTAGCATTCGTTGAAGTTGCTTAGAATAAATAGCATCATTTTGGTGAAGTTGCAATAGCTGGTATTTAATCTTGTCAAGCTAATTATTGATCTTCCAATGCGCTTTGGAATCATCCTATAATTGAGAGCATAAAGAATAGTCTGAAATATGGTATTAGAATAAAACTGTACAAGCTCTCCTTCCTAATGAACCTTATGGTTAGAAAAACAACCATACATCAACTTCTCTAGATATTAAAAAGTATAGATTGTCTAAAAGAATCATCCACTATATTTTTTTTAAGATTACGGCCTAAAACAACTTCTTTCCAACATAAGGCATGATCAAACATAGTCGGGATATAATTAAAAATAGCATTCCACTTTTGTTTAATCCATATATAGTCCCCAAAAATATGCTTCAAATTTTTAGCTTGATGGCAAAAAGGGCATTTAGCTGGTTGAACCATTAAGCATTTCAGTCTGTCACCAACTGGTAATTTAACATGTAGGATTTTCCAGGCTAGAATTTGTGCATTAGCCTCGGCTTTAGAAAACCAATTCTGAGAACTCAATTTTCTCCATGTTTTTTCCTTAAACTTGCAATGTCATTTTAAATCTAGTCTTGAATTTAAAGATAAGGAAGGCAACTACCTTAAATAAGTTTTTTTCAGAGGAAAATGAAGGAAATGACGAGAAGATAGCCAACACCAATCCTTAGAGGAGTTACAAATCAGTGGAGAACATATTTTCAAGGTAATTTCAATAGGAACCAATGAATCCACAAAGGTGATGAACCCTCTGAAATTGTTACTTAGACCAAAGGTGTTTTTAATAACTGGCCAAGGGGCCCAATCTAAAGAGATAAAGTTTCATAAAAAGTCGAATTGGTAGACTCCCTTTTTGAAGAGATAATAAGAGTGTCTTTGGAAGGAAACGACAAGAGCCTGACCATGGTACTGCACCAATCTGTTTCACCAAATTGAAGTATGGCTAAAACTAAAACCATGTTGTAATGAGCATTTTTTCCAAGCCAAGAACTTGTTGATTTGCTACTTGTGAAATTGTGATTAGATTTAGAATAGAGGAATTTTAAATTTTCTGACTTGTTTCGTATATAACGAAACTATGATGATACTCATATTAGAATTATATTCTAACTCTTTTTATCCTAATGAAACTGTCCATGTGATGATAATGTAGATGAGAGAAAACAATGAACTCCAAATACAATGATGATATATTTATTTTGCTTGAGGAGACTTGATATGAATCTATATTTGTAACTTGTAATAACACTTGTAGATTTTTGTGTGTTCCAAGTTATTCTTTCAATGAGTATATATATAACATAATGAGACATATCCCTACATGAACAAAGTTCATGTAGAGACATGTCTCTACATGATACATGTCTCTTATTAATGGTTTAACCATTCATTAGTTACTATTAATGGTTTAACCATATCATTAGTTGCTATTAATACATATCTCTCCTCCAATACCCTAGTGGTGCGTAAAACCTTGGTTCTCAAGGTTGGGAGACCTCCTACCATAATTTCTCATGCCACCCATTGAAATGGATGTCCTAGACTAAACACCATGTTCTATTTGCCAAAAAACCTTCTATTCATTGATGCAAGGGGTCACCCATGCCCGTGAAGACATCCCACACTTTTCATGGCTCTTGGTAGAGACAATGGCTCCTTTAGAAGTGATGACCCTTGGAAATCAAAGCTTGGTGTGCCTAAGAAGTGAGTGCACTCTAAGGGGGAGCCCATGCCTCCAAAATTCTAGATTGTCTGCCTTGAGTAGGCGTGACTAAACTTAGTTCAAGTGGGAATTCAGTCAGTATTTCCCTTCAAGCCTAGGCTATGACATGTTTTTTTTCATTTTACATCAACCATTCTGGTTAAGGTGTCTTGCGTGAGTGATCAAAATTTAAAAAAAAAAACTTTTAAAAGCACTCACCATACTTTGCACAAAGATTGCAAAAAGTTTCCTAAAACATTCATTGGTCACAAACACCTTCATTTAAAACCTTGTGAAGAATAATGGATTTTCAAAACATGCATTTTTGGATCTTGTGGCATGATTAGGAGTCCTCATCCCATTCATCATTTTTCACATCATAGTCCATTGCATAAACCTTAATTTACATTGCATTTGTCCCTTTGTATTATCATTCTCAAGTCCCTTGCATTACTCTTCATTGCAAGACCTCATTATAGTCCTCATTTTGGCATTTAGATCCCTTGAAATTTTTTGCAAAAAAATCCAAACAAAATGCAAATATTAGAGTCTCTCCTTATGTTGATGAATAAAGGATCTTGAATTTGTTGGTTTTTTTATCAATATTTTGTCCTTTGTCCCTTTTCAAGTCAAATTATACCTATGTCTTAGAGAGTTTGGCTTGGTCCTTTTATCATTTTGATCCATTTATTTTATCTCTTTTTCAAAGTCAAGATCCAATATTCAACTTCCTAAGGTTATACTCTTAGGTTAGTATTTTCCAAAGATTTTCTATCAAAAAATTTCAAAGTCCAAACATCAAGTTGCATAAAGCCTTAGTTTGCATATCCTAAGTTTCATTTTGCATTATCATTCCTTAAAAAGCCCCTGCATACCTTAGCTTGCATTATCATACCCTAAAAGTTTGAAAAAAAGCCAAAAATATTGCATTTGCATTTAGATATCATGCCAATTTTTACAAGGTCCCAAATATCTAAGAGACAACAAGATAATTATCAACCTATGTTCATATCACAAGGAGGATCTCAACCACCATTTGATCCATGAAAAGGTGTTACCTTTCAACAAATTGATCCAATCAATATGCAACCTCCAAGAGAGATGACACAAATTTCCCATGACCCAAGACATGTCACATTTTCACAAGTTCCCACCAATACCCGAGTATTTTCTAGAATGGGACAAAGTGATGACCTATGTAATATGGGTTACCCTTCTAGCACTTCACTAAGTCGTGGCATGATTCAATGGGGTCCTCCACCAAATTTTGAACCTATCTTTGTACCCATGCAACCAAGGTGTAGAAGTGTTCCAACCATGCCTCATGAAGAACACCATATGATATTTGATCAACATCCTCCAGGATCCTTTCAACCAAGATCTACCTCATAACAAATACCTAACCTTGGATTCACTTTTGATCCCAAAGACTTGTTAGACACTTCCTCGGAATCTGAAGACTCACATGCAAGCCATTTTTTTAAAGGATTTTCCAAGAGAACAAATCAATGAAGCTATTAAAAATAAGATGCTTCAAAAGACATTGGAATATCTCATAACTCAAGATCCAAAGTGATATATTAAAGTATTAAAGAAATCAAATCCTTAATTATTATTAGAAGATCAAAGGGAAAGACAACCTGCTTTGGAAGAAGTACAACCTTTGATTACTTTTGATGAAGAAAAGGGGAAACAAACTTTGGAAGAATCAACTATAAAGTTAATTCAGAAAAGACCACGACAGGAATTAATTATCGAAATTCCTCAAAATAATACCTTTGGACAAATTTATAACCCCTTATTAAATGTCATGTCCTCTCAAGGAATACTTAGTACTAATAATACTTCAAAAGTATATCCTAAAAGGACATTAAGAGTTGACTTCAAGTAGCATATTCCAACAACCTAGCAAGAAGCACCAAAATATGCATTCTCATTTTCCTTAGGGATGCCACATATACCTTCTTTGGAAGAAAATAACAACATGAAAAGTGGCCCTTTATTATTAACATATCCATCAATGCAAGATAAGACTTCAAGTATTGTTTCAACACAATGGCCAAATATAAGTTCACCAAAGGAATCTATGCCACACATGACAGATGCATCTCGTGTGACGACCACAACTATGCTAGGCACATCAAGTGAATTGAGGAGGAAAAAAATTATTGACATTTCTCCAATTCCACCAAAGGTAGTGCAATAAGAAAGTATATCATTAAAAATAAATGCACAACAACAAGCACATGTATTACAACAAGTATGTGTATCGCAACAAGCACCTATATTACAACAAGTACCTATATCACACGAAGAACTTGTGTTACCACAAACACAAGCACAAGTCAACATGATATCTCAAACAAAGAAATATAAATCAAATAATAAGATTTCAAATCTTAATGAGATACTTTCTCCATTAGGATATCATCAAGAGCCAAAGAAACAACAATAACGAATGCAACAAAGGCCACAATATCAAGTGGTTCAAGGACCTCATCCTCCACAAAATGTTCAATACCCACCCAGAATGTAATAAATGTATCAACACCCACCTTTGCAACAACATTTTCCACAACAATTTCAACAACAAAAATTTCTGCAACACCCTCAATAGAAAGAATTTATATCAGTACCTACACAACAACAACAACAATAGAAAGAATTTTTAGCAATGGCATGTCGAGTGGAAACGACAATGGCAGTGGTAGCAGAGTGGGTGGAAGTAGTGCGGGAGGTGTCTCTGGCTTGCTAGAGTTGGAGACTAGTTCAGAAGATGACGACGATGATGAGGGAAGGTGGGTTTCCTTGGTGGGGGGCTATCGATTTTGTGGGGGGTGCCCTCTCTTCCCCTAGCCTTTCATGCTTAGGGTTTGGGTGCTCTGCGTCTGTATGGGCTCAGGAGGGGGGAGGGGGTTCTTCCCCATCTCTCTAGTGTGGAAAAGACCTTTGCCTATTCAGGGGATTAGAGATGGTGGGCGACTGCAGTGGTTCCTTGGCTGGGATCTTCCCGATGTGGCCTTCTCCTAGGACCCTCTTATGAGGGCTTTCTTTTGGGCTCCACTGCTCTATTCTTTTTTGTGGGAGAATGGTGGTGGGTCTCCTGATGCGGTTCAGAACAGGATCCCTATTGAGGTGGGGTTCCACACTAGAGCTCTTTGGTAGCTGAGGGATGCTCCATGTCTTTAATCCTCTATCTCATTTCCTTTTGAGGTGGAAAATCCTTTTGAGTTGAAGATTTATTTTCCTCTTAAGACCTCTCTCCCACTTCCTATAGAGATGGAAGTTCCTTACGAGGTGGAGGCTCGACCTGTTGAGGTGGTTTGTTGTTGGATGGAAGAGGTGGGTTGGAGTACTGTCGGTGAGCCTGGCCATTACTGGAGGGTTCTATTTTTGTTAGAGAACGTTGAAGGCCTTATTCTTTTACTGGAAGGTTGTGAGTTGGGGGCTTGGGGAGTCATCCTCATTCCCATTTCTTTGTTTAAGGTTGGGGAAGCCTTTCAAAACCCTGATGCAATGGTGCAACTGAAGCTTAACATGCTCAATTATTTAAGCTATTGTTTTTTCTTTGGTTGTGATTTGGTGGTTTGGGGAGACATCCTCATACCCATTTCATTGTTTAAGGTTGGGGGAGCCTTTCAAAACCCAGATGTTATGATGCAGTTGAAGCTCTACTTGCTCAATTATTTAAGCTGTTGTTATCTCTTTGGTTTGGTTCAAAAGGTTGGGGGAGCCTTTCAAAACCCTATTGTGCTCAACCTTTATTGGAAAGTCATGTTTTTGCCAGAGATCCTTGATGGTCTTTTCTTCTTTCTGGCAGATTGTGATTTGGTGGTTTGGGGAGTCATCCTCATTCCCATTTCCTTGTTAATGGTTGGGGTAGCCATTCAAAACCCTAAATGTTATGGTGCAACTGAATATTTTCTTGCTCATATGTTTAAGCTGTTGTTTCTTCTTTGGTTTGGTTTTGATAGGGTGGACTGGTCTATCTGCCAGTTGTGTTGGTTGTTAAAACCCATTATGGTTATGGGAGCCATCAAAACCCTTATGTCTGGTTTAGGGAGCCTAATTACCCTAGACATATGATGGTGTTGTAAAGTGTTGGCTTTACACTTTTGGCTTCAACAACTTGTGCCTTTCTCTGTCTATTTCTTTTGGCTATAGTTCTTGTGTTGATTTTGTGCAGCTAATAGTTCTACTGGCTTTTTGTGCTGGAGGGGTGCTGTGAGGTTTATCCTTTTCTCCAGTTGTTTCATTTAGTTCTAAGCTTATTCTTCCAATCTTCAAGATCTAGGTTACAGTTCCCTCTAAAAACTGATTATATATGGTTTCGGGGCCCATTCAAAACCTATTTTTACCTTATTCAAAAACAACAACAACAACAACAATAATTTATACTAGAACAGAAGCAATAATAGTTTATTCCAAAATAGAAGCAACAACAATTTATACCATAAAAACAACAATAGAGGTTTTTACTAGAGCCTCAACAACAACAGTTCATACACCACCCTAAATAACAATATTTCATACAACACCCTCAGCAACAACAGTTCATACTACAACCTCAATATGTGTCATAGTATCATGAGCAAATACCTCCACCTTATCAATAACCATATCACCAACAGGTGGAAGATCCTCAATAATATCAAGGACAACCACAACACAATATCAATCTCAGAAGATACAACAACATCCTCTGCAATTACAACTGTGTAATAATCAAGATTCTCTTATACCACCACATGATAATACATCTATTGAATCTTTAGATACAGAGACTCCCAAGATTTCAAGACTGACAAAAAAAGATCCTTCACCTAATGATGAAATGATCCAGCATATCAAGTGTTTGGAGAAACAAATGGAGGCATTGGAAATGAAACATAAGAGGATACATTATATAGAATGAGATTTGTGCCCAAATCCATTTGACAAGAATTTATATATGCCTCCTTTTCCAAGAAATTTTGAAGTACCCAAATTTGAGAAATATAGAGGGAAATGTAATCTAATTGATAATATTCAAGATTTTCCACCTCATGTATAGAAGTAAATCATGAGGAAACATATCTTATGAGTCTCTTCCCTCATAGTCTCGACGGACAGAAAATGGAATGGTACTCTAAATTTACCTGGAAATATTAAATCTTGGAATGAGTTAGCAGATAAGTTTATATCTTATTTTTATTTCAACATATCAAATGAGATTATGCTATCAGATATATGTGCAACAAAGAAAAAGATGGGTGAACCATTCATGACATCTTTTTTTGTGTTGGAGAAGTCTTGCTAGTCAATGTCCTTTTTATATTCCAAAGAGCATCAAGTTTGCTTATCGATTGAAAATATGGTACCAAAAATGATGTACGAACTTAAGATCAAAAGTCCAAGTACAATTGAGAAGCTCACAAGAGAATGAGTTAGTATTGAATATGATCTTGTCCATAATGGTGTACTCAAGATTAATAAAGATAACAATAATGCAAGCACCTCAAATGACAAATCAAAATTCTGGTCTAGGAATACAAATATTAAAAATGATGGCATTGTCGATGCATAAATGGTCAATGCAACATAAGGAAATATCAGTCATAAAGGGCCTAATACTACAAATACTCAAATAGTGACTCAAACACCACCTCAGATGAAAATGACTAACAACACACAACAAATTTGATAGCGTCGATCTCCAAGAAATAGAGATGGACCACCAAGATAGTTCACACCATTGGGTAAACCAATCAATTCCATGTTATGACAATTTCTTCAGAACAATTTTGTTCAATTACTTGAGATCATAAGTGAACCTACAAATAAACTAGTATGGTAGGATGAAAATAAATAGTGTGAATATCATCGCTCTAAAGGTCACAAGACAACTTCATGTTTTGAACTAAAGCATCTAGTATAAAATATTATCGATCAAGGCTTAATTGAAGTCAAGCCTCCTTCCAACACTTCCAATACTGATCATAATATTTTTAAGGATCCATTGACAGGTCATGGAAAAGGAAAGGCATCTAGTTCAAATTCAAAATCCAATGTCAATTATACCCGAGCAGGTCATGATTATACCATAAAATTATTTTATGAGTCAGATGTTTGTGTCTCTACTATCACATTCAAAAATAATAATCCCTAATGTGCAATCACTACTCACTGTACCAAGATCACTATTCCTGGAGCACCATGTAGACCCAGAGTTCCCATCGAATATAACCTTGTCAACTAGCTTGGAAAAATCCCAACCTAGATCTCGATCCTTGAGTTATTGCGTATATCCCCCAACATAAAGATAACTTGGATAAGGCCCTAAAAAAATATTTTGTCACAAACTACATTGATGTTTCCCAGTTTCAGGCCATGATAGGGTACTTTTTTTATCCCATCATGTCATTTTTCCTCCCAATGATGTACCAAAAACAAACTCGGTCACAATGACCTATTTCACCTAGAAGTTTTTGTCCATAATTGTAAATTTAGAGGAGTCATGATAGATGGTGGATAATGACTTAATATTTGTACCTTGAAGGTTGTAATAGGTCTTGGATACACTAAAGATGACATTGATCCATCTAGAAATATCACAATCAAAGAATATGATGAAGTTGAATTTCCTTTTAAATGAGTCATCATATTACCCATTAGAATCGGTCCAGCAATTGAAGATACATTGTTACAACTCTTGGACTTGGATCTTCCTTATAACATGATTCTGGGATGTCCCTAGATTCATACCATGAAAGTAGTCCCATCCACCTACCACCAACGTCTTAAATTTTCACATGATGGAGTGGAGGTCACCATTCAAGGAGATCCAAATCCCTTTCAATTTTATGCCAATCTAAAAGATGTCCCTGCAGAACAAGTTCCTAGCAATAGTGAGGCAACATCAAGAAGTTCTTCCAAATATGTTGATTCTTCTTCTCTCACCAATATGGCCAAAGAAAAATTGAAAATTGAAGATAAAGGTTGCAGAGAGTATTCCATATCACAATATTTTCACATCAGGAAGTTACCTCTCTCCCCAAAGTCCTATGGTAAACCGCACATGTTACAAAAATCACAACCCCAGAGCACACTGTAAGTTGACCCTACTCCTACATTTACCTATTGGGGTGGATTACAAGATGAACATGTTTATGAAAACATATCTAAATGGATTTATAGAGAAACTCAAGAACAAGAATCTTCTCACATTCCTATCGAGAGGTATGGTCCTAGATTCACAATCATGCAAAAGAAAGGCTATGATGGTTATAGTCATCATGGAACATAGAAAAAAGGAATTGTTGAGCTTATTGTAGAAAAAGGATGAACTCCTAATCCAACACTCAAATTTAAACCAATGAAAATTGAATCTTTGTGTACCAAGTTATCCTTGTGTGAAAAAATGAACACTTTGAACAATGAAGAGGCATCTAAGGATACCCAACCTGAGACTACTAATTATAATGAATGGGAATGAGCATCATGTTCCTCCAACTCATATGATCTTGACAGTATCTTTACCAACCCTAAAAACTTACCTATGGAAGACAAACATGTTTATGGCACCCCTCCTCCTCCTAAGACCTATGCTCAAGCTTGGATTGAAATATTTTGGGATCCTATCCCTTATAATTCTACGGACTAATGCAATGAAACTGATGAGACTGATATCTATATATATTTTCCCTTACACTTAAATCTCATAATATATGCAAAACCAATGATGACATCCCCTTAGTATACCCCAAATTGATAGATTAGGATCAACAAGGATCATCGAGCTTAGATCACTTTGAAAATGATGTAGCCATAGAGTAATTTTTTGAGCTCTGAGAAGGTACACCATGAGGAGATCATAAAGAAGGATTCACCATTGATCTTGATGATGCAACATATTTTGGGGAGTCAACTCCCTCTTCCATTCAAAAAAGTGAAAAGAAAATAAAAAATGAAAAAATTAGGTCTCCTGGTGAAAATTGAAAGGGACCATTAGACTGTGAAAAAATAAAAATAAAGGATGTATTCGAGTGTGAAAATGACACAAGGAAGGATGAGGAGAGGGGCCAAAGGCACATGCTAATCTAGATCTACCCTTGAAAAGATCACACGTGGAAGCAATAACACACAAAATGAGAGAGAGAATACAGATCAACTTCTTATATTTCTTCAAATTGATCCATACATGAGGCTATAAGGCCTTCCCAATTAGGGCCAGATATTACAATTCGAGTACATAAGTCCTCCAACATGTGAGGATCTGAAACTATATTCAATCTTCTAACTTCTATCTCCTACTATTGATGTCCTAATTTTTCTTATGTTCTAAACTACAACCAAAAGATTACAATATATACAAGAAGCTACTGAACAATTCGGCCTTCAGATCCACCATCAACGAAAGGAATGGCCAGATCTAGGTCCACATGCTTCCTAATGATAGATTCCAACATTAGATCTATGACCATAATTAATTGAACAAGTCAGCCTCAACAGAAAAACTAAAACAAACAACTCAGTAAGCAAGGATAACCGAGCGCCAGGAAAAGATAACTGAGTGTCAGGGATTTAACCAACCAACTCAGTTAATGAAGGAAATTGAGAAACTACTGAGCCAACTCAGTTAATGAAGGAAACCGAGCAACTACCAAGCCAACTCAGTCAAAGAAGGAACTGAGCAACACAGGAAAACTCAAACTTGTTTTTTGGTGACACAGGATTGCCAAGGACTTGAGATGCTCCTGCAATACCAAAAAACCTCTTTGAGGCACCTAAGGATGGACAAGTGGACATACCCTCACAGAAACAGAAGTCAACTTTATTGATAGAAATTTATGAAGAAATAAATTTGGGAACATCAAGCGATCCAAAAATCATACACTTTGTAGCCTCATTATCCAAAGAAGAAAAATATGAATTTGTTCAATTTTTCCTAGAAAGACAAATTAATTTTGCATGGTCCTATGCTGATATGCTAGGTTTGGATCCTAAATTAGTTCTTCATCATTTTCCATTGAGACCAAGTGCTAAACTAGTAAAATAAAAGCTGAGAAAAATGCATCCTCAGGTAGCCCTTCTAGTGAAAGCATAATTAAAAAAAATATTGGATGTTGGATTCATCAAACCCATTGATTATGTAGACTAGATCTCTAATTTGGTTCCTATGAGTAAACACATTAGGGGCATCAGAATATGCACCAACTTTTGTGACTTAAATAAGGCTTGTCCTAAAGATGATTTTCCATTGCCAAACATTGATATCATAGTAGACATGACAACAGGGTATGAGATACTATCACTAATGGATGACTTCTCCGATTACAATCAAATGAAAATTTCTTTTGAAGATCAACCCAAGATAGCTTTTACATGTTCTTGGGGAACTTAGTATTCGAATGTCATGCCCTTTGGCCTCAAGAATGCTGGAGCAACTTATAAGAGAGAAATGACTACAATCTTCCATGATTTCATGCTTATATTGATGGAAGATTATGTGGATGGTCTACTATGAAAATATCTTACATGAAAGGGTTGCCTAAGTAATCTTAGCCAAATCTTTGAGAGGATGGAAGGCTGTAAGCTCCATCTGAATCTAAAAAAGTATGTTTTCAGAGTAGTTTTGGGAAAAATCCTGGGTTACATTATTTCTCATCAAGGCATTGAAGTAGATCCTAAGAAAGTACAAGAAATATTGGAAATGCCTCCTCCAACTACTCTAAAAAAATTAAGGATCCTATAAGGAAAATTGCAATCCATAAGGAGATTCATTGCACAATTAGTAGATAAATGTCAATCTTTTAAACACCTGCTTCATAAAGTTATAACTTTTCAATGTAATAAAAAATGTTAGCAAGCTTTCCAACAATTGAAAGCCTATTTGCTTAATCTTCCTATTCTGATACCTCATATTCCAATGAAGCCTTTCATTTTATACATCTCAACAACTGAAACTATATTGGGAGCCCTCCTAGCCCAACATGATGAACAAGGTAGATAAAGAGCTATATGTTATATCAGAAGAACACTCGTGGGTTAAAAACTTAATTACTCACTCATTGAAAGAGCATGTCTTGTTGTGGTCTTTGCAGCTCAAAAATTAAGACATTATATGCTCCATTAGAAAACCATGCTTATTTCATGAATTGACCCACTAAAATATCTCCTTAGCAAAGCATCTCCCATAGGATGCTTGGAAAATGGGTAATAATTTTATCTAAATTTGACATTAAATATGTTGACAGAAAAGCAATCAAGGTCTAGGTAATAGCTGATCATCTTGCAGATGCTCCAATTCCAGATGATCATCCTTTGCTATTTAATTTCCTAGATGAAGCCATTATTACTTTTAAAGAATCTAATCAATGGAAACTCTACTTTGATGGCTCACATACCAAAAATGGGTCAAGAGATGGAATTATGTTTGTTATTCCCCAGGGTGATGTTGTTCCAAAATCTTACAAAATCACCTTTGAATGCACCAATAAATTTTTTGAGTATGAGGCTCTTGTCACTAGATTGAAATTAGTAATGCAATGGAAAATTCAACAATTAAAGGTATGTGGTGATTCCCAACTAGTCATCCAACAAGTCAATGATGACTACGAAACAAAAGATGTGAAGTTGTTTCCTTATAAGTAGCTTGTTGAATTTCTTAAATCTTAGTTTGTAACAATCAAGTTTCAACAACTTCCTAGGATTCATAACAAGAAAGTAGATGCCATGGCTACTATTGCTTCTATGATCAACATGCCACATAGTGAAGAACGTTGTGAATTTATCGTAGAGAAATTTCTCCCAACATTTGATATACTACAATCTAAGCTCATGTGTGACATCATTGGTCCTGATTCCCTAGGGTATCAAGAAATATACAATTACTTGAATTCCCAAATCCTACCTCCTGATCTATCCAAGAATAAATGTCGAGCCCTTATTTTCTAAGCCTCTAGATATGTCATCATTGATGATACTTTATACTGAAGATCCTTTAACCAAACCTTCCTCAGATGCCTTGATTTGTGAGAAGCAGAAACTTCTTTACATGAGGTAAACGATGGTATATGTGGAGGTCATTTCAATGGCTTAAGTCTGGCTAAGAAGTTGGTAAGAGCTAGATATTATTGGCCCACCATGGAACAAGACTCATATAAATTTGCAAGAAAATCTCATAAGTGCTATATAAATAACAATGTAATCTATACTCCTACACAAGATCTTCAGTCATTCATTTCTCCTTGGCTATTTTCACAATGGGTATTTGATCTCATAGGGAAAATCACTCTGCTTTCTTGTAATGATCACAAATATATTATTATAGCTATTGAGTATTTCATTGAATAGGTTGAGGCCATCCCTATGACTTATATTAATATAAAATAGATTTCCAAGCTCATACTAAATTATATCATATGCCACTATAGAGTTCCTTTGGCTATCATCATTGATCATGGTAGCCCATTCCAAAATAAAGATGTCAAATAGCTTTGTGAGAAATTAAAAATTCATCATGTATTTTATCGTATATACTATCCATAAGGAAATGGCCAAGCTGAGGCATCTAATAAAACAATAGTTAAGATATTAAAAAAAACTATCAACAATGTTGGCTGGGACTGACACTTACAATTGAATCCAACTCTTTAGGCCTACAAAACTAGCATTCACACCCCTATCGGTGCAACAACATACTCTCTAAGCTATGGTTCTAACGTGATACTACCCCTTGAGATTAAAATCCATTCACTAAGAGTATCTTTACAATATATTCTAGATGATGAGCATTATAGAGTTTCCAGAAATCATGAGCTAGAAATGCTAGATGAGCAAAGAAAAGCCACCTTAGTCCATTTGTAAACTTACCAAAACTATCTTAGAAGAAGCTACAATAAGAAAGTTTGAGGTCGTCACTTTGAAATTGGAGACCTGGTTCAGAAGATGAATTATAAAACCTAGCCACAAAGAGACAAGCCAAACAAATTTGAGCCAAACTAGGAAGGACCATATGTAGTTATTGCAGCATATGGATCTAGAGTATATTAGCTTACAACACCAAAGGGAGAAGCATTATCAGAAGGAATCAATAACATGCATCTCCAGAAGTATTTCACACAATTCTTTGGAAAAATTCTAGAAAAACTCAAATATGATCCTAAAAAAATCCATAAAAATTAAATACGAAGCTAAAAAAAATTACTAAAAAAATTATAAAGTCTTGGAAAAATCCTAAAAATTGTAAAAAGTCTTGAAAAGATTTAAAAAAATCAAATAATGTCCTGAAAAAATCCTAAAATTACAAAATATCCTAAAAAAAGCACAAAAAATCAAATATCTTTAAATCCTAAAAATCGTAAAATATAAAATCTTTCAAAAATCATGCAATAAATTGTACATAATAATTTTTCCTTGTTTTCAATAAATTGTCTCTTGTGACAAGACAAACATTTGAGCAGACACAATCTGAAGACTTGTGAAACATTGCGCTTAACGAAATCATGCATCAATAGACAAACTATCCAATCATGTCTACAATCAATTAGATCAAACTTGTCCTATCAATTAATGTTCAACAACATGAATTTGTCCTTTATCAAACCTATCACTTGTCTTATACAGGGTGTGCTATACTTGAAACCAGATGATATATGTCTTAGATGGGGTACTTCATTCCTGAAACTAGACACTATCACCATCATCAAACAAAAAAACTATCAATTGACAACTAGATCAGAATGGTTGTTGGCTTGCTTGGTTTAGTGAGTCTTATCTTTTGTTGATTTATCATTTTATCATGTTCCTATGCTACTCTAGGATATCACTGAGTGATGAGAGTGGTCAGGATGGTTCATGGTCATTTATTTTTATTTTGTCTTCTACTTGTTGGATGATCTCATGGGATTCTAGGGAATTTCATTAATATGTGTCAAGAAAGACACGATCATTCTTTGTCTACATTGTGTTTGTTTCACATGAATGGATCACATTATCATCCTGGATTTTGGTGCCATGGTGTGACACATCCATTTTTCCATATTAAATAAAGCTCTCGTCACATAAAATACACTCATGGAAGCAAAGTTCATCATTATTAACTTTTCTTCATCTAATTTTAGCATTTTACTAACATTCCTTCCATCAGTCATTGCTATCATTCTCTTTTTGAACAGTTGTCCTTGAATCAATTTCTACCCAATTTTTTGAGGGGGCATCATACCTCCCTTCTGTGGATCTAATAGGGCATGATCCTTTATTTTTCTTTGAACCAACGCTCATAATCACACTGTCTCAAAGACGAGCAAAATGTAGACACGTAAAAATGGTTCACATTGGTGTGCCCCCTTTTAACATGTCTTCTATCTTGTGACATTTCTCATTTGATCAATTACTAACATTTCTTACATTTCTCATCGTAACCTCAATCTCTTTGGCCGAATCGATCAAATTCAAAATATCATCGGGACCGGTCCTTATTGATCCTAAATGTTCCTAAATCGATCCTAAACATTACTAAATGCTCCTAAACTGATCCTAAATGATCCTAAACAAGGTCAAACCTTCCTAAATCAATCCAAATCAGTCCTAATCAGTCCAAGATCATTTCAAACACATTCAATCATTCTCAAGTCAACTCTATGGCATTGTCAAAGTTCATCGGTGCCTTCTCATCATTATCATCATCATTATCCAAAGGCATTGTAAATGTTCATCATCATCATCACCATGATGATGATGATGATGATCATCATCCTCATCGTCATCGTCATTGTCGTCATCATCATCATCATCATCATCATCATTGTCATTGTCATCGTCATCGTCGTTGTCATCCTCATCATTAGCGTCAGCATCATCATCATCATCATTGGAATCATCATCATCATCATCATCATCATCATCATCATCATCATCATCATCATCATCACCATCATCATCATAATCATAATCATCAATTCAAGCACATTGTCAAAGTTCATCGATGCCTCATTGTCATCATCCTAATCTAAGTCAGTTCAATAGCATTGTCAAAGCTCATTGATGTTATTTCATCACCATTAGTTCTATCTCAATAGCATTGTCAAAGGTCATCAATGCTATTTTATCTTGTCACCCTCGATTACACACATTGTCAAAATTCATCGATGTTGCGTCATTCCGTAATTGATTTTAAATCATCAAAATCAGTTGAAACTCTTATCAAATCTTTCAAGACCAAACCCTTTTCAATCCTATGTCATCATTTAGTCAATCAATTTTACTAATTTGTCCCATAGGGATAGATAACCCATAGTTTATTGCTTTTGTATTAATCTATTTATTAGATTAATTCCCTCTATCATATGTCTCCCATAATTAATTAATTTCATATTAATTAATTGTTCCCTTTTCTATGAATTTTGGAGTTTTTATTAATTCCTAATTCCTAATTATCCTTTTTGAAGGAA
>BSBK01003382.1:827500-885000 GCA_027943335.1 Chamaecyparis obtusa
GGACTCCCAAGATTTCAAGACCGACAAAAAAAGATCCTTGACCTAATGATCAAATGATCTAGCATATCAAGTGTTTGGAGAAACAAATGGAGGCATTGGAAATGAAATGTAAGAGGACACATTATATAGAATGAGATTTGTGCCCAAATCCATTTGACAATAATTTATATATGCCTCCTTTTCCAAGCAATTTTTAAGTACCCAAATTTGAGAAATATAGAGGGAAAGGTAATCTAATTGATCATATCCGAGAATTTTCCACCTCCTATATAGAAGTAAATCATGAGAAAACATATCTTATGCATCTCTCCCCTCATAGTCTCGGTGGAAAGGAAATGAAATGGTACTCTAAATTTACCTGAAAATATTAAATCTTGGAATGAGTTAGTAGATAGGTTTATATCTCATTTTTATTTCAACATATCAAATAAGATTATGCTATCAGATATATGCACAATAAAGAAAAAGATGGGTGAACCATTCATGACATTCTTGTTGTGTTGGAGAAGTCTTTCTAGTCAATATCCTTTTGATATTCTAGAGGAGCAACAAATTTTATTATTCATTAAAAATATTGTACCAAAAATGATATACGAACTTAAGATCAAAAGTCCAAGTACAATTGAGAAGCTCATGAGAAAAGGAGTTAGTATTGAATATGATCTCCTCCGTAAGGGTGTACTCAAGATTAATAAAGATAACAATAATGTGAGCACCTCAAATGACAAATCAAAATTCTGGTCTTGGAATAAAAATGTTACAAATGATGGCATTATCGATGCGCAAATGGTCAACACAACATAAGGAAATCTCAGTCTCAAAGGGCCTAATACTAAACATACACAGAAAGTGACTCAAACACCACCTCAGACACAAATGACTAACAACACACAATAAATCTGACAATGTTGACCTCCATGAAATAGAGATGGACCACAAAGACAATTCACATCATCGAGTGAACCAAAAAATTTTGTGTTATGATAATTTCTTTAGAAATTTTTTATTCAATTAATTGAGATCATAAGTGAACCTACAGAGAGATCCATATGGTGGGACGATAATAAATACTATAAATATCATCGTTGTAAAGGTCACAAGACAACTTCATGTTTTCAATTAAAGCATCTGGTACAAAATCTTATTGATCAAGGCTTAATTGAAGTTGAGCCTCTTGCCAACTCTTCCAATATTGGTCATACTATTTTTAAGGATCCATTGAATGACCATGGAAAAGTAAAGGCATCTAGCTCAAATTCAAATTCAAAATCCAATATCAATTATACCCGAGAAGCTCATGATTATATCATAAACTTCTTTTATGAGTCAGTTTCCCGTGTCACTACTATCACCTTCAAAAAAAAGAATCCCCAATGTGTGTTCACTACTCACTGCACCAAGATCACCATTCTTGGAGCACCATCTAGACCCAAAGTTCCCATCAAATATAACCTTGTCGAGTAGCTTGGAAAAACCCCAGCCCAGATCTTGATCCTTGAGTTATTGCGTATATCCCCCAGCATAAAGATATCTTAGATAAGGCCCTAAAAGAATCTGTTGTCCCAAACTAAATTGATGTTGCCAAGTTTCAAACCATGATAGGGAAATTTTTTGTATCCCATCATGTCACTTATTCTCCCAATGATATACCAAAAGACAGACTTGGTCACAATAACCCATTGCACCTAGAAGTTTTTGTCCATAATTGTAAAGTTAGACGAGTCATGATAGATGGTGGACTAGGACTTAATATTTGTACCTTGAAGGTTTTAATAGGTATCTACTACATTAAAGATGATATTTATCCATCTAGAAATATCACAATGAAAGCATATGATGATTTTGAACGTCCTTCTAAAGGAGTCATCATATTGCCCATTAGAATTGGTCCAACAACTGAAGATACATTGTTACAACTCTTGGATCTAGACCTTCCTTATAACATGATTCTGGGACATCCCTAGATTCATGCCATGAAAGAAGTCCCATCCACTTATCACCAATGTCTAAAATTTTCCCATGATGGGGTGGAAGTCACCATTCCAAGAGATCCAAATCCTTTTCAATTCTGTGCCAATTTGAAAGATGTCCCTACACAACAAGTTCCTATCAATAGTGAGGTGACATCAGACAGTTCTTCCAAATATGTTGATTCTTCTTTTCTCACCAAGATGGCCAAAGAAAAATTGAAAATTGAAGATAAAGGTTGCAGAGAGTATTTCATATCACAATATTTTCACATCAAGAAGTTACCTCTCTCCTCGAAGTCCTATGGTAAACCACACTTGTTAAAAGAATCACAACCCCAGAGCACACTACAAGTTGAACTACTCATACATTTACCTATTGGGGTAGATTACAAGATGAACATGTTTATGAAAACACACCCACATGGATTTATAGAGAAACTCAAGAAAAAGAATCTCTTCACATTCATGTTGAGAGGTACGGTTCTGGATTCACAATAATGTAAAAGAAAGGTTACGATGGTTTTAGTGGCCATGAAAAATAGAAAAATGGAATTTTTGAGCCTATTGTAGAAAAAGGATGACCTCCTAATCTAGCGCTTAGATTTAAATCATTGCAAATCAAATCTTTGTGTACCAAGATATCCTTGTGCGAAAAAGAGAACACTTTGAATGATGAAGAGACATCTAAGGATACTCGACCCGAGACTACTGATTCTTATGAATGAGAATGGGCCTCATATTCCTCCATCTCATATGAGCTTGACTTTATCTTTACCAACCCTAAAAGCTTACCTATGGAAGACAAACACATTGATGACACCCCTCCTCCTCAGGTATGACCTATCCTCAAGCTTTGATTGAAACATCCTAGGATCACATCCCTTACAATTTTGAGGACCAATCCAATGACACTGATGAGACCGATATATATATATCTTTTCTCTTACACATGAATCCCAAAATATATGCAAAACCGATGATGACATCCCTTTAGTATACCCCAAACTGATAGATTGGGATCAACAAGGATCACCGAGCTTAGATCACTTTGAAAATGATGTAGCCATAGCAGAATTTTTTGAGCTATGACAAGGTATACCTTGGGGAGATCATAAAGAAGGCTTCACCATTGATCTTTACACTACAACATATTTTGGGGAGTCAACTTCATCTTCTATTAAAAAAAGTGAAAAGAAAATAGAAAATGAAAAAAAAATAAAATTAGGTCCCCTGGTGAAAATTGAAAGGCGCCATTAGACCGTGAAAAAATAAAAATAAAGGATGTATTTGAGGGTGAAAAAATCTCTAAGGTTCTTGAGGATGGAAGAGTGGAAACACCCTCATAGAAGTCAACTTTATTGATAGAAATAATAGAATAAATAAATTTGGGAACATCAAGTGACCCAAAAATCATACACTTTGTAGCCTCATTATCCAAAGAAGAAAAAGATGAATTTGTTTAGTTTTTGCTGGAAAGAAAAATTAATTTTGCACGGTCCTATGCTGATATGCTAGGTTTGGATCCTGAATTAGTTCTTCATCATTTTCCATTAAGACCAAGTGCTAAACTAGTAAAACAAAAGTTGAGAAAAATGCATCCTCAAGTAGCCCTTCTAGTAAAAGTAGAATTGAAAAAAATATTGGATATTGGATTCATTAGACCCATTGATTATGCAAACTAGATCTATAATTTGGTTCCTATGAGTAAACACAGTGGGGGCATCAGAATATGCACCAATTTTTGTGACTTAAATAAAGCATGTCCTAAAGATGATTTTCCATTACCAAACATTGATATCATAGTAGACATGACAAAAGGGTATGAGATGCTATCACTGATGGATGGATTCTTTGATTACAATAAAAAAAATTTCTCTTGAAGATAAAACCAAGATATATTTCACATGTTCTTGGGGAAATTACTGTTGGAATGTCATGCCCTTCAACCTCAAGAATGTCGATGCAACTTATCAGAGAGCAATGACTATAATCTTCCATGATTTCATGCATATACTGATGGAATATTATGTGGACGATCTACTATGCAAATATCTTACAAGAAAGTATCACCAAAGCAATCTTAGCCAAATATTTGAGAGAATGGAAGGCTATAAGTTTCGTTTGAATCCAAAAAAGTGTGTTTTTGGAGAAGTTTTTGGAAAAATCTTGGGTTACATTATTTCTCGTCGAGGAATTGAAGTATATCCTAAGAAAGTACAAATAATATTGGAAATTCCTCCTCCAACTACTCTAAAACAATTAAGGATCCTACAAGGAAAATTCTAATCCTGTTGAGCGTCATTTTTACACGAAGACAATAGCTAGGAATTTGCAAGAGCAAACCCCCCTCTTGGAAGACTGATGGAATCAATCTCAAGGTTCCTTCTAGTTGGGTCTCAACCACTTGGATAGCTCAACGGAGGACAAATATGAATCTGTTAACAAGGAGGCCTTTACTGGTTCTTCTCTCAAGGGAAATTGCAAAACAAATTATAGGATTCCACAATATCTCTCTTTTTTGGTTCGATTTTCAGATTTAGAAACAAAAGCAACATTAATCTAATTAATCTATTGAAGTAATTTTGCAAGTAGGGTTAGAAGTAGCAAGGTAACAAGAGATTGAATGAAATTGCTGAAAATAAACCTAATGGACATATGTTAGCATCACACCACCATGCGAATTAAAGAACCAAGAAGATGAAGAAACCCACAAAACAGAGATTAGATCATATCATAATCTTTAGCTAAATTGATGCAATCATCAGCGAAATCAAACAAATGCAGATGTATAATAAGCCAAAACTCATCAGATCACGAAGCCACCCCAGAAGTGCGCACACGTGAGACAGGTTAATCTTCAAGCACCAAAGAATGATCTTCTTAGAAATTCATCACAACATAGCAATGCAATACTAGCAAACACTAAACTTAAAGATCACAAACTTAAAACCATTAAACAATCAATTGGCTCTTTGAAATAAAGAATGGGCAATTAACACATTCATAAATTTCACATAGATAGCAGAAGCATCACACCATGAATGAAGCACCAATTGTATGTATTGTATTAATGATCAAATTGACCTTCATTACATTGTTTTATTACAATTTATATAGCTAAGCTCTTATTTTCGCAGTTAAGGTTTGGCTGCAACTAAAACTTCAAAGAAAATCTAAACTAGAGATTGCATTAGTGAAACTACCTCTAGAACTTAGCTAAACTACCCTAGCACGGAATTAAACCTTGTGCATTACAAAGCTTTAAGAAAATCATGCATTAAACATCTCAAAAATGGAGCTGGAACTCATGCATGCTCTTGATAATATTCATGATTCTACCCTTGATCTTTGGTTGTGCCTTCTCTATGTGGACTCAACTAGAAGAGATTCCAAAATCATGCAGAAATGACCCCCAAAAAGAAGCCTAGTTGACTGGAAAATGAACTTTGAGATAATTGGAGTCAAACTTTGGTCATGCCAAAAAAATACCCAAATCCTGATAGTTGGTCCAAAAAAACCAAGCCTCAAAAATGACTAAGTGTCATGTCCGCCTTTCCCACATTTCGGACTTTGGACTTTCAGAGGCCGAAAATTCTCTAGGGCCGAAAGGTCAAAAATAGGGTCTTAAAAAATGGCTAAGTACAAAATTGCTTCTCCTCCAACTCTTAGACTTTCGAAGGCCGAACATTAAAGAAGGCTGAAATGCTGAAAAGGCCGAAATACTTAAATGTCAAAATGTCGAAAAGGCCGCAATGCCGAAAGGCCAAAAAGGTTGAAATGCCAAAAGGCTGAAAAGGTTGAAAAGGTCAAAATGGCGAAATGTCGAAAAGGTCAAAATGTCAAAATGTCGAAAAGGCTGAAATGCTGAAATGCCAAAATGCTGAAAAAGTTGAAATGTTGAAATGCCGAAAAGGCTGAAATGCCGAAAAAATTGGAAGACAAAATTTTCAAAGTCCAAAAAAATTTTCTAATTTTTTTTTTTCGGAAAAATGGCTAAGTCCACAACATTTTTTGGCCTTTCAGAGTTGTGAGGAATTTTGGCCTTTTGGCCTTCTCGATCTCTGAAACTTCAAAAAACTTGAACTCCAAACTCAACCTCTGAACTCTGAACTTTTGAACTTCAAACTTTGAACTTCAGACCTTGAACTTTTGAACCTCGAACTTTGAACTTTAGACCTTGAACATTTGAACCTTGGGCAACTTCATGGCATCCAACATTGTTGTTGTCATTTCACAACATCTTCATACAACTGCAATTCAATCCCATCGAATAATTCCTCTTAACTCATTAATTCCTAACATGCCACATTATATTATTAGTTCTGCAACCATAAAGGATGCCTTGTCATTAGTCTTTATTGAGAATACGAAATTAAACTAGAGCAACTAAGTCTACAAGAAAAAGAAAAAACTAACTCAATGAAAAGAACACAAACAAAAAAGAAGCCAAAAAAAGGAAAAAGAAAAGAGGAGGGAAAAAACACCAAAAGAATCAACTCAATTGACATCCAACTATTGGGAGCACACATGCCCACAATCTGAATCATTGGGTGCCTAATCAAATCGACCATAGGGGTCCTTCAAAGAAACTAAAAGCGAAAAAAAGGGGGTCCCCATTTGGCCAAGTGGCCAAAATGGAGCGTGTGTTGTGGAACCACAACAAATAGCCCAGAGAAAAGGAGAAATGACTAAGGCATTTATTTACTAGCAAACTTTATCAGAAAATTGTCTTGCAATAAATTGAACACAAGCACTATTCATGAAAACATTCTTTCACCAACTTTTCAAAATTGAAGTCCTTTGTTGTTTCATCCAGTGAGTGCATCTATGTGTTCATTCTTTCAACACTTGGATGAAGGTTTCCTGGATGAGAAACACTTGGAGCCAATCTTTGCTTACTCTCATAGACTTCCCCAATCTCATTCTAACATTACTCTACTGCCAGTCAGGCATTCATAGCCCTGGTAGAGGTTGCTAGAGTCACCCTTCTCTATCTTCTGACAAGATGTGAGATTATTTTATTTTTGGAGGGCTCCTTTAGAGTCAACATCATTTACATGGAAGATGACTTTTCTTGAGCCATTGTGCTCTGAATATTGTCGCCTTTTCAATTGTCTTCAATTTAGCATTTTTGGTATGCTAAGGTAGCGCTTAGGCTATGCCACCTTAGTACTTTCATTCCTAATTTTTTCCTTTTCTTCTTCCTTTTTTTTTTGGGAACCCGGGCAATGATTAGGCTATGCCACCCAAGCATTTAAACTTTTCCTTTTTTTATTGACTTTATCTTTATGCGTTCCTCCTTTTGATTTTGTCTCTTCAAGTCAAGATGTAGATGAAGAAGGGTTTTGAGATCTGAGGTCACCCATAACAATAGGCTCCAATCAACTCCAATTGACACTTACCCAAGAAACCAAAAACCACAATATCATGTTTAAAGTGTGTAATGTGTTGAGGATGATCGACTTTGAATATCAACTTGATTGCTAGTGAAAGGTATCACCATTTATGATCCATGTATACAATTTCTTGCAAGACGAATTCCTTTAAAATTTTTGACTAAGAAATACCTCTACCTCCTATCAAAGACCACTTGGGATGGACCACTTGTCAGGAAAAAGCCCCGAAAAAACTCTGTTTCCCCAGACTGACAAACAAAAAGGAAAAAAATACTCAAGCAACAAGGAACGAGACTGACCCACTAACAAAATAATACTTAACCACTAAAACACAAGGGAAACTAACTAACACCTACCTAATTACAACTCAAGTTAAATTATATACAAAAAACTTAGAACAACAAGCATATGAGTTGCTTATTAACTGATTTTTCTTTCCATGCAATAGTAACAATGCACCCTGCATAGTTCTAAGGAATGCAAACTCATCTTTGTACTCAAAAAAATAAAATTTAGATAATTTTTGTTCAAATTCTAGGTACAAATCACGTAAAATTAAAATTTGTGGCAACTCTCCATAATCATGATTAATCCACAAACAAGTTTTTTCACCTTTATCATACTCAAACTGAAAATCATCAAAAAGCAAGGGATAATAGATAGATACAACCTGATTTAGTGAGTTCCTAACCATGGGAACCTACTCACTCAATGTGATTTTTTCTTCTAGAGGTCTTATCACATGGTACACCAATCCATCCTCCTCAAGTGCATGCACACCATTAGAAAACATATTCATATGTGATGTATTATACCTCTCATTACAACAAGGTTCAAAATGAAAATCATCCAGATTGTGATCCCTGATATAATTATCATTAGTTGTAAATAATAAATCATCACATTTGAGCTCATTAGGACTAAGAATTTCACTCATAAGCATGTCTTCAAAATTGCAAGAATTGTTAGAATCAACATTCAAATGATTTGCTTGCTCATGCCTCAAAGAGACATGTTCAAAGTTGTACTTACCTTATAGGGCAATCTCCCAAGCTAACAAGAATTCATGACAACTTACCTCTGAATGTATCTCAAAAGGATGAATCCTACATGAATTGGCTACTTCAAGGTTTGATATATGCATGGAATACCCATAAATGGACATTTCTTTACTCAAACATGATACCAAATCAAGAACCTTGTCTACCGCCCCTGATGACAAAAACTAAGAGTCATCTTGTTTGTTGTTTTGTAAATGCTGAGATTCCTCTACCTCAAGGCACAATTTTTCATCTTCATCATCTTCCTTTTGATCATCCTCTTGAACTTCTTGTATCTCCTTTATTTGGGCTCCATCATGATTAGCATTCAAAAAGGGCAACGCATCATCACTTATGATTTCACGAGAAGAGACCTTTCCACTTTCATCTTTCATGAAGATGTCTATGAATGTATTTATGATTTCAATCTCCTCATCATTGGGAATTTTCTCGCCCTCATTTTCTTGTATGTCAATCACTTTATCTTTCTCATTAGGCAAATCCATATCTTCTAAAGTCTCATGAATTTGATCATGTTCCTCTTCTTCTTCCCTTGATTGACTATCCCAATGATCTGCTATAAGAATTAATACCTCTTCAAAATTCATCTTTCCTTTCATATAGAAGTCCATCTTTCCAAGAAAAATAGGGCAATCCATCTCACAATGTTGATTCGTGAGGTGTATTCTACATCCTTCCATCCATGAAAAATCTGATAATGACATAGGAATACCCAATTTTTGCAACTTCTCATCTAGTCTACTTTGTTCAAGTGGAATATCTACCCAACAATGATTATCTGTGTCTTTGTCATGTGAATCTTTTTCAGCATCAAAAGTGTCATCAGAATTACCTTGTGAAGATGACAAATATTTTGTACTTGTTTCTCTTTCATGGCAATAATTCTGGGGCAGCATTGAATATCTCTCATCCTCTTGGATTTGTTCATCATTTCTTGTTATCCCATGACTGATTTTTGTCAAAAATCCATTTGGTAACTTGCATTCTAAATTACAATCAGCATTTAGGATCATTTCACTTTCATTATTGCACAACTTATCACGCTCATATAACTGACTAGCAAGCTTTCCATTTGAAGTATCATCATGTTTTGATGGATCGAGCAATGGAGTATAGTAAGAATATGACAAGATCTCTATAGGAGCATTAGTGAGTGGAAAAATACTTGTGTCCAAGGTTGTATCATGGGAATTTTGACCCCAAATATGATATCGAAAGTGATTGATCTAATTCTTTTGATTGGCTGATTGCATCCTATGGATATCAGGCATGTTGTAATTGGTTGCATGAGATGATTGTGGCTGATTTGATGTATTCACCGGGTTGACATAGGGCTCTAATGATTGGCAACATTCAATCAATTGCATATTGAAACTTCCATCAGGACCATTTGTACCATTTGTAACATCACATCCACATCGTGCCAAGAAAAGAGCCTTGTTGAATGCATCATGCAAGGTAGTAACCTCACCAAAAGATCTAATTGTGTGTGCAAATGAGACATCCAAACACCATAAATAATGCTCTTTTAACATTGAATCATGTGCCATCCTTTCTAAATCTTGAACCCTTCGATACATGACAAGAAATCGATGATTAAATTGGGCAATGGATTCTTGAGGTGTCATTCTTACAGCAGCAAAATAAAATAGTGAATCTGGTGAACTCACAATGGGATCAAATTGAATTAAGAATAAATCCTTTAATTCAATCCATGAGCAAATAGAATTGGATGAGAGTCTTTCATACCATTGAAGCGCTATATCTTGAAATGTCATGACAAATAGATTGCAAACAACATCTTCATGTTCAATTTTGAGAAAAAGCATTAGATCCTTGCAAATCCTTACATGATTTGTAGCATTTCCTCCATTATTAGGGAAGAAAAAAGGAAGCCTATTATGTGCATGCAGAGGAATCTCATGGAGGCCTCCCGATGTACAAAATGGACTATCCATTGAAGCTAGAATTTCCCAACATCCAACTTGTTTAGTGTGATTATAACTTGAAAACCTTTTGGTTCATGCCCTCCTACTAGCGCTACTTTTGTTGAGCGTCATTTTTACATGAAGACAACGACTAGGAATTTGCAAGAGTAAACCCCCCTCTTGGAAGACTGATGGAATCAATCTCAAGGTTCCTTCTGGTTGGGTCTCAACTGCTTGGATAGCTCAACGGAAGACAAATATGAATATGTTAACAAGGAGGCCTTTGCTAGTTCTTCTCTCAAGGGAAACTGCAATTTTTTTTTTAGGATTCCATAATATCTCTCTTTTTTGGTTTGATTTTCAGATTTAGAAACAAAAGCAACATTAATCTAATTAATCTATTGAAGTAATTTTGCAAGTAGGGTTAGAAGTAGCAAGGTAACAAGAGATTGAATGAAATTGCTGAAAAGAAACCTAATGGACATATGCTAGCATCACACCACCATGCGAATTAAAGAACCAAGAAGATGAAGAAACCCACAAAAAAAGATCAAATCATATCACAATCTTCAGCTAAATGGATGCAATCATTAGCAGAATCAAACAAATGCAGACGTATAATAAGCTAAAACTCATCAAACCACGAAGCCACCCTAGATGTGTGCACACATGAGACAGGTTAATCTTCAAGCACCAAAGAATGATCTTCTCATAAATTCGTCACAACACAATAATGCAATACTAGCAAACACCAAACTAAAAGATCACAAACTTAAAACCATTAAACAACCAATTGGCTCTTTGAAATAAAGAATGGGCAATTAACACATTCATAAATTTTACATAGATAGCAGAAGCATCACACCATGAATGAAGCACCAATTGTATGTATTGTATTAATGATCAAATTGACCTTCATTACATCATTTTATTACAATTTATATAGCTAAGCTCTTATTTTCATAGCTAGGGTATGACTGCAACTAAAACTTCAAAGAAAATCTAAACTAGAGATTGCATTAATGAAACTACCTCTAGAACTTAGCTAAACTACCCTAGCATAGAATTAAACCTTGTGCATTACAAAGCTTTAAGAAAATCATGCATTAAACATCTCAAAAATGGAGTTGGAACTCATGCATGCTCTTGATAATATTCACAATTCTTCCCTTGATCTTTGGTTGCACCTTCTCCACGTGGACTCAACTAGAAGAGATCCCAAAATCATGCAGAAACGACCCCAAAAAAGAAGCCCAGTTGACTGGAAAATGAACTCTGAGATAACTGGAGTCAAACTTCAGTCATGTCAAATAATGCCCAAATCCCGATAGTTGATCTGAAAAAAACCAAGCCTAAAAAATTACTAAGTGTCATGTCCACCTTTCCCACATTTCAGACTTCAAACTTTCAGAGGCTGAAAATTCTCTAGGGTCGAAAGGCCGAAAAGCAGGGTCTTCAAAAACGGCTAAGTACAAAACTGCTTCTCCTCCAACTCTCAGACTTTCAAAGGCCAAACATTAAGGAAGGCTGAAAAGGCCAAAACAGCGAAAGGCCGAAAAGGCCGAAATGCTGAAATGTCAAAAAGGCCAAAATGCCGAAAAGGTCAAAATGTAGAAAAAATTGGAAGACAAAATTTTCTAAGTCCAAAATTTTTTTCTGAATATATTTTTTTTTTTTTTGAAAAAATGGCCAAGTCCACAACATTTTTCGGCCTTTTGGGGTTGTGAGGAATTTTGGCCTTTCGGCCTTCCCGATCTCTGAAACTCCAAAAAAATTAAACTCCAAACTCAACCTCTAAACTCTGAACTTTGAACTTCAGACCTTAAACTTTTGAACCTCGAACTTTGAACTTCGGACCTTGAACTTTTAAACCTTGGGCAACTTCATGGCATCCAACATTTTTGTTGTTGTTTCACAACATCTTCATACAACTACAATTCAATCCCATTGAATAATTCCTCTTAACTCGTCAATTCCTAACATGCCACATTGAGAGTATTAGTTCTGCAACCACAAAGGATGCCTTGTCATTAGTCTTTATTGAGAATAGGAAATTAAGCTAGAGCAACTAAGTCTACAAGAAAAAGAAAAAACTAACTCAACGAAAAGAACACAAACAAAAAAGAAGCCAAAAAAAGGAAAAGGAAAAGAGGAGGAAAAAAACACCAAAAGAATCAACTCAATTGACATCCAACTATTGGGAACACATGTGCCCACAATTTGAATCATTGGGTGCCTAATCAAATCGACCATAGGGGTCCTTCAAAGAAACTAAAAGCAAAAAAAAGGGGGTCCCCATTTGGCCAAGTGGCCAAAATGGGGCATGTGTTGTGGAACCACAACAAATCCATAAGGAGATTCATTGCACAACTAGTAGATAAATGTTAATCTTTCCAGTACCTGCTGAACATAAAGTTATAACTTTTCAATGGAATGAAAAATGTTAGGAAGATTTCCAACAATTGAAAGCCTATCTTCTTAATCCACCTATTCTGATACCTCCTATTCCAGGGAAGCCTTTCATTTTATACATCTTAGTGAATGAAATTGCATTGGGAGCCCTCCTGGCCTGACATGATGAATAATGTAGAGAAATAGTTGTATTATATCAGTAGAACACTTGTGGGTTACAGACTTAATTACTCACTCATTGAAAGAGCATGTCTTGTTCTGGTCTTTGCAGCTCAAAAAAATAATACATTATATGATCCATCATAAAACCATGTGTATTTCACAAATTGACCCACTAAAATATCTCCTTAGCAAATCATTCTCACAAGACGCATGGAAAAATAGGTAATGATTTAATCTGAATTTGACATTAGATATGTTGATAGAAAATAAATCAAGGTCCGGGTAATAGCTAATTAGTTTGTAGATGCTCCAATTCCAGATGATGATCCTTTTCTATTTGATTTCCCAGATGAATCCATTATTACTTTTAAAGAATATAATCAATGGCAACTCTACTTTGATGGCTTACATACCAAAAATGGGCCAGGAGCTAGAATTATGTTTGTTACTCCCAAGGGCAATGTTATTCCAAAATATCATAGAATCTCCTTTGAGTGCACCAATAAAATTTCTAAGCATGAGGCTCTTGTCACTAGACTGAAATTAGCAATTCAATGGAAAATTAAACACTTAAAGGTCTAAGGTGATTCCCAACTAGTCATCCGACAAGTCAATGATGACTATGAAATAAAAGATGAGAAGTTTATTCCTTACAAGTAGCTTGCTGAATTTTTTAAATCTCAGTTTGTAACAATCAATTTTCAACAACTTCCCACGACTCATAACAAGCAAGTAGATGTCATGGCTACTATTTCTTCTATGATCAACATGCCACATAATGAAGAATGTTGTGAATTTCTCGTAGAGAAATTACTGATCCCAACATTTGGTATTCGACAATCTAAGCTCATGTGTGACATCATTGGTCCTGATTCCCAATGGTATCAAGATATATACAATTACTTGCATTCCCAAATCTGACCTCCTGACCTATCCAAGAACAAATATCGAGCCCTTATTCTCCAAGCCTCTAGATATGTTATCATCGGTGATACTTTATACCGAAGATCCTTTAACCAAACCCTCCTCAGATGTCTTGATTTGTGAGAAGTGAAAACTACTTTGCATGAGGTACACGATGGTATATGTGGAGGTCATTTCAATGGCTCAAGTCTGGCTAAGAAGTTGGTAAGAGCTGGATATTATTGGCCCACCATGGAACAAGAATCATATAACTTTTCAAGAAAATATCATAAGTGCCAGATAAATAGCAATTTAATCCATACTCTAGCACAAGATCTTTAGTCTATCATTTCTCCATGGTTGATTTCAAAATGGGAATTTGATCTCATAGGGAAAATCACTCCTCTTTCTTCCAATGGCCACAAGTATATTATTATAGCTATTGAGTATTTCACCAAATGGGTTGAGGCCATCCCTATGACTTATATTATTGGAAATAGATTTCTAAATTCATGTTGAATTCTATCATATGCTTCTATGGAGTTCCTTTGGCTATCACCATTGATCATTGTAGCCCGTTCCAAAACAAATATGTCAAAGAGCTTTGTGAGAAATTCAAAACTCATCATGGATTTTATAGCATATACTATCCACAAGGAAATGGACAAGATGAGGCATCTAATAAAATAATAGTTAAGATATTACAAAAGACTATTAATGATGCTAGCTAGGCCTGGCACTTACAGTTGAATCTAGCTCTTTGGGCCTACAAAACTAGCATTCACACCCCTATCGGTGTGACACCATCCTCTCTAGGCTATGGTGAGGCCATACTACCCCTTGAGGTTGAAATCCATTCACTAAGAGTATCCTTACAACATATTCTAGATGATGAGATGTACAAAGTTTCTAGACTTCATGTATCAGAAATGCTAGATGAGAAAAGATAAGCCACCTTAGTCTATTTGTAAGCTTACCAGAACTGTCTTAGAAGAAGAAAAAACAAGAAATTTTGAGGTCATCACTTTGAAATTAGAGACTTGTTTTTGAGATGAATTATAAAACCCAGCCACAAAAAGATAAGCCAAGAAAATTTGAGCAAAACTAGGAAAGACCATATGTAGTCATTGCAACATATGGATCTAGAGTATATTAGCTTGCAACACTAGAGGGATAACCATTATTAGAAGAAATCAATAGCATGCTTATGCAGTCAAGGATGGTGGATCCAATGAAGGACAGTCCAAACCTTGTAGCCAAAAGAATTACACAGTAGATTACTCAACACAATAGTCAACACCACAAATGTTTCAAGTAATTTGCTTTAACATGCCCGACTATAAGGCCTTCCAGGTTAGGGCCTGTATCATCTTAAAATGGAAGCACTTCCATGGTAAGAGCATTTATCCCTCTGAGTAAGTGGTTTGGGGTCATGTCGAAAGCCTTGAATGGATATTCGACTTGGATCTGGCTTTTCCCCCTGTTCTACCCCATTTTCCACCTCTTCCTAGCATTTTCCTAGCATTCTGGACCATGAACCTGAGATTTTTGACCCTAAGGTCAAAGTCAACCTTATGGGGTCAAAGTTGACCTCGATCCTGACTAGGTTAGGATCGACCTTGACCCTGACCTAGTCAGGTTTGAGCTCGATCTTGACCCTATGGTCCGGGATCTTTAGGGTTTGCTTCCGGTTTTGGGATTTCATCAAAATCTTGCATTTTCCCTCTTCGGGGCCATTATTTCTCGAATTAAGTGTCAAATTCTCAAATTAATATTTGAGGTGGACCTTTCTTGATATTTGTATAGGATTCCTAATTTATTATTGGAGATTAGCCTTTCTCAAGTTTTGTGCCTAATACTCAAATTAACTTTGGGGTTGGCCTTACCTCGAATTTTGTAACAAGGCTCTTAAATAATTATTTTATTTCTATATTAAGGGTGGTCCCCTCCTAGAGTTTTGTGTCAAGACTTTAATTTAATTTCCTCTCCATGTGCACCTCTCTAGAGTTTTGTGCCATGGGCCCTTAATTATTGTTTTCTACGAGGCCCCTCTTGTGCCCTAGATCACTATAAAAGGGAGCCTTCCTCTCTCATTTTCTCCATCTCATATCTCATCACACAATTTCTCAAGCTCTCAAGTGCAAGCAAGAAAGAAGATCAAGCATTCAATCCTTTAATCCTTCAAGCATCCAATTCATCAAGGAGATCCATTAGAAGCCATTGAAGGATTCAAGCTCTATGGAGCCCTCTTGTTGAAGATCCATTCATTCAAGCCTCTTCCTATTCCAAGATCCATTCAAGATTGGTGTTGAAGATCTAAAGACAATTGATTGGAGACATCCTACATTTGATTCTACATTCATCCATTCTTGTGGATTCAAGGATTCGAATCCTCCACAAGGGTTTCAACTCAGGCAAGGTGAATTGTTCCATTTACTTTGTTTATTCCAGCAATTTCAATTCAATTTCAAAGTTAATTCCTAAATTGGGGTTTGACTGAGGCAAACCCCTTCCCCCCAACAAACAAAACCATTTTTCTTGCAGGTATAGGTGAAAAACTTTAGATCTGAGAGTAGATTTGGATACCCTTTTTGCCGAACTTCTGAGATCTGTGAACAAATTCAGAATCGACCTTCAAAATAAAAATGTAGATCCTGACCTAGTCAGATTTATGGGTTTTGTAGATCTCGCAGTTTCGGTTCAGAATTGGGGAAATCAACTATTTTTTAGATCATTTGACAGGGTTTTCAGCTGGTTCTTTTTCAAAGGTAAGTACCTTTATTTCTTAATTTCAATATTAGTCATCTACATTTACTTTCTATATCAATACAATTTCATGTAAGTGTAAAATATTGGCTTTGGGGTCTCTTTTATGTGCAAGCCATTGCCCTAGGACCCCATCCATATTTTATCCTTTACATTTTGGTGAACCCAACATACTTACTCTCTTTCTTTTTGGTGTTAGATCATTTGTTTTCTTCCCTTAAGATTAGATTTCTTTTATGCTCTTCCATTTACAATTCAAAAATCAAAAAAATTGCAAAATTTCTTCAAAAATACAAAAAACATTTACATTGCTTTGTGGAATTAGATGCCCTATTGTGTTTGATTTCCTTCTCATGCTTATAAGTTTCATTTGAATGCATTAGGGATATATCTAGATTTTTTTTTATGCATTTATTTATTTTTTATCATGTTGCACAAGTTGTTTCAAGTATTTTCCAAACATTCTTCTATAACTTTTAGAATTACACAACATTCTCCTCTTACCTTACCATTGCATGATGTTACACCTAGAAAGACTTTATCTAGTGCGTGTGATGTTGCTTTGTCCTCTTTTGAATTTCCTTGTAAGGATATATTAGAGAAATAATATGACTTTAATCTATCTCTCCATCATATTTCTCCTTACGGAGATGAGTTGAGGATTGATGTTAATTCTTCTCCTAATATATGTCTTTTCTATGAGCCTACTTTAGAACATAATTTACCCTCTAGGGATCCTACGATGTGCTTTATTGGTAGGGATGATGATCCTCCTATTTGGGATGAACCTTTGGATTTGGATGTTGATTACTCTCTTCCTCATGACATCATTATAGATGATCCCTTGGATAAAGACATTGATTTATCCCCTCCTCATGAAGAATCTTTGATACAAGAAGGTGATTTATTAATAGATAGCATATTGATACATGATGATAACTCTTTTCCTAACACACATTTAGACATTTTAGTGAAAGAAGATGATATTATAGATCCTTTACCTCCATTTGAGATTCCTTCTAGTGACGAGGCATTAGTGGAGAATGATATGAATTCCCTTAATGCTCACCCTGTTAGTGATGATCCTATGGAGAATCAAGACCTTAACTCATCTCCTCCTAGGATGTCCTCTTTTCTTCCTTCTTATGAATCTATTTGTAGTGTTGAGACAACTACAATGGTTTATCCTAAACCCTTGTTGACTGTCAAAGGTTGTCCTCACATTACTATCAAAGGTAAACCTATGGAGTCTTTCAATGATCAAGATTCGATAGCTCACACATATCATACAAGGAATAATCCTCAACCTAATCCGATGGTTTCTACTTCTTTGCCACCTTCTCAACCTATTCTTCCTCCTCCACCTCATCTTCCTCATAAGGAGTATGATTTGATAACCTAATTACAAAATACTCTTGCCAAGATTTCTTTATGGGAGCTTCTTCAACATTCACCTACCTACTATGAAGCCTTGCAAAAAGCTCTAGCAACTCTTCCTACTCCACTTCCTAATCAATAGAACATCAATAACTTCTTACAATGCATGCATGCTACCCCGGGTCCTCCTGAAATTGTATTTACTCAAAAGGATTTACCTTCTAAGGAACTTCAAAATTAGTATGATGCTCTTATTGTTGTTGTAACTATCAATAAAAGTATCATTCATAGGACCTTGATTGATAATGGATCAGGCTTAATGTTTGTAGCATGTACATGCTAAAAGCAATTAATGCCGATCTCTAAACTATTCAACCTGATAATGTTCCTATTTGTGGCTTTGATAACATTACTAAGAACACTTTAGGCATCATTACCTTACCTATCAAAGTAGGACCGATCATCCTGAATACACCTATTCATGTTATGCCTGGACCTCTCAATTATAATCTTCTTTTGGATAGACCTTGGTTGCATGAGATGCATGTCGTTCCTTCCACCCTTCACTGTAAACTCAAGTTTATACATAACAATGTGATGTATACACTTCATGCAGATGATGTGCCTAATCCTTGTCTTAATATTCGAACTCACACTACTCCTATTTCTAATAGTAATCCTCCTTCCTTTAATGCTCTTCCTGGTGATGATTGGGGAACCTTGGATTTTACTCCTACCTTTATTGGAGAGTATAAGATTAATGATCTTGATTTTATGAAGAAACAAAGAGAGTTTGAACAATGAGTTTTTACATCTAAACCCCTTTGTAATAGCTTTGTTGCTTCTTCCACCCACAATGAACCTATCAAACCTGCTAATGATGATATAGTGACTACTGAAGTTCCATTGACTTCTTCTGATATGGCTTCTCATTATGGTCCTGGTTATCACTTTCTAGTTAAACAAGGATTTAATGCTCAAGGATGTGGTTAGCATAAATAGGGAATTCAAATGCCCTTACACACTGGGGGGCGTGAGCATTCTTATGGATTGGGATTTAATCCTTGACAATAGATCAATATTAACAACATCTCAAATAACACTTCAAAACATGATGAACCTATGAAAGAATTTGACCAAGAAGTTCTTTTTCTTAAACTCCTTCGAACTAAGATGATTACTAGACCTAAACGCAAAAAGAAATGTAGTTCACACCTGAAGACTCTTCCTTTTTGTTTATATCATAGATTTCATGATCACTCTACTAATGAATGTCAAGCTTTACATTATAAGATTAGGAAGCTCATTGATAGTAATGTTATTCATATATCATGTGACAATGAGTTGTATTTCAATCCTATTTTCTCTAAATAACATCTATGTTCCTATTATGGAGCTCCACATTATCTAAACAATGTTAGCCTAATCCTTGGGGGCTCGTTGTCTTGCATAGTGTTGTGAGTGATATAATAGGTCCCCTTCCATCTTTTTTCCTACACTTGGGGGGCAAGGATGTCATCTCCTTCTTTTCTGTCTTTCTGGGATTCATCTCTTTCCTTGGTTAAGCATTATTTATCTATTATGTGATATCCAATCATACATAAAATTTTTGGTTTGCATTGAGGGTCTTTGTCCTTGATCACAACCTATTTTATTGTTTGACATTGAGTTTCCATGGTGGGTAAATCTCTCACCTTGGAAGCTGAATAATGTGCTATCCCTCACAAGGGTTACTTTTTCACTTCTTGCATGATATCTTTGCATTCGTCCCTTCCATGGCCTCATAAGAGCTGTGACCTTCTTGGCTTGGACTGGGTGTTGTCTAAGGATATTGTCTTGATGTTTAAGAGGGATTTATCCTTGTTTTTTTCTTTCCTTAACATGTCAAAATAGTATGTTTTTGCCATATTAAGGAGGGGGCATATATACGGCCTTCCCTCGTTCTATATTATGTATTTTTGTTCTAACCTTTTGTTTTGCAGCATGCTAAATCTCAGAAGGTAACACACATAAGTTGCTAAATCCTGAAGGGACATGCATTTTCAATTTCAAATATGCTAAATCTTCCGAAGGTAACACACATAAGTTGCTAAATCCTAAGGAGACATGTATTTTTCAAAATTTTTAATATGCTAAATCTTGGAAGGTAACGCACATAAGTTGCTAAATCCTGAAAAGACATGCATCAATATGCTAAATCTTCCGAAGGTAATGCACATAAGTTGCTAAATCTTGAGGAGAAATGCATTTTGTATTCCATGGTGATACAAGAAGGTGGATCCATGGGTACTTTATAAAAGCTGTCAGAAGATGCACTACATACATGCACAAAGTCGCCAGAAGGTGCACAACTTTATGGGGTGACTATCAAGTGTTTTCTTGGTGGTCCATCCTATCCTTTTGTGGTTCATAGTGAGATATACACATCTTACTAGGCGAGCTAACCACTCCTCTCTTCCCTTTTCTATCTTCTTCTAGTGATGTCTCTCTTATTGCAATCTTGGAGTTGACAAAGACTCAAGTCTTTGGGGGCTTGAGGATTCCTTTGTCCCTTTGATTTCTGTAAGATTATCTTTTTCTTTATGATCTCCTTTACCAAGAGTTTGCATCGAGTCCATACTCTTGCTAAAGTGGGGGCTTAATGTATCATCTTAAAATGGAAGCACTTCCATGGTAAGAGCATTTATCCCTCTGAGTAAGTGGTTTGGGGTCATGTCGAATGCCTTGAATGGATATTTGACTTGGATCTAGCTTTTCCCCTTGTTCTACCCCATTTTCCACCTCTTCCTAGCATTTTCCTAGCATTCTGGACCATGAACTTGAGGTTTTTGACCCTAAGGTCAAAGTCAACCTTATGGGGTCAAAGTCAACCTCAATCTTGACTAGGTCAGGATCGACCTTGACCTTGACCTAGTCAGGTTCTAGCTCGATCTTGACTCTATGGTCTGGGATCTTCGGGGTTTGCTTCCGCTTTCGGGATTTCATCAAAATCTTGCATTTTCCCTCTTCGGGGCCACTATTTCTCAGATTAAGTGTCTAATTCTCAAATTAATATTTGAGGTGGACCTTTTTTAATATTTGTATAGGATTCCTAATTTATTATTGGAGATTAGTCTTTCTCGAGCTTTGCACCTAATACTCAAATTAACTTTGGGGTTGGCCTTACCTCGAATTTTGTAACAAGGCTCTTAAATAATTATTTTATTTCTATATTAAGGGTGGTCCCCTCCTAGAGTTTTATGTCAAGACTTTAATTTAATTTCCTCTCCATGTGCACCTCTCTAGAGTTTTGTGCCATGAGCCCTTAATTATTGTTTTCTACGAGGCCCCTCTTGTGCCCTAGATCACTATAAAAGGGAGCCTTCCTCTCTCATTTTCTCCATCTCATATCTCATCACACAATCTCTCAATCTCTCAAGTGAAAGAAAGCAAGAAGATCAAGCATTCAAGCCTTCAAGCATTCAAGCATCCAATTCATCAAGGAGATCCATTAGAAGCCATTGAAGGATTCAAGCTCTATGGAGCCCTCTTGTTGAAGATCCATTCATTCAAGCCTCTTCCTATTCCAAGATCCATTCAAGATTGGTGTTGAATATCTAAAGACAATTGATTGGAGACATCTTACATTTGATTCTACATTCATCCATTCTTGTGGATTCAAGGATTCGAATCCTCCACAAGGGTTTCAACTCAAGCAAGGTGAATTGTTCCATTTACTTTGTTTATTCCAGTAATTTCAATTCAATTTCAAAGTTAATTCCTAAATTGGGGTTTGACTGAGGCAAACCCCTTCCCCCCAACAAACAAAACCATTTTTCTTACAGGTACAGGTGCGAAACTTTAGATCTAAGAGTAGATTTGGATACCCTTTTTGCCAAACTTTTGAGATCTGTGAACAAAGTCAGAATCAACCTTCAGAATAAAAATATAGATCTTGACCTAGTAAGGTACAACCTTGATCCTGACCTAGTCAGGTACAACCTTGAACTTGACTTGGTCAGGTACAACCTTGATTTTGACCCAACATTGACCTAATTCAATCTCAAAAAAAGATTTTTGGGTTTTGTAGATCTCGCAGTTTCGGTTCAAAATTATGAAAATCAACTATTTTTGAGATTGTTTGATAGGGTTTTCAATTGGTTCTTTTCAGAGGTAAGTACCTTTATTTCTTAATTTCAATATTAGTCATCTACATTTACTTTCTATATCAATACAATTTCATGTAAGTGCAAAATATTGGCTTTGGAGTCTCTTTTATGTGCAAGCCATTGCCCTAGGACCCCATACACTATTTTATCCTTTACAAGGCCAATTACTAAATGAAACAATTCTACAAGATCCACAACCAGATCCAATACAATCTTGGCTAGTTTAGCTCTGAAGATAATCAGAAGTTGATGGAAACCCTAAGGCAGATCTAAACTTGAGCTCGCAAGCCTCTAAGCAATCTCCTTGTTCCCAAGTATGCAACCCCTAGCTCTGCTACAAATGACTATTAGATTACAATTTGATCTACAAGAACACAAAGAACTTTTCCACAACTTCTCTCTCAAGCTTCACATTTGAATTCAAGATTTGCTAAGTCTCCTAGTTCTGATCTCCCCAAAATCTCTATCCCTAAACATCTACCCAAGCCCTCCTTAAATACTAATCATCAGCCACAAGTCGGCTGGATGAAACCCTTAACTCCCCAAAACAAATAATTAAATGCCATACAAGTCAGCTTACAAATGTATACAAACATTTAATTCTACATGTCAGCCTAAGACAATGGCTACCAACAATTAATTCACCAAGTCGGCTCAACAAATCACACAGAACTCTAGTCGGCAAGTCTAAATTATCGAGCAACAGTAAAATTACCGAGCACACCAGGCATCACCGAGCACCAATATCGACCGAGCATCGCAAGCATGACTGAGCAACCATTTCACTGAGCACTAGAGACTACCAAGTTCCTTCAGTGATCAAGCTTCCTTCAATGACCGAGGCCGTCAGTCAAGGCTGCAACCAAGTAAAACTGGCCAAAATACAAACACTCCATGCAGTTTATCGAGGACACAGAATGTCCCTATCTTAACCTTGGATGCCCCTGCATCAGACACCCCAGGTTCCAAAAGATGTCATATATGAGAAGAACATCTTTCAGGATTCAACACATAAATCCTGAACGGGTTCATCACATACAAGTCCTCCACCTTTTCTGCTTGCAAAGTCTTCCACCTCAACTTCCTCTGTCTCTTCAAGTCTTTTCTAGATAATGTATAGGTCAATTCTTCATACTAATCATTCATTTTCTCTGGATCCACAACCTCAACTTGGCTACCAATACTTAGGCTTCTCCTATAGAGCATTGCATCCATCAAAGGCATCAATGAAAACTTCCTGTCATTCTTCTCAATAGTAAACACATTTCTGACACAGTCATAAATAGCTCTGCAATCATACTACTAAGGTCTACCGAGCAATATATCACAACTATTCATCTTCACAATGTCACAAAGCACAATATCCTTGTACTGGCCAATCTGAACATCAATGAAGCATTGTTCTCTAACTTCCAAAGCATGAACATCTTGCAACCAGCCAAGCCTATAAGGGCAAGGATGTTTCATTCTACTCAAACCAAGTTTCTGAACCAGGTTCTTAGCAACAAGGTTATTTGTGCTACCACTATCAATAATAACATCACAGAGTTTACCTTCAGTCTTGCATCGGGTCCTAAACAAATTACTCCTCTGACAAGGTTCAACCTTTGTACCAAGCAATGTTCGTCAAAGCGACAAGTTCTCTAATTCAGGTTCATTCTGAATGTTCTCATTTATCACAGCAGTTTGTCAGTCAACCTTCTTTTGTGTACAGTCAAAAGAATAGTGTCCTTCCTCTCCACAGTTATAGAAAGTACCTTTAAAGATAACTCTACTTGTCTTCTTCTTTGGTTCCATAGGTTTCTATTCATCTTTTGCATCAGTCGGTTTCTCCTTCACCGAGTGATCAATATTTTCTTTCCCTTAGGAGTTACTAGGCTATTTCCTCTTCAACTTATCTTGTGCCTTCAGAGCATACTGATAAGCATCTTCAATAGAATCAATCTTCAGCATACCAAGCTCATCCTGAATATTGAACCTCAGACCATTCACATACTGAGCTACCTTTTCCTTACCAAGCTCTCAGTGTCCAGACTAAATAGTAAGTTTGTAGAACTCCTTGGTATAATCTTCAACATAAAATTCCTTCTGCTTCAGATTCTGCAACTTCTTAAACAAGTCAAGCTTATAGTCAACCAATATGAACTTAGCTTTCAACTTATTCACCATCAATCTCCACTGATTGATCTTTGTTTTACCTTCATCTTCTCTATCTCTTTATAGTTCTTTCCACCAAAGAGCAACATGTCCTTTCAACTTTGTCTATGCTAATCTCACTCCAAGAGGATCTTTAATTTCTTCTAGCTCAAAGAAATCTTCAAGTTCACCAATCCAATCAATCAAATTGTCAGGTTTCAAAGTACTAGAGAAAGTAGAAACTTCCATTCGGTAATTACTGAACTGAGCAGCAGGTCTAAGCAACTGAGCAGTTTTGTCTTCACCAGATTTGTTCTTGTTGGTGTTCTTTTTCCCCAAAGGTCAGCTTGGCATCAGGATTGACAGGGCTAGTGTCACATTCACTCAACACTCCAAATATGACAGGAAAAAGGGCCAACTAACAAGGATCAAAGAGAGATCCTTCTACACTTTGAGGTCCACATCACTCAGGTGGGTGTACCTCATCTGCACACTCATACAACTTGTGTCACACTACAGGCCTACAGGTCACTGATTGTGGAATGGTTCTCAAACTCCTAGGTATCTTGTACCTCAATGAAGCCAATATCTCATGCAATAGCCCTACTTGCATGGAGTGAGTATGAAAACTAGAGACCTATCCTAACAACATGAAAGGGAAAAGGTGGGACTGAATGGAAATGATTCTAAAAGGATTGAAAGGACCCCTGAGATGCCCTAAGTCTCTGATAGACCAGTGCCCTGTCCATTAGGCCACAGAGTCAAATACAATACTACAAGGGACAGCTATGAAACAAGAAAATAATATACCCAATGTGTTGATGCCTGACATCAATCACACACCATGACCAAACCTCAACTTAACACCCACCTGTGCATTTAAGCATGTTATTATCCATCAAAGGATTTTGACCCTCCCCTTAGAAGAGACCTATGAAAGGACAATACATTAACCAGCATCCACTGGAAGACAAGCATGACCTATCCTTGATATCTCAGCTCATACATGCATAAACACTAACCCTGAACTAGTTACCTCTGCAAAGATAACTCCACTTGCAAACACGTAGGCAATGCAAATAGACAAATCAAACACCCTTGATGTATGATTAATGCATTCAGAATTGAAATGGAGATAGCTCGGTGACAGTAAGAATAAATTGAGTCCTCATACATAAGATGAATCTATTGCAGCATGCATTGTATTCTCTAAACCAGCAATGGAAACAAAACACCCTATATGTAGAGAGAAGGGGAAATCTGCAGAATAGAACCTTTCATGGAACCAGAAAAAGAACTCTCCACTGGAACCCCTTGAAAATTAGCAAAAAACAACATATATACTCATGGTTACCTTGAAATCCCACACAAGTTAGGATGCAACAAGCTAAGGGTAACCATGGTTAGAGTTTTCCATTAATTAGGCATTTCAAAATCTGATACAATTCGAAAGGAAAACACTAAGTCCTGAATGCAATTAACACTTGATCTTCAATCATGAAAGAATCTCTGAAAGGCACCGAAGATCAATCAAAATTATACAAAATTCAAACTGGAAGTGACCCCGCAACTGCTTTTGGTACATTTCATTTATTCCCCTACGGCAAGACACTCCTCTGCAATCATCTCACACCCTAGAGCACACTGGAGCAGCAGAGAAGATCAGTTTCACCAACTCTGGCCCCTCCTGTCATCAATTTCAGTCCTTTCTAGTCACTGGAAACCTTCACAGAGAAATTTAAATTTGAACCACAACAGCTAAATCCACTCACGGGCTTCATGTTTTGAACCACCCAAGCACCTCGAGCTAACTCCGCAATGGCGATGCCAAACAGTTGTCGCATGATCGCATAGCCCAAAAATGGGCTATGCGAACATGCGACACGCCACTTGCATTACCTTCTCTTAACTGCCGACACCAGACCGTTGCTACACAAGGGCATGTCACATGTTCACAAGCCAGAAAACTGGCTCACGCGAACATGCGACACCCGCTAACATGCACCCTGCTGGCTGTTAAATCACCGCTGAGATACCCCAACCTGGGCCCGTGTTCAAATCGACCATCCCGCCAGCTCGGACCAATCAGAAACTGCCATGACCTCACCTGCCAATGGGACCACCAACAAATACAGATGGGCCCCAGGGACATGTGGCACCCTGTCGCATGATCGCATAGCCCGGAGATGGGCTACGCGAACATGCGACCACTCGCAGACCGCAACCTTGCTGCAACCACCACCGCATGGAGTTGACAAAAAATGTCAATCGCATGATCACATAGCCTTGCAAAAGGCTATGCGAACATGCGACTAATCACCAACATACCACCGCCACTACCTGCCATTAAGTTGCGGTCCCACCAAGAAAATCCACCTCAGCATCGCAGACATGTGTCACCTGGTCGCATGATCACATAGCTAAAAACTAAGCTATGTGATCATGCGATAGCCAACCCAAAGCCTCCACATCATTGCCTCAGACCACGGAATAGCAACCACCAACTGCGAAGAGCCGGGATCCATGCGAACAAATGGCAAGTGGTCGCATGATCGCATGTCAGAAAAGTCTGACATGCGGCCATGTGACAGCCAATAAGGATATACCAACTATCACCTCCTCTGACACCGGGCCCAGGAAGATAAAGCTGAGAACCTTAGGAAAAATATTAAAATTGCAAGGTGCAATTGTGGACTTAGGAAAAATAAAGGGACCTGCTGGAGAGAAAGACTAACTGTGAACCGGGGTGATGTGGAAACTAAAAGGCACGTGCAGAAGAGGTGTTTAAGTGACTCACAAAAAAGGTAACACACGGAAAGAATAAAGCTAGGGCACTTTTGAGTTTTGAAACCTAACGGCTAGATTCTGGATGTTTTGCCTAAGGTTTAACCAGGGAGCAGAAAAATCATTGCAGAGAGCAGGGGAAAGACCAGGAGCCATGAAATTTTTTTCACATGCTAACAGTGGCTCTATCTGAGGATGTATGCCTCTTGCAGGCATGGCAAGGATTCAAAATCACTGGGAGAGTAGACCAACCACTGGACAAAAATATGGAACCCAAAAACGTAGGGAACAGGAAGGAAAAGCACACAATAGGAAAGGGAAAGATATTTACAGAATTTACAAGTATGTACAACCAGGCACATGGCCTCAAAAGAAAACCAGTGACCCTCCTGCATCAAAAATCTGGTTTTCATCCACATATGCAACCAACCACCCGAAAATTTCATGACCACCTTGCTGCAAACATATGCGAATACTCATGGGCTAAAGAATGAAACTATGCTGATCACTACCGATGCTCTTCCAGTCACAACCCTCATACTCACATTCATATTCCAAGAAGTAGGGAACATCATCTACTTCATCCTGCTGGCTGGAAGCAAAAATTTGATCTAGTAATGCATCAGAAAATAAAACATACTGAGCATCATGCATTACAATAGAATTACCTGGCTGAAAAGGACATGAATCCTCTGGTTTACCTTCATATATTACTTCAACCGCTAAGCAACCTGGTTCACCAATGATGTCCTCACTGACTGGATCATGAACCAAGTGAAGGTCCTCTTTAAAATTTCTATGACAGGGGAACACTGCATCATCATTTTCACCAAAAGGATTTTTGTCCCAATAATTGAAGACTAGATCCTCAACACTATCACACTCAGTATCATATTTAGCAGAAATAGGGAAAGGGTTTGAACAAGAAATTTGTTCATCACTGTAATCTTGATGACAGAAAAACACACTATCATGTCCTTCTACTTCTCTTTCTGCAGAGTCACTACTAGAGGGGGGACCTAATATACATGGATCTTCATGGTCACTTTGAACACTGGCCTCATTATTAGTGTCAAAGTGTATATCACAGGGGAGCTACAAATCAAAGCCTACACAAGGTGCATACCTTTGGAAGTGTTCAGCCAAGAGTGCTGAAATCACTTCACTACTCAGTGGACTTTGAGCTTCATTTTCTTCTTCATCAACTACATCCTTGTCATTGCAAACATCATTTTTATCCAAAATAAGAATGGAGACGTCTGGCCTTAGATCATCATGTGTGAATAAATCAATTCAGGAATCATCATCTGCATCATATTCAATATCTTCCCTTTCACACAAAACATCATCAATCCGGGACAAGAAAATTGCCCTCTCATATTGACAAGAAGAAAAATCTGTAGACAAAAAGGGAATATTGCTATCCTCAGATTCATCTTCAACATCCTCATATGCACTGATCTCAGAATCAGCTTCACAATCAACACTCTCTGCATAGTGAGAATCAACATCAGAAACACTGGCCTCCTCATGAACAACATCAGGAGCCACCAGTCTTAGCAATCTTATGTCCTCTACTAACTGCTAGTTCACCATTTTCAACCTCGCTAATTCTTTCTTGAGAGAAGAAACTTTATCAAAATACTCAAAAAACTTAGCTCTCAACACATCCCAAGAAGGGATTGAACATGAAGGCAAGGACAAGAACCATTTCCTTGCACCATTAGAAAATGTGTGCACAAATAACCTCATGGAAACATCTTCATGTTCAACATCCATATCTCCAAAAACACCCATGACAACATCAACATCCTGGCTTGCAGAAATAGATCCACCAGCCATGAATCCTAGAAAGCACTTCCCATCCTCAGTAGAGAACTCATTAGGGGCACCTTCAATGCCATCAAAACAAAAGGGCCTATATTCCTCCATGAGGAACTGCCCACTACAACTCATCCCTCTACAACATTGCTACACACTTGATAGGGAGACATTTTCAATAAGAGAATACCTAAAAGTTTTGCAGCAGAAATCTTGTTGACTGAAAGGTAGGGCAGATCTAGAGCTCACCTTGTGGCTCCATCAGGTTCTTTGTAGTGTAGAGTCACCACCTCCTTGAGAGGAAAAATAATTCATTGTTTCTTCTTCCAACCAACACAAAACTACACCAGGTATACACATGCACTGTTCATCAGAAAATGCACTGATTAAACAGAGATAAATCAGAGCCGCCACTCACAACTAGGTGAGAAAATTTTGCAAATGCTATTTTGTATATCTGACTCTTTTTTTTCAACCAAAACTCTAGGATAATCTAGCCAAGCAAGGGAGCTTGTTGTCCTTTACTTCTTCCCCAACAGAGTCACCATCTTGTTAGTGACTCGGATGGGCCAAACCAATCTGGTCAAAATATATGATATTGCAAAATTTATAACCATAACCAGAGCTCCTTAATAGGTTTTCCTTATGTTCTCCCTAGCAGAGTTGCCATCTTGTTGGTGTTCTTTTTTCTCAAAGGTCAGCTTGGCATCAGAATTGATAGGGCTAGTGTCACATTCACTCAACACTCCAAATCTGTTAGGAAAAAGGGCCAACTAACAAGGATCAAAGAGAGATCCTTCTACACTTTGAACTCCACATCACTCAGGTAGGTGTACCTCATCTGCACACTCATACAACTTGTGTCACACTACAGGCCTGCAGGTTGCTGATTGTGGAATGGTTCTCAAACTCCTAGGTATCTTGTACCTCAATGAAGCCAATATCTCATGCAATAGCCCTACTTGCATGGAGTGAGTATGAAAACCAAAGACCTATCCTAACAACATGAAAGGGAAAAGGTGGGACTGAATGGAAATGATTCTAAAAGGATTGAAAGGACCCCTGAGATGCCCTAAGTCTCTGATAGACCAGTGCCCTGTCCATTAGGCCACAGAGTCAAATACAATACTACAAGGGATAGCTATGAAACAAGAAAATAATATACCCAATGTGTTGATGCCTGACATCAATCACACACCATGACCAAACCTCAACTTAACACCCACCTGTGCATTCAAGCATGCTATTATCCATCAAAGGATTTTGACCCTCCCCTTAGAAGAGACCTATGAAAGGACAATACATTAACCAACATCCACTCGAAGACAATCATGACCTATCCTTGATATCTCAGCTCATACATGCATAAACACTAACCCTGAACCAGTTACCTCTGCAAAGATAACTCCACTTGCAAACACGTAGGCAATGCAAATAGACAAATCAAACACCCTTGATGTATGATTAATGCATTCAGAATTGAAATGGAGATAGCTCAGTGACAGTAAGAATAAATTGAGTCCTCATACATAAGATGAATCTGTTGCAGCATGCATTGTATTCTCTAAACCAGCAATGGAAACAGAACACCCTATATGCAGAGAGAAGGGGAAATCTGTAGAACAGAACCTTTCATGGAACCAGAAAAAGAACTCTCCACTGGAACCCCTTGAAAATTAGCAAAAAACAACATATATACTCATGGTTACCTTGAAATCTCACACAAGTTAGGATGCAACAAGCTAAGGGTAACCATGGTTAGAGTTTTCCATTAATTAGGCATTTCAAAATCTGATACAATTTGAAAGGAAAACACTAAGTCCTGAATGCAATTAACACTTGATCTTCAATCATGAAAGAATCTCTGAAAGGCATCGAAGATCAATCAAAATTCTACAAAATTCAAATTGGAAGTGACCCCGCAACTGATTTTGGTACATTTCATTTATTCCCCTACGACAAGACACTCCTCTGCAATCATCTCACACCCTGGAGCACACTGGAGCAGCAGAGAAGATCAGTTTCACCAACTCTGGCCCCTCCTGTCATCAATTTCGGTCCTTTCCAGTTGCTGGAAATGTTCATATAGAAATTTGAATTTGAACCACAACGGCTAAATCCACTCGCGGGCTTCATGTTTTGAACCACCCAAGCACCTCAGGCTAACTCCGCAATGGTGATGCCAAACAGTTGTCGCATGATTGCATAGCCTGAAAATGGGCTATGCGAACATGCAACACGCCACTTGCATTACCTTCTCTTAACTGCCGATGCCAGACCATTGCCACACAAGGGCATGTCACATGTTCACAAGCCAAAAAAATGGCTCACGTGAACATGCGACACCCGCTAACATGCACCATGCCGGCTGTTAAATCACCACTGAGATACCCCAACCTGGGCCCGCATTCAAATCCACCATCCCGCCAACTCAGACCAATCAGAAACCACCATGACCTCACCTACCAATGGGACAAGCAACAAATACAGATAGGCTCCAGGAACACGTGGCACCCTATCACATGATCGCATAGCCCGGAGACGGGCTACGCGAACATGCGACCACCCGCAGACCACAACCTTGCCGCAACCGCCACCGCAACTGCCACCGCATGGAGTTGATAGAAAATGTCAGTTGCATGATCGCATAGCCTTGCAAAAGGCTATGTGAAGATGCAACTAACTGCCAGCAAACCACTGCCACTACCTACCATTAAGTTGCGGTCCCACGAAGCAAATCCACCTCAGCACCGTGGACACGTGTCACTTGGTCGCATGATCACATAGCCAAAAACTGAGCTATGTGATCATGTGATAGCCAACCCAAAGCCACCACATCATCGCCTCGGACCATAGAACAACAACCACCAACTGCAAAGAGCCAGGACCCATGCAGACAGATGGCAAGCAGTCTCATGATCGCATGTTAGAAAAGTCTGACATGCGGCCATGCGACAGCCAATAAGGATATGCCAACTGTCACCTCCTCTGACATCGGGCCCAGGAAGATAAAGCTAAGAACCTTAGGAAAAATATTAAAATCACAGGGCGCGATTGCGGACTTAGGAAAAATAAAGGGACCCATAGGAGAGAAAGACTAACTGCGAATTGGGGTGACATGGAAACTAAAAGGCACATGCAGAAGAGGCGTTTAAGTGACCCACAAAAAAGGTAACGCGTGAAAAGAATAAAGCTAGGGCACTTTTGAGTTTTGAAACCTAACAGCTAGATTCTGAATGTTTTGCCTAAGGTTTAACCAGGGAGTAGAAAAATCATTGCAGAGAGCAGGGGAAAGACCAGGAGCCATGAAATTTTTTGCACATGCTAACAGTTCCTCCGATCATCACCACTAGATCTAGCAATTTCAAATTCTTCAACAGCTTCTTCATAGCCATCCTCAGTAAAAATATTTTGAGGTATACCAACAATAGTTCTCATGATCTTGATGACCATATAATTCTTTATCAATTCCAACTCAGATCTAAAATCTGATTTCACCTTCTCTATGATCCAGGATTCAACATTATCACAAAGATCTGAAATAACTCTAGGGTCTAGTCTTCTCGGAGGCATCCTTAAAGATAAGAAAAATCCTCTGCAACAAACCCTAACCGGCCACCTTGTGATAATTTCCAAGCTGCAACAAGTCATATCTCAACCTGCAACCTTGTAAACAACTAGGGCATAATTTCACAAGTTCAGTGCTTCAGATTTGCAATCCAGATTGCACATAATCTCTGTTTCAATAAGATCAACTTCACAAGATCAGCCTTGCTAGGTCAAACTTCTGCTCCAACAAGATCAACTTTCAATCCAACAGGAACAAAACTTCTCTCTGATACCACCTTATGTAGTCAAGGATGGTAGATCCAATGAAGGACAGTCCAAACCTTGCAGCCAAAAGAATTACACAGTGGTTTACTCAACACAATAGTCAACACCATAAATGTTTCAAGTAATTTTCTTTAACATGCCCAGCTGTAAGGCCTTCCAAGTTAGGGCCAATTACCAAATGAAACAATTCTGCAAGATCCACAACTAGATCCAATACAATCTTAGTTAGTTCAGCTTTGAAGATAATCAGAAGCTGATGGAAACCCTAAGGTAGATCTAAACTTGAGCTCGCAAGCCTCCAAGAAATCTCCTTATTCCCAAGTATGCAACCCTAGCTCTGCTACAAATGACTATCAGATTACAATCTGATCTACAAGAACACCAAGAACTTTTCCACAACTTCACTCTCAAGCTTCACATCTAAATTCAAGATCTGCTAAGTCTCCCAGTTCTGATCTCCCCAAAATCTCTGTCCCTAAACATCTACCCAAGCCCTCCTTAAATACTAATCATCAGCCACAAGTCGGCTAGATGAAACCCTTAACTCCCCAAAACAAATAATTAAATGCTATACAAGTCAACTTACAAATGTATACAAATATTTAATTCTGCATGTCGACCCAAGACAATGGCTACCAATAATTAATTCACCAAGTCGGCTCAACAAATCACACAGAACTCCAGTCGGCAAGTCTGAACTACTAAGCAACAGTAAAATTACCGAGCATGCCAAGCATTGCCAAGCACTGTAGGCATGATCGAGAAACCATTTCACTGAGCACTAGAGACTATTGAGTTCCTTTAGTGATTGAGCTTCCTTCAATGATCGAGGCTGTCGGTCAAGGCTGCAACTGAGTAAAACTAGCCAAAACACAAACACTCCATGTAGTTTGCCGAGGACATAGAATGTCCCTATCTTAACCTTGGATGCCCCTACATCACGTGCATCTTTGAAATTATTTCACATAATTCTTTGAAAAAATTCTATAAAACTTCAAATATGATCCTAAAAAAATCCATAAAAATCAAATACGAAGCTGAAAAATAACTAAAAAAGCATATAAAGTCCTAGCAAAATCCTAAAAATTGTAAAAAGTTTTGAAAATATTAAAAAAAATCAAATAATGTCCTGAAAAAATCCTAAAAAAAATCAATAAAATCAAATATGAAGTTGAAAAAAATCCCTAAAAATCAAATAATGTCTTGAAAAAAGCAAAAAATCAAGTATTTTTAAAATCCTAAAAATCTTAAAATATATATATATTTTAAAATTATGTAATAAATTGGTACATAATCATATTTCCTTGTTTTAAATAATATATCTCTCGTGACAAGACAAATATTTGAGAAGACGCAATCTGAAGAATTGTGAAACATTGCACTTAATAAAATCATGCATCAATAGAAAAACTATCCAATCACGACAACAATCAATTAGATCAAACTTGTCCTATCAATCAATGTTCAACAACATCAATTTGTTATTTATCAAACCTATCACTTGTCTTATACAAGGTGTAGTATACTCAAAGTTCTAGACGGTATATGTCTTAGATGGGGTAGTTCATTCTTGAAACTAGACACTATCACCATCATCAAACAAAAAAAACTTTTAATTTTGACAACTTGATGAGAATGGTTGTTGGATTTCTTGGTTTAGTGAGTCTTATCTTTTATTGATTTATCATTTGATCATGTCCCTATGCTACTCCAGGATATCACTGAGTGATGAGAGTTGCTGGGATGGTTCATTGTCATTTATTTTTGTTTTGTCTTGTTGGTAGATCTTATGAGATTCTAGGGCATTACATTAATATGGGTCAAGAAAGATGAGATCATTCTCTACCTACATTATGTTTTTTTCACACAAATAGATCACATTATCATCCTGGATTTTTGTGCCATGGTGCAGTGCATCTATTTTTCTAAATTAAATAAAGCTCTCATGACATAAAATATACTTATGAAAAAAAATTTCATCATTATTAACTATTTTCCATCTAATTTTATCCTTTTACTAACATTCCTTCCATTAGTCCTTGCCATCATTCTCTTTTCAAACAATTTTCCTTGAATCGATTTCCACCCAATTTTTTAAGGGGCCATCCTACCTCCCTTCTATGAATCCATTGGAACATGATCCTTTATTTTTCTTTGAACCAATGCTAATAATCGCATTGTCTCAAAGAGGGGCAAAATGTAGACACCTAAAAATAGTTCACACTCCTTTTTAACATGTCTTCTATCTTGTGACATTTCTCATTTGATCAATTACTAATATTTCTCACATTTCACATCATAACCTTGATCTCTTTGGCCGAATCAATCAAATTCAAAATATAATTTGAATCGGTCCTTGTCGATCCTAAACGTCCTTAAATCGATCCTAAATATTCGTAAACATTCCTAAGCATTCCTAAAATGATCTTAATCGATCCTAAAAAAGGTTAAACCTTCCTAAATCAATCCAAATTAGTCCAAGATCATTTTGATTGCATTCAATCATTCTCAAGTCAACTCTATGGCATTATCAAATTTTATCGATGCCTCCTCATCATTATCATCATCATTATCCAATGGCATTGTCAAAGTTCATTGATGCGTCATGATGATGATGATGATGATCCTCTTCGTCATTGTCATCATCATCATCATCATCATCATCATCATCATCTTCATCATCGTCGTCATCATCATCATTGTCATCATCATCATCATCATCATCATCATCATCATCATCATCATCATTGTCATTGTCATCGTCATCGTCATTGTCATCGTCATCATCATCATCATCGTCATCATCATTGTCATCCTCATTGTCATCCTCATTGTCATCGTCATCGTCATCGTCATCGTCATCGTCATGATGATGATGATGATCCTCTTCGTCATTGTCATCATCATCATCATCATTTTCATCATCGTCATCATCATCATCATCGTCATTATCATCATCATCATCGTCGTCGTCGTCATCGTAATCGTCATTGTCATGATCATCGTCGTCATCATCATCATCATCATCATCATCATCATCATCATCATCATCATCATCATCATCATCGTCATCGTCATCATCATCGTCATCATCATCGTCACCACCACCATCACCGTCACCGTCACCATCATCGTCATCGTCATCGTCATTGTCATCGTCATCGTCATCATCATCATCATCGTCATCATCATCATCATTGTCATCCTCATCTGTTAGAGTAATAAAGTGTTTGCTTATTAATTAAATCATGTTTGATTTAATTATTAAGTCACTTATTATCTCTTTCTACTTAAGCTAAACTTTAGGCATATAATAATTAATTGCTTTATTAATTATTATTGTTCAACCTAGGTTTTACCTTTTTAGGGTTTCAGATCTCCTTTTATAAGGATTGATCTCCTTTGTATTCACAACAGATTGTAACAGATGATTCATTATTGAATTGCAACTTTTGTTTTTGCACATCAAAATGATTTCTCCTCTCTCGTGGATCAATGCATTCAGTCCTCCATAACTTCTTGCTTCTTCTCTCTCTTTCTATGACAGGTGTTTGCATGCAGGTGTTCTTGGGAGCTGTGGATTGTTTACTCATCAACTCTAATATGGTATCAGAGCTTCAGATCTATTTGCCCCTATCCTCTTTCTGAGAGATTTGACCGTGTTCGTCAGATCTACATTTTCAGAGGGTTTTTTGTCAGATTTGGGGGGGACATCTTTTACTGGTCATCTTGGCTTCAAATGGGACTCACGATTGCGTTCACAACATCCAAGAACCCCTAGATCCATATAAAATTTATCCAATTTGGACAAAGTTGGAATCCCGTGGCAAATTTTTTTTGCAATCTACCTTGGCACAGATCCCGAGGTAGTCACTATTTTTTAGAGCATTTCTATTCCAAATGGTTAGAATAACTAAGAGGGGGGTGAATTAGTTAGATAAGTTATCCTACAGTCCCAAATACGAAGATGTAACACTCAAAACAATTCCAATAAATTCTACAGCTCGGTAACATAAACTATTAAACTATATGTGCCTTTTACTGATTACCAGTTAATTAATTCACTATGATTATCGACCAAATCAAATATGTAGTATGTAAAGTATGACAATAAAATAATCATCACATAAACACATAACACAATGATTTAACTTGGAAACCCTGCTAAGGGAAAAACCACCTGGGACCGGTAACCCAAAATAAATTTCACTTTTCTAAAGTGAGCTCGGTGAAGAGCCAACCCTCTTAAAGGTTACAAACACACTGTTAGATGTGACCTTGTTAGAGGATTTAAGACTAACATTTAACTTTCGACCAACATTCACTATGGGGTCAATAAGATAACAATGTACATTCCTTGAATGACATAGGGGCATGACATAAGATGGTTAAGTCCACTTGGTTAAGAGATTTTTCTATATCAATGGTTAAACTGAAACAGTTGTTGATCTGATTACAATACAACTTAATTTGCAGATGTTCAGATCTATTCTAAGCCCATACAAATCATCTGATCAATATTTTAATTCACTTCCTCAACTTACTCTCACTCGGTATTAGCTTTCTGACGCTCGGTATTATTTTATAGTTTGGTTCTCCTTCAACCAGTCTAATCAGGCATGCATGAAACTGCATTCACGTGAAATCTTTGTAGTCTTCTTTCTTCCGGCATAGTTTCAACAATGAAACCTATATCTCTTATATAGACTGATAAACCATTTTCATATCAACCATCAGATTTTGCCACTTATCCTTCTTCGTTGATTTTGCCTCTTAAACCTTCCTTAGTAGTTGTGTCCATAACACGTTTCAATTCCATCCTTTAGATCTTCTTTGAATTTTGTCAGTCGTAGATCTCATAACAAAATTTATCCTCAATCTCAAAATCATAACAATTTCCAGCTCATCATTTTCTGTCAGCTAAACTAAGCATTTAATACTTTCATCCATACTTAGTTAACAAAGAAATACGTCGGCGAACACAAGCTCGGTTAATACTATCACTTGGTATACACTACACCGGCTCAATGTATACTGAAGTGCTTCATTTACCGACCACATTGCCTTGTGCAATTTGCTTCCTTCTTCATAATAGATTAATGCAACATAATCAAGTCAACAATATGAGATCATAGACTCATCAATAAGTTACCCAAAGTATTCCTTATCCTCATCTGTCATATCCATCTCTCTTCATGTAGCTATCTCAGTTCTTCATCTTTTCTCTCTTCTTTTACAAATGCTTAGATGCTTGTAACTATCATGATAAGTACTGTCAAAACTAGTTGACATCAATAAGAACATAATGACTGATTTAATTATCTTACATATCATTTTAGTAACTCGGCGATCTCCTAATCACTGATCTTCAAGTTATTCAAGTATTCAATTAGTTGTAGTTCATCAATCTCTCCCTTTGGCATTGATGGAAACACAAGCAATATGAGATATGCCATGCACATACCAAACATGTATTCTACAACTATGTAAGTAAATGTTGTAGCTCGATAAGCTCTCCCTAGCTTGATATTTAATATGTTTAATCACTACGTTACATAACAACATTACAGGTGCAGACTCTCCTCTATGGATTTGATCTTTTTAGCTCTCAGATTCCTTCTGTTCTTAGCAACAAATCTCTCCCTGACTTTCTCAAATTATCTCTCCCTTTGACAATAATGCCAAAGAAAAACATAAAACATACAACTCTGCAATAGCCAAGTAACTCTCTGTTGTTCGGTGTAGACAATGTATCTCTGTATACTGATATGAAAATCTCTGTTCTAGCTCCTCAAATCTTTCACAACCTTAGACATGATCCAAAGTGTGAACTATGTTGCATTAACACGAATGATCTTTTGATGAGATTAGGCTGATGCAACCTCCATATCACATTAGTGATCAGTAGACAAGGGACGAACCCCAAGTCTAGTCCTCAAGTATTCAAAAGTGTCCTTCGGTAGAGGCTTGGTAAAAATATTAGCAAGTTGCTCCTTTGATGTGACATATTCCAGTTTGACTTGCTTCTCATGTACTTGTTCTCTTAAGTATTGGTACTTAATTGAAATATGCTTTGTCTTCGAATGTATTATAGGATTCTTAGAAATATTTATTGCACTAGTGTTGTCACAATATATAATCACCGGCTCAGTGATTACCTTATTCATCCCTTCCAACACTTGTTTCATATAAGAAATGTTTGAATAGTTTGTAGCAGCATCAACATACTCTACTTCACTAGTAGACTGAGAGATACAAGGTTGTTTCTTACTTGTCCAAGTTACAAGTCTTTTACCAAAGAAAAATGCTCCTCTGGTTGTGCTCTTTCTGTCATCTATATTTCCAGCCCAATTTGTGTCGGTGTAAACTCTTAGTTCAAATTTTCTTCCCTTGGGATACCATATACCATAATCCTCTACTTTCTTCAGATATCTCAAGATTCTTTTCACTGCAACCATATGTGAATCCTTTGGATTGGCAAAAAATCTAGCCACAATCCCCACTACATGTGCAATATCAGGCCTACTATGTACAACATATATCAATTTACCAATCATAGATCAGGTTAATGTCTGATTTACCTCTGTAGATTCATCATCTTTTGTCAATTTGCAGCCTGTAACCATCAGTGTTCCTACTGGTTTAGCATCTTCCATGCCAAATGTTCTCAATACTTCCTTAATGTACTTTGATTGTGTGATGAAAATTCCATCATTCTACTGAATAACCTGCAAGCCTAGAAAGAATTTAATCTCTCCAAACATTGACATTTCAATTTCCTTTTTCATCTCATTAGCAAATGATTTACAAATATGATCTTGTCCTCCAAAGATTATATCATCCACAAATATTTTAGCAATCAAAATAGTATCATCAGATCCTCCTTTCATGTACAAATTGTTGTTTTCACTAGTTCTTACAAAATTGATACTTAAAAGATAAGTATGTAACCTTTCATACTATGCTCTTGGTGCTTGCTTTAATCCATATAAAGCTTTGTGCAGTCTACATACCATGTCTTTCTGATTTAGATCAACAAACCCTTCTAGTTGTTTTATGTAGACCTCCTCCTCTAGTATTTCATTTAGAAAAGATGACTTAACATCCATTTGATGCTGGGAAAAAATGGAGCAAGAGTGAGAGGGAGGAGGAGGAGGAGGAGGAGAAAGAGTGGGAGAAAAAAATTTGAATTCGAAGCAAGACGGGAATCTAGATGTTCCTGGTTTTGCTGCTGATTTTGTGCCTAAATCTAGAAATGTTGGGGTTATTGAGATTATTTCAGCTGACACTACTGAATGAACCTTGTCAGATAAGGGGGAAAGTGCTAGTGGGTCAAGCCTGGCCCAGCCCAGCAAGGATAGCGGTCCTATCTTGGGACTAGAGGTGGAAAAGGCTGATACCTCTGAGAAAGGCGAAGGGTCAATAAAACAATAAGAAGATTCCTCACATGGAGGGAACTTGAATTGAGGTAAATGGAAATGGTTGGGCCTTTTTGGGGTCAAACAAACTGGAAAATATTCTTTCCCTAAGGTTGATATTGTTTCAGATCCGTTAAAGGGGGAGATAGGTATAAACATTCCTGACCAAATCATAGACCATACTGTTTCTATGATGGCTTCTATGTTGATAGGCAATTTTACAAGTCCTAGACTGAATATTGATCTAGTGAGAGCCTTTACCTTCCAGAAGTAGAAACTTAAAGGACAGGTGGATGTTACAGCTATGCCTAAAGGATTTTTTTCCTTTGTGTTCTCCAATGGAGAAGATCTTTCTAAAGTGTTGTGTGATGGCCCTTGGATGATTGGTAAATCCTCTTTATCATTGCAGAAATGGTCAACGAACTTGGATTATAATGAAAGTTTCTTTATCTTTGCACTTGTCTAGGCAAGACTACTTGGATTACCCTTGAAATATTGGCATGAGGACATACTGGTGGCTTTAGCTGGTTCCTTTGGTGAACTGCTAATGATAGATCCGATGACAGTGGCCTGATCTAGACAAGTGTTTGCTAGGATTTGTGTTAATATCTAGCAAGACACTGAGCTACCCCAAGTAATAACCCTTAACTCAAAAGTTGGCAAGTGGAGACAAGAAATAGAATATGAGTCAACACCTTTTGTTTGCTTCACCTGTAAAAAGGATGGCCACTGGGCTAAGCATTGTCCCCTGAAGACTTCTACAGAAAAGAAAGATTAGGAGTCAAAGATATCAAAGAAATGGGAGTGGAGAAAAAAAAAGGGGAAACCCAAAAACCCCCAGCTGACCAGAACCCTTGTTCTAACACAGAGGAGAAGTAGGCCTCCCCTCAAAAGGAGATGGAAGAAACATAAGAACAAAAGGAAGCATCACCTCATAATGAGACAAATAAATTACAGGAACAATCATGGTCAATCAACTCTTCTGAGGAGACCATGGATCTTTCAAATGATTTAGTTCCTTAGCTGATATCTAGGGTTGAAGATAGTTTGGATTCAACAAAGGGGAGGGATTCCTAGCTAGGTCTTTTGGGGACTACTAAAGAACTGAAAGCTTTAGATCAAATCAGCAATGAAGCCTTGAATGCTGATATTTTAGAGTCTGAATCAAGGCAGGATCAGCTCAAAGGACAAAATGATGACTCTGAAATAGTGGAAGTAGAGCAAAATAAGAACCCTTGGATACAAGTTAAGAAAAATCCTCCAACGAGAAAAGGGTCTAGTCCCCAGCCTAGAATGGAACACTATAAAGACCAGACTCCTTTATTAGGAAAAAATAGTTCAAGGGTTTCATTAGGATGTTGGGCATCTAAACCAAGCAAAAAGGGGGGACAAATCAAACATGGAGGCATCCAGACAAGAGGATAACAACAAAAGGCAGATATTGGAACCCCCAAAAGAGAAAGAGGAAGAGTATTTGAAAAGGAACAAAGAGAGATGGAAGAAAAATAGAACATAAGGGATGGAAGACAACTCACCATCGATCGGGTCTGCTCCCCAAACCTTAAATGAAGATTTTATCTTGGAATATCAGAGGTTTAAATAGTCCTCACAAACAAGATGTTGTAAGGAATTTAGTTAGAGATTCTAATCCTGACATTTTTCTTATTCAAGAAATTAAAATGGTTAAAGACAAGATAGCTAAAATCAATATGTTAAACCATGGTGAGAAGTTTGGTAGTGACTCAGAAGGAGCCTCTGGTGGCTTGGCCATTCACTGGAACTCTAAGTGTTTTTACTGCATCCTATTGAGAGAGGACAAGAACTTCCTAGTAGTCAAAGTAAGAAGCATTAAGGATAACTTTTCATGGACTCTGATTAATCTGTATGCCCCTAATACTAAATTAGGTAGACTCAAACTTTGGAAAAGGATTCATGATCTTAGGAAAGATTATCCAGATGAGAACTGGATGATGATGGGAGATTTTAACACTCCTCTGAAAGAAGTAGAAAAAGAGGAGGAAACAATACCCAAGTGGAAAGCAGGGTTGACCTTATGGAATTTATTAGTAATGAAGGCTTGTTGGATGTTGATCTAGAAGGTATTGATTATACTTGGACTAATAGGAGAGTGGGTGCTGAACTTATCCAGGTTAAGCTTGATAGGGTCCTCCTTTCTCAAGAGTGGTATGCTAAGTTTTCTTGCACCGTCTCTTCTCTCAACTATATTGGCTCAGACCACTACCCCATTTCCTTTCTTGCTAACCCCTTCAGTGGGAAAGGAAATTCCCCATTCAGATTGGGAAAAATGTGGCTGGCTCACCCAGATTTTGAAAATAGAATCAAGGAATGGTGGAATATTAAAGTGGAAGGAAAAGCAATGTACCAAGTGGCTAAAAAAATGGAAAATGTTAAAGAAAAAGTTAGACAATAGAATAAGGATGTCTTTGGTGATATATTCCAAACCAAAAGTAAGTTTCAAATTGACTTAAAAGAAATTCAAGATAAGATTCAAAGTACTGGATTGACTTAAGAAATGAGAAAAGAGGAAAATAAAGTTCTTGTAGACTATCACAATATTATAATGAAAGAGGAGACCTACTGGAGACAGAGATCTAGATCTCTTTGGATGAAAGCAGGAGACAAAAACACTAGATTTTTTCACCTTACAGTAATGAAGCATAAAGTAATGAACATAATTAATTCTCTTGTTACTACCAGGGGTACTTTAGCTAAAGAGGAGGAAATAAGGGAATAAATGATGGGCTATTATTCTTCTCTTCTCTCCAAAGAGAAAGATATAAATCAAGGGAATCAAAACTCCTTGCTAATATCCATTCCCTCACTATTGGACTCTAAGGATAACGATTTTCTTAAATCTATTCCTAAGGATGAAGAAATTAAAAGGGCTATTCACTCTTTCGAAGGAGAAAAATCCCCTGGTTCAAATGGTTTCCAAATGTTTTTCTTCCAATATTTCTGGAGTATCATTGGGAAAGATGTGTGCAGGGCTGTGAAAGAGTTCTTTGGTTCTAAATCTATTCTTACAGAACTTAACTCCACTTTTATAGCCCTTATTCTGAAAAGAACGAGAGCTAATGCTGTGGACAGCTTTAGGCCTATCCATCTTTGTAAATCACTGTATAAGATTATGTCAAAGGTCCTCACTACTAGGATTTTAAAGCTCCCCCCTCACCTCATCTCTCCCCAAATGAATGGCTTTGTCCTAGGGAGACAAATTTTGGATTCTATTATGGTTGTACATGAGAATATCCATTCATTGGAGAAATTTGGGAAACAGGGCTTCTTGATGAAGCTTGATTTATCCAAAGCCTATGATAGAGTGGACTAGGAGCTATTGTCCAAAATTATTTACGCTTTTGGTTTTGAACATGGAGTGGTCAAACTTATTATGCAATTGGTTACTATGGTTTCCTCCTCTGTGATTGTGAATGGTGGCTCCTCTCCCTTCTTCAAACCCTTTAAGGAGTTGAGGCAAGGAGACCCTATCTCCCCTATCCTTTTAACCATAATGGCTGAAAGCCTTGGGAGATTAATTAAAAACTAGGTTACTCAAGGGCAGATCTCTGGCCTGCAACCTTCTTCAGTAGAGCTTAAATGTTCTCACAAATAATTTGTTGATGACATGATTCTTATGGAGGAATCTACTGTCAAAGAGGTGAGGAATTTTAAAAAGGCCCTCAATGTTTACTCTAATGCTTCTAGTCAACTTATAAACTGGGATAAAAGTTTCCTGTATTTTTTAACACCTTTGAAGCTAGAATGAATAAAATCTCTTCCATTCTTGGGTGCAAGATAGGGAGGATTCCTACCCCTTACCTAGGTTTTCCACTGTGTTTGAAGCCGGAGGCCAATTTCTGGAATGAAATTCTTGATAGATTCCATAAAAAGTTGGCAGGTTAGAAAGGGGTGACTCTTAGCTAAGATGGAAAAGTTCAATTGCTGAAGGCTACTCTTCAAAACCTTCCAGTGTATGCTCTAAGTCTATTCAAAATTCCTTTGAAGTATATTGACCTTATTGAAAAAATTCAAAAAATGTTCCTTTGGACTGGAGTTGAAGAGAAAAAGAGACTTAGCTTGGTGGTCTAGGAAAAGGTTTGTAAACCTAAGAAGCTAGGGGGGCTGGGCATCAAAAACATAACTAACACAAACAAAGCCCTTCTAGCTAAACAATGTTGGAGGATATTTGAAGATGAAAAAGAATGGAATGCAATAATTAAAAGAAAATACCATCTCACTTCTCTTGAAGGTATTCTACAAGCTCAAAACAAAACCCAAGGCTCGTTTGTTTGGAACCGTATTAGCAAGGGTAAGAACTTGATCAGTAAAGGGGCTAGATGGAAACTGGGAAATGGTAGGAAGATTCAATTCTAGAATGAGAAATGGCTCTCGGATAAGCCTCTTATAGAGAATGAGGAGTGGAACATTGCGATCCAGGAATGTAAGGAGACCATTGGGGAATATGTGAGTGACTACTAGATTAATAAAGATTGGATTGACCTAGGGTTGAGGGAAAACATATTTAAAGAGGTGAATAAACAACTTAACAATTGGTTTATCAGAGAAAATAAGCCCGATGAATTGATTTGGGGCCCTGCTATCTCTGGAAAGTTTTCAATTGCCTTTGCCTCGGCTCTTCTCATCCCTTTTAAGGACTAGCCTTTCTATACTCAGGTATGAAATAAAGATCTAATCCCTAAAATTAACATGTTTTTTTGGTTGCTTGTTCAGAATAAGATCCTCACAAAGGACAACCTCATGAGAAGAGGGTTCCAAATGCCTAATAGATGCATCCTGTGCTGTGAAGAAGCTGAGACATGTAATCACTTAATGATCCATTGCTCCTTTGCCAGAGAGGTTTGGGACTCCATCTTTATGTCTTTGAACCTGAAGTGGGTTAAACCTCAAAACATCTAGGACTTTGTCTAGCAATGGCATAGCCCTTTTCATGACAAAAATGCTAAGGATATCTAGAAACTTGTTTTCCCTCACTTTACCTGGAAAATATGGAATGAGAGGAATACCAAAATTTTTAGAGATAAAAAAGCTTCCTCTCTTTTGGTTGCTAACTCTGTTACTAGAAGTCTTATGGAGAACTACATAAGTATTGGTAGGAAGGATACCAACTCTTGGAATCCTAATCCTAAGAAGGACTGTACCATTTCTTGGGAGAACCTAAAGAGAAGAATTGATCCGAATCCTAGAGACAATGTTATGTGGTTTGCTCCTCCCTCAGGATGGTTAAAAGGGAACTTTGATGGTTCTGGAAGAGGAAACCCTAGAAGGGCTGGAGGGGGAGGCCTCATAAGAGAGTGGGCTAGTAATTTCCTAGGAGCTATTGTTGTTCCATTGGGGATTCAAACTAACCATGTGGTGGAGGCTGAGGCGGCGCTTTTATGTAGTGAAGATGGCTAAAGACATGGGTTGTTCAAAATTATGGCTTGAAGGTGACTCCCTCAACATAATAAACTATATCAAAGGGAATTCTATGAGCTCCTGGACTATAGCTCATATAATAAACAAAATTAAAATGATAATCAACTCATTTGAGGAATGCCATGTCACCCATATATACCGTGAAGGTAATAAGCTAATGGATAGGTTGGCAAATGAAGGTACCCAGAGTGACACCATTAAAATGTGGAGAGGGGAAGCAAATCTAAATGCTGAGATCATAAGTCTAATCACTTATGATAAAATTAATCACAATGAAGGGAAAATCACTTAAAATTATGATGACAAGGATGAAACAATTATCGAGGAGAGCTGCATGTAAGGTGAAGTGTGGGATCATTATTTCGGTGTTAATGAGACATGGATTCTGGGTTATTTTAAGTAATCAGAAAAGTAATAGAAAGAAAATTTGTGACATGAAGATTACTGGTAAGAAGCTGAGCTAGAATAGAAGCAGAAAGCATAACATGGGAGGAGGTCTGAAGAGAGAGGAGCCCTTCGACTATGAGAAATGGAGATAAGAGAGGAAATTTTGGAAGAAGCTGAGAAAAGGAGGGGTTACTCAGTACTGGAAAAGCTTCATGACTACAATAAATAGTTAACTTCCTTGTTTGCTGATGGCTGGGCTAAAGGTAAAGTCAATTTATGGGGCAAATATTTCCCCCTTACTCTTTCCCTTATGGCCAAAATTACAGGCTTACCTCTAGAGGGAACTCATTTCCATAGAGGCAACCATCGGCTAGGTACTAAAGCTTTTAATCTCTTCCCAAAGATTGCTGATGAAAAAGCTCTCATGACTAAAGGAAAAAGAGATTATGTGGATATTACTAAAATCAAGGAGTTCTAGGCCAAAATGTTGAAGGTAATGATCGAGTACTTTACACTTGATGGGCGCTATTCCAAAATCTACAACCTGCATTTTGTTCTGGCCAATCACTTTAGGCACAATAAGAGGATTTCTTTTCCATACTTTCTTTTAAGCTCTTTGAACAGTAGCATTACGAAGCATAGGAGGAAAGTGAGTAATCTTGTGTTTCATGAGGGTTTGATCCTCCTCATTTTTGACTATGCAAGGGATATTATCCTGGACCCAATCCCTAAAAGGGTCATTGGCAAAAGAAAGGAGACCAAAGAGGTTGATAGAAAGGCCAAAACCAGCAAAAAGAGGAAGAAAAATAAGAAAAAAATCTCTGAGAGTAGTGATGAAGATGACAATAAAAGTGGTAAGGAGAAAGAAATGGTCAGCGGAGATGACGCTAATGAAAATAGCCTTCTTTCTCAGGGAAAGGGAAAAGCTGAGGAATAAAATGTGGAGGTGGATTCTGGTAAAGATGAGGAGAGAGCCCAAGAAAAAGAGGACATGAATCTTGAAGAGAAAGAGTAGGAAGAGGACATAAATGACATTATGGAAGATGATAAGGAGGAAGAAGAAGAAGGCAAAGAAGAGGATAATCAAGAGGAAGAAAAAGAAGAGGAAGGAGCTGAAGAGGAGGAAGAAGATGCCCAGGAATCCCCTACTGAAGATGATAAGGAAGCTGCTCAGGATGTCCCTACTGAAGAAGAAAAAGTAGAAGATCTCACTAATTTTGAGGAAGGCAAGGACTTGGCTAGCAAAGAGGAAAAGGAGGACACTTTAGGCATCCTGGTGGGTCAGGTTGAAGAGGAAAAGGAGGCTGGTTAGATCTCCCTTGCTATTGATAAAAAAGAAGAGGAACACAATGAACCTGATGATGGTATGGACCAGGCTACCATTGAGGAGGGTAATAGCCATAATGAGGACACCTTAGGCCTCCTAACAGGTGCAACTAATCTAGAAGAGGTTAACAAAGCTAATGGTCAGGGCACTAAATTGGATTGAATCAAGTAGGAGATGCAGGAGATGAAGCTCCACCTTCAGGCTATGGAAAAAACTATGAAAACCCTGACTACTAAGCTAGAGAAGCTAGAAAATAAGGTTTTGGATAAGGTAAATAATAAAAACTAGAATGAGGATATAGCTGCTAAAATCAATAAGATAGTTGACAACAAGGTTAAAGATATTAAGGCTAAAATCAGAAACAACGGGAACATGATTAATGAGGTACTGAGTCACAACAATGAGGGACTTAGTGCTACTATCATGAACCTAAATATGCTGCATAACTATCTTGAAAAGAACCGGCTAGAAAAATGACCATCACAATTGACGATGATGCTGGGAACACTAGTCCTGGAACAAGAACTAGAGGGTGCACTCAGAGGAAGATCCCTAAAAATCCAAAGGAAATGAAGGACTAGAAAGATGCTATCCAGAAGATGGAGGACCTGTAGATGAAGGCAGAGAAAATGATAAAAAACAAATAATCTGGTCTGGTTGGCAGCTGGGCATTGCTGGTAGTGTTGCTAGTAACTATTTTTCTTAGTTTTTGTTGTTGTTTCTAGGGTTTTTTTGGGTCCTGCTTTTATTCTTCCAGTAGGTGTCTCTTTTTGATTGACTTTAATGCTATATCTTTATGCTTTAATGTAAATGGTTTCGGGTTCCATTCAAAACCTATTTTTACCTTAATAAAAAAATCCATTTGATAGACTTTAAATTTCTTATGTGCATCATATGCAAGTAACATGCAGACTCCTTCTAGTCTAGCAATAGGTACAAAAGTTTCACCATAATCAATTCCTTCTTCTTGTGCATATCCCTTGCAAAAAAGTCTAGCTTTGTTCCTTGTAACTTCTCCATTTTCATTCAGCTTATTTCTAAAAATCCATTTAGTACCGATAACATTTTTATCTTTCAGCCTAGGTACTAAAGTCCATGTCTTGTTTTTCTCAATTTGTTCTATCTCTTCATTCATAGCCTTGATCCATTCATCATTCTCAAGTGCAACCTTAACATTCTTTGGTTCAAACTCATAAACTAAGCATGTGTTTTGTCTTAACTTACTTCTTGTTAGCATACCAGCTTTCTTGTCTCCAATGATTTGGTTCTTAGGATGATGTCTTCTGAAAAATCTTGCTAGCACTTGATCTCTTCTTTGTTCTTCATTCTGTTCAGGTTCATTTCTTTGTTCGGCAACTTCTTCCTGATCCTCAGTTTCCCTTTACTGTTCCTCAGTGTTGTTTTCTTGATGCTCGGTCAAATCACCCTGTGGCTTTGGTAAATACTTTGGATCCTCAACATAAGAAAATCTACCATAGTCTTCTGGCTCCTTAGTGTTTTCTTCATCATTTTTATTAGAAAATTCATCAACTCTAACATTAGTACTTTCAATCATCTTATTAGTAACTTTTTTTAGATACTTATAAGCTTTAATTTTAGTAGAATATCCAAGAAATATTCCCTCATCCCCTTTAGAGTCAAATTTCCCATTCCTATCATCTTTTAGAATAAAACATTTTCTACCAAAAATTCTAAAGTAACTTACACTCGATGTGCATCCAAACCATAACTCATAGGGTGTTTTGTTTGTCTTTCTTTAGTTGAACTTAGTTTAGTACATATACAATTGTGCTAACTACTTCTCTCCAATACATCTATGCAACATTTTTCTCTATCATCAGTGTTCGTGCACAATCAACAATAGATCTGTTTCTCCTTTCAACAATTCCATTTTGCTGTGGTGTTCTAGGTGTAGAAACCTGTCTTTTGATGCCATGTTCATTACAATAGTTAGTGAATTCATCAGAAATAAACTCACCTCCTCTATTAGACCTCAAGCATTTCAATTCTTTTTCAGTTTCTTTTTGTACTTTAGCTTTGTACCATTTAAACATTTTAAATGCCTTAGATTTCTCTTTTAAAAACATGACAGTCATCAATCTAGTGTAATCATCAACAAACAAAATAAAGTATCTATCACCATAGTAGCTTTGAGTTCTCATGGGACCACATAGGTCAGTGTGAACTAACTCCAAGATTCTTTTTGTTGAATAGTCTTTACTTTTGAAACTAGATTTTGTCATCTTCCCTTTCTGACATTGATGATACATAACATGATCCGATTTAGTTAGGCTAGGTAGTCCTCTAACTTTTCTTTTTCTACTGATCTTAATCATGTTATCAAAATTTACATGACATAACCTTTTATGCTATAACCATGCATCTTCATTTTTCACTAGTAAACAAGAAGTTTCAACATTGTCAAGATAAAATAAGTTACCTTTTGATTATCCTCGTGTTCCAACAAGCTTTCCACTTTCATCATAGATTTTTACCTTCTTGCTTTCAAATGCCACTCAGTGACCTGAGTTGTTAAGCTATGCCACACTTAGCAAATTGTAATTCAGTCCTATTGGTGTAATTAAATATTCCTAATTACACTTAACTTAATCTTAATTACTTAGGATAATGTATTACATAGTAGTTAGTGATTGAGACACCTAGGAGTGTACACCTCATTCAAGCACATGGTGTCGGAAAATTTCTACTTTAGGTGTGATAGTTGTCTTCACATACCTCTTTGTGTGTGAGATCCACCTTTTGTGCTCTTATCACATTATCATCCTAATCCATTGCACATACTTTATTGCATAATGGAGGATGATCCACATTTGGTGGACATGTGATTACACTTAGCATAGATAATAGCTTATCAGCTCCTTATCATTGTCTCTTATCTCCTTTTCTATATAAGGAGGCCTATTAATCTCTTGTGGAAGTTATCTTGGTCTTGCATTCGATCCTGGGGGTGTTGTAGAGTCACCTAAAACTCTAACATGGTATCAGAGCTCTCAAGGTGTGAAGATATCTTCTCAAGAAGTGAAATCTTGGCTTGATTCAATTGTGGGTGTAGAATAAAGGTATTTGGACATCACCATTGCATAGTCTATTTGGAGAAAATTTAAGGTTTTGTATTTTGTGGCTTTCTATTGCACATCAATATTGGTGCTTGCTGGTGCAAATCAGAGGTTGGCATGATATTAAGGAGGTCCAAAAACCCCTAAATCAAATTTTATTTCATCCAAATCAGACACCCAAGGCCAAATCTAGAGCTATTTGAATTTTAGAAGTGCGACGACGGTGATTTAGAAAAAATAATTTTAGAGATGATTTTCAAACAATGATATCTCAGTCATCGGGACTCCTTTTTTCGAGCAATTTTTTTTGTTGTGGGGTAGAATTTCATGATCTACATAATTTTTCAAGTGGCTTATGATCTCTATTCTTGAATTTTTTTGAAAATCGCAAATCTTAGTTTTTGCAACTTCTAAGGCCTCATTTGAGCTCAGATGAACTCCTTTTTAGGTGCAATTTTTTTTGAAAGTGCATAATTTTTTCTGTATTTTCTAGATCTAGAATCAGATTTTAGTGACTGTGACTAGAAATTGTACTTTCAAAAATTGGCTTAGTTTTTTCATTTTTAATGCATAAGCCTTAGCTTGGTCTTTTGCATAATGATCTAAGTCTATTTTAGCCTAATTTTGGAGTGTAATAATTTGTTGATATCAATTTGTAATGAGAGAAGTATATCATTAATGTAATCATGGGTTATGAAACACATCCCATAGTAGTACTTTTGACTAAGGATAATTATGAGTCATGGGCAAAAGGAATCATCACACATTGTAGATGGCTTAATCTCTTGCCTCATCTTTATGGACTCATTCCTGAGCCAAAGTCATAGGGGAAGCAATATGTTTGGGGAGAAAAGAATGCTCATATTATAAATTTAATTATTGGTAGCATTAGTTTGTGTCTCTTCTATGACATCTACCCCAAATTTAGAGGTGTTCAATGTCCACACATAATTTGGACAATCATTTGGGAGATTTTTGGTGATCCACATGTTCCTCCATTCCTAGACGATCTTGCTTCAAATTGCCTCATTCCTCTTGATGATGTAGATAATATTCCCTATGATGATTAAACTTTAGATGCAACTGAAGAATTTGCAGCAATTGAGAGCAAGGATGATCTAGTGGCTCCTCCTGTAGCTCCTACTTCTCTAGTTGAGATCACACAATCATCTCTTGTTGGTGATTCCAGTGATTCATTGCAAGAGATATCTATTTGTCTTCTTGATTAGGATTCTTACTTGCCAGATATTGGTTCATTATTTGTGGAGTCTCATATTTTAGATTTTGGAGACATACTTGAGGGGGTTTCTCTTCTCTTTGCTGATAGTTTCATCACAGTTGGAGATACTTCTTCACATTCTTTAGAGATTGACATTCTTGATTCTTCTTCTTCACTTGGTTTGTCACATGATGTGATAGATTCTTTGAGATTGGAGAGGCCTATTCAGTATTCAAAGATGCATATTTGGAGACCTTCTTCCTTCTTTCATTTGGCTATGGATTGGTTCATGGCATCATCATCATACATCATTTGGATTCCACTTCCTAGTTCTTATCCAGAATGGGAACCACACCTACATTTGTACTTGGTGTATCTTCTTCCCAAGGGGAGAAATGTTATTTGTAGTCATTGGAATATACTTTGTCTTCAAGCACTCACCATTTTTGTAGGAGATTCTTCATTATGGGGGGGATATCATGTCTCCAAATATCCTTCTTATGGAGGCATAATTATTTGTATATACATGATGTATGTAGTTCTTGGGGGGTCTTGAGTACTCCATCCATACATGCATCTTGTTTTCTTCTCTCTTTTTGGGGAGGGTTTTTCCCATGAGGTTTTCCCTCTTTCTCCACTTTATGAGAGTTATGCATTTTGTACATGGGTACCTAACATGGCCTAGTTGCCGGGACCCATCTTGCATTATGTGCTTAAGTGCATTCCCCTAAGTTGCACTTAAGGGGGGGTGTTGGTGTAATTAAATATTCCTAATTACACTTAACTTAATCTTACTTAGGATAATGTATTGCATATTAGTTAGTGATTGAGACACCTAGGAGTGTGCACCTCATTCAAGCACATGGTGTAGGAGAATTTCCACTTTAGGTGTGATAGTTGTCTTCACATACCTCTTTGTGTGTGAGATCCACCTTTCGTGCTCTTATCACATTATCATCCTAATCCATTGCACATGCTTTATTGTATAATGGAGGATGATCCACATTTGGTGAACATGTGATTACACCTAGCATAGGTAATAGCTTATCAGCTCCTTATCATTGTCTCTTATCTCCTTTCCTATATAAGGAGGCCTATTATGTACATTTTAATCATGTCCATGATCAATAATATCATTCTTGCATCTTAATGCAATTGTGTTGCCAATCTCTTGTGGAAGTTATCTTGGTCTTGCATTCAATCCTAGGGGTTTTGTAGAGTCACCTAAAACTCTAACAAGTCCTTTTACCCAATAAGCATTATCACATATGATTTTATCATTTATCAATAAAGATCCTTTTCCTTTAACCATGCAAGGTGTATCGTTATCCATTTTTACTGATCCTCCATTATAAAGCTCAAGATGATCAAACTTATCTTCATCACTAGTCATGTGATGTGTACAACCACTATCAATGATCCAAGTATCATTTTTACTAACTTTAGAAATGAGTTTTGTTTCTACATACCTTTCTTCTTCCTTAGAATCATCTTTCATCGCAACAAATACTACCTCAACATCATCATCGATGTCGATGTTGGTGTCCTCATCTTCAACTAAATAACATGCCTTTTTGCCCTTATCTTTGTGATCTCGGTTATTTTTGTTGCAGTGTTGGTAACATCTGTTGTTTCTTCTTCCATAGCTTCCATCACCAGATCGGTCTTGGTCTTTATCTTCCTCTTTCCTATTGGGACATCTAGCAGAAATATGGCCAACTTCTTTACAGTTAAAACAAGCTAAAGGTAACTTTCCCTTATATCTACCTTTACCTTTAGGTAGTCTCCAGGCCATAAGAGCTTCAAGTTCATCAAGATCATCATCTATATTACTGTCACTATCATTCTTTATATTATGTCTACTGCTAGATTTACCGATCTTCAGAGAAGACATAAAAGTAGACTCAATAGATGGTACAACACTATTATCAAAATTGTTTAGCTCAAAAGTTGTTAATTTACCAATAAGACTATCAAGAGTAAGAGTGCTGCCAGGTGCAGACCTCATTTCATGTATAGAAGATATTCTGATTGCATATGCAGGCAATAAAATTCTTAGAATTTTACTTACCACTATATCTTCATCAATGACACCACAAAATCCTCAGATAACATTGACTACCTCTTTGATTCAGTTTGAATATTGTGTAATGTTTTCTCCTTCCTTCATTTTCATATCATCAAATCTGCCTCTCAAGCTTTTAGCTATGGCTCTCTTCACATTTGCATCACCACCATAGACTTGAGCAAGTTTATCCTACATTTCCTTTGCATTAGTGCAAGTCTTGACATCCTCAAATTCACCATCAGATAGAGCAACAACAATCTCTATCATAGTAATGTTGTGTTCATGTTGGTCTCTCAACTAATCAAGAGTTAAAGGTCTAGTCGGTGGTACTATGTAGCCATTTTCCAATAAGGTTATAGTAGAATCACCAATTCTAGATATGTGAAGTTTCATCTGACTTTTCCATATAGTAAAGTTGTCCTTATTCAGCTTTGACACTTCCCTAGATTATACATCTTGTAATATTTCTATTGCAGTCCTTAAAACTTTGTTCCAAGAAACCAATGCTTTGATACCAATTGTTAGAATAACTAAGAGGGGGGTGAATTAGTTAGATCAGTTATCCTACAGTCCCAAATACAACGATGTAACACTCAAAACAATTCTAATAAATTATGTAGCTCGGTAACATAAACTATTAAACTGTCTATGCCTTTTACTGATTACTGGTTAATTAACTCACCGTGATTACCGATCAAATCAAATATGTAGTATGTAAAGTATGATAATAAAACAATCATCGCAAAAATACATAACACAATGATTTAACGTGGAAACCCTACTAAGGGAAAAACCACCTAGGACTAGTAACCCAAAATAATTTTCACTCTTCTGAAGTGAGCTCAGTGAAGAGCCAACCCTGTCAAAGGTTACAAACACACTGTTAGGTGTGACCTTGTTAGAGGATTTAAGACTAACAGTTAACTTTTGACAAACATTCACTATGGGGTCAATAAGATAACAATGTACATTCCTTGAATGACATAGGGGCATAACATAAGATGGTTAAGTCCACTCGGTTAGGAGATTTTTTTGTATCAATGGTTAAACTGAAACAGTTATTGACCTGATTACAATACAACTTAATTTATAGATGTTCAGATCTCTTCTAAGCTCATACAAATCCTCTGATCAATATTTTAATTCACTTCCTCAACTTACTTTCACTCGGTAATAGTTCTTTAATGCTCGGTACTGTTCTGCAGTTCAGTTCTCCTTCAACTAGTCTAATCAGGCATGCATGAAACTATATTCACGTGAAATCTCTGCAGTCTTCTTTCTTTTGGCATAGTTTCAACAATGAAACCTATATCTCTTATATAGACTGATAAACCATTTTCATATCAACCATCAGATTCTACCACTTATCATTCTTCATTGATTTTTCCTCTTAAACCTTCCTTGACAGCTGTGTCCATAACACGTTTCAATTCCATCCTTTAGATCTTCTCTAAATTTTGTCAGTCGTGGATCTCATAACAAACTTTATCCTCAGTCTCAAAATCATAATAATTTCCAGCTCATCATTTTCTATTGGCTAAACTAAGCATTTAATACTTTCATCCATACTCGGTTAATAAAGACATACGTCGGGGAACATAAGCTCAGTTAATACTGTGGCTCGGTATACACTACACTGGCTCGGTGTATACTGAAGTGCTTCATTTACTAACCACATTGCCTTGTGTAATTTTCTTCCTTCTTCATAATAGATTAATGCAACATAATCAAGTCAACAATATGAGATCATAGACTCATCAATAAGTTACCCAAAGTAGTCCTTATCCTCATTTGTCATATCCTTTTCTCTCCATGTAGATCTCTCAATTCTTCATCTTTTCTCTCTTCTTTTACAGATGCTTAGATGTTTGTAACTATCATGATAAGTACTATAAAAACTAGTTGACATCAATGACAACATAATGATTGATTTAATTATCTTACATATCATTTCAATAACTTGGTGATCTCCTAATCACTGATCTTCAAGTCATTCAGGTATTCAATCAGTTTTAGTTCATCAAGCAGACCTCACGGTTGTGTCTGTAGTGCCCAAAAACCCCTATTTCCATAAAAGGCATGTCTAATTTGGACAACTTTACATTTTGGAGCATTTTTTTGGTACCAAACAGCTTGACACGCTTCCTGAGATATAATTTGTATGAATTGGCATGCAAATTGAGGCAAAATTTTACTACCCAACACGTAAATTAGAGAATTTTTTTTGGGTTCCCTAGCACATAAATCAAGGCAAAAATCCATACGACTTGACATGGATCTTGAGGTGCACATGTGATTTTACAAATTTTTTTTTAGGGTGGCGACGACCATTTAGCTGTCAAATTTAAGGTAGGCAGATGCATTCTCAGCCCCTGGTCATATGACGACTAGGGGCCTATTCTTCTATGACAACCATTTGGCTATCAATTTTAACCTCACAATTTGCTGATGTTAGCATTGCATAAGTACTCTCGACACCATTTTTGGGCCCTCTGGCGCAACTATTGGTTTTTTGCTCATAACTTGAGCATACGGTGTTGACATCAGGCAAATGAGATATCACTAGAAAGCTTGTTCTGAGCTCTATCCAGATATGGAGGTTTGAATTTCTAATTTTTCTTTTTTGATGGTGTTTTTTTATTGTCAAAGCCAGATGTTCATTTTTGCACTCTGAGAGCTCTATCTTGCGCATCCAGATTCCATTTTGGGGAAATGATATATCATTGGAAAGATTTTTCTAAGAGATTTCCAGTACTATGACTCTTTTTTCTAGGTTCTACTCCAGGTATATTTTAATTAGATTTTTGCATTTTGCAATCTGGTGGATATCTTGAATGTTTTAGGTCCTGGGATCTCTTCTCTTTGAGGGATGGCTCATCTTAGGCTGTTCTTTTGTTTCAGAAGCCTTCTCTCTTCTTTGAGTAGTGTATACTTCACTTTTGTAGCATTCTTTTATACACACACACTGAGATAAAGTGTCATTCTATTGCATGTATGAGATCTTGCACATGTTCATGCTCTTTGTACTCACACTCCATTATAAAGTGCCAAGGGGGTTTGATGTTTGCCTTTGTTTTCCATCTACTTTTGTCATGTGAGCATTCCTCCAGTGACATTAGCCTTAGGTATCTTTATTTGTGCTTGTACTCTCTCTCCACCTTCGATGTTTCAGATTCATCTTCATCATGCAGTTCATATTGGATGATCTTTTCAGTGTACCTATCATTACTCCCTTGTCAGCATTATGGGGGGGTGGGTTCTACTCTTGGTTCTACTACTTCCTTAGTTTGATAGTGTGAGATATGTATTGAGTATTTGATTCTATGTACTAGGCAGATGCAGTGGTTGGGTACCTATGCATTTCAGTGAGATGGATCATTTACCATATGGACACTCTTTCTTTCCTATTTTTGGACGCACTCTTCCAGCTTTGATTGATCACCTCTTCAGAATTTTGGTGTTTTTATGCCATTTGTATTTTTGAGTTCAGGTGTTTGCCTCTGTTTGCCTCCTGATCCGAGTAGTGTCATTTGAGGGCACTTTTGCAGATTACAATATTCTGTATATTCAACTTTAGTTGTTTACCTTTGTTTGTCTCTTGATTCAAGTAGTGTCATTTGAGGGCACTCACGCAAATTACACTCTTCTCTACCTGGTCATATTTTAGTGGAGGGTCTTTAGATCAACATTTACTTCTTGACAAAGTTTGCAACTTCTTGCTTCAGTGATGTTGTACATGTTCAACCTTGTTCCTATTTTCTAGAACATTCCTAGTTTTGGAGGCTTCTTTAGTCCTTTAGACTAGTCTTTTTCTCTTTTTGGAGAAGAGTTTTTCCCATGTGGTTTTCTCTA